>VCAZ01000058.1:1412500-1442500 GCA_005784505.1 Bagarius yarrelli | reverse complement strand
CGTAAAGTCTTTGACGTGCAGACCAGCTACCATTGGCTGTATTAATGGGAATTTATGATAAATGAGGTTCAAACATCTAACATGCATGTTTTCTTAGCAATTCCATAATAACCAAAACAATACAGTTAAATAAGAAAGTGGCTTAAATAAAATAGTTGAATATTAAACATTCTTTTGTTGTAAAAATTCGTAACATCATCAATCCAATGACAATTAGAGTGTAAAGATTATATAGTTTAACCAAACCCAACACCGATTTCACATTCTTTGACAGTAAAATGGTTGACACAGTTTCTCCATGAACAAAAACACATTGGTGTGCTGGTGTTCCAGCGCACGGAACAAACACTTGTTCTGACTCTGTGCTTGTTGCACAAATGCATAGACACTTTTTTATCAACCGCAAATAGGACATCACTGGTATCAATGACTCCCTCTTAGAAGTAACTCCTGGTCTGTACGTGCTCTCTTTAGAATAGGAATCACAGTCCAAATTCTACTACAACGGTTATTATTACATCTGTGAACAAAAACTTTGTATTTTATCCTTGTCGCAGTCCTAGTTTAGTGAGTGGTTCTTGGAAGTGTGTCTGTACTGAAAAGGACGTGTAAATCCCTATTTCCCATCGGGGACAAGTCATTTTAGACAGGTTTGATATCACCTGAAATCGATATTTCTAGACATTCTATAGACCGTCAAAACAGCGTAACCATTTTCAGTAATTCCATTACCGACATGAAAATCACTGATAATAAAACTGGACAGAAATAAAATTCAAAAGACATTTTCCAATTATTACATCGCCCTTCCTGTGCAAAAATAGGTCTTTAGGAGGAATTTCTCATCACACACATCACCTCTGAAAGCGAGGGGCTGGAAGGCTGATTTAAGCTGATCACATTCAGATATGTTAACGCATGTGCCAGATACTAATTAGCCGCAAGGATACACGCCATTTCCTACTTAACAGCTTCCTGTCTGTGATTCACTGCAAGTCTCCTCAATCAGAGAGAGCACAGGAAAGGACGCCTGTGCTTGTGTGTATTCTTGCCCGTGCCTGTGTACGCCCACATGCTTTGTAGTCACTGGATCCATATTGTGACTGATAGGCATGTATTTGCATCATGATAAATGCGTGTCGTGTTTGTGGTGGTATAAATGACAGGGAGAATGAAAGGGAGTTCTTTGTGCTGTTTTACATCAGCCAGGCAGCTAAGACCTTAAATACAATGAGTCTGACTAAAAATAAGCCCTGTTACACACAGCTGTGTTGAAAATGTGGGAGACGGAGTGAAAAAAATAAGTGATGCTTGACATGAGGTTTATTTTGTATCCTACCTTAGTTAACCCCAGGAAGGTAAATGAACTGCCCACATGGAAAATAAATAATTAATCTGGAGATTGGATGCCGGTCTCGAATACTCAGTATTTAACTTGACAATTTCTGCTTGACACAAACTGTTATCATTTTAATGTCTGGTTATGTAACTATTTAATTAACACAGCACCTAGAAAAGTTTCCTTTTTTTATTGTTTTGAAAATATTGTGTGGTTAAGTGTTGAGTTGTGTTTCTGCTATAATGACAAGTAGCCCCTTTTGTCTTTTGGATGTTTTGTTTGGGGCTGTTTTAAATTGCGTTTTCGTAAATTTAAGTTTTTATTTATAGGTATAAATGTGCCAACCTGCTTAAACACAATTTATTAGCGATGCAGATGAGGTTTTATTGCCTCCTTTTGCTTCTTTTGTTACTCAAAGCGACTTCCTTTTTCAAAAGAGACGGTACAAAGTTGTCATTTTCTGTGCTGATCTGGTGGTGGTTCGATCATGTAACTAGAGGGTAGTGCTGCCAATTAGGCACCTAAAAGCTGTCACAGACAACAGAACACATAACGCGTTCTCACACGCTCACTGTAGACTCGTGAGGGTCTCTGCGGCAGGACTTATGTTAATTTAGGATGGGGTATTTCCTAATGAATTGGACTGTTTGTCATACATATTGAAACGGTTAATGGTTGCTGTCAGTCACTATGTGTTTATAGGTAAATAGTCTAGACATCCATGGATGCCTGCATGGAGGAGGCGACTATTTTAGAATATTATTTAAATAATTTCCAGCGATTTACGAGTATTATTTTTGCCTAAAATGCTCATCCCTAATAAATACACTGACCTAACTTTGGTGTGTTTTGTGCCTCCTGTAGGTTGAATGAAGAAGTCATGGCTGAACACACCCCTCCACTGGAGTCCGGCCAGTTACTTAGCCCAGACCTGCCACTCCTCACACCACCACCTCCTCAACCTCCACCCAGCATGGTCAACGGAGATGGGAGCCAACAAGTGGGTACACGTGCAGCTCAGATTACTATTTTATATTTAGATTATTACATATTTTATTGTTAGATGTTTATTTTGGGGGGGTGGTTTTGTTTGAAGAAAGTTGATTTCCGCATTATTCAACAATAACGGGCTGAATAATCAGCTTCAATACAACTGCTCAAAAAAAGGGAAGAATAGGTTTAGTATGGAGTCACTGTTACTCATGGTTTATGATGAAAAATTACCCATTTGTAGATGTTTGAAAAATACCAGTTCATATGCTTCATATGTCATCGTTCATAGACTTTTTCCTGTTATTTAAACTACCTTTTCTCTCTTTTGTTATTCTTTTAATGTCCGAATTAAATGCTTTTAAAACATGACGAAGCCCTTTCTCTGGACTTCCTTTAACTTTTGACCGATGATTTTGTATGTTTGTTTGTTTTTTACCGACAAAGCAATGAAATGATTAGTCTATTATTTTAATGATGGTGGTTTGTTCTAATAATAAACAAAAACATCCAGAGAAACCAATTTCAAGAAAAATTATGAATTGATTTACATTTTAATGAGTAAAATGAGTATTTAAACAGTCAGCAAGATTTCTGGCTCTCAGGTGTCTTTTCTACAGGTAATGATGATCTGTGATTAGGAGCTTTCTTACATGGACTGTCTTAAACGGTTGTGATCCTAATCTCAGCTTGTTACCTGTATCAGATTACAAACTCCTCACCATGGCAAAGACCAAAAAGCTGTCCAGGGATGTCAGGGACAAGATTGTAGACTTACGCGATTTATAACTTTTCTAAAATGCAATTTTTTTAAACAAATAAATAAAAATAAACATTTTATAAAAATTAAGTTTTACTTGCTCAGGGGCCCGGCAGTGGCAACTTAGTGGTGCTGGGAAACAAAGCCTGATCTACCATGTATTAGTCCAACACCTTAGTTAGTTAGAAATCCTGTGCAAACTAAATTTTATAATCAGTTATCCATTAATTATTAAAATTATCAGGACAGGTTATCATAACATTTTTCATATGAAATGCTTATGTTAATTTCAGGCTGATGTTGCACAGTGACAGTGTTGGTCAGTGTCGTTGTGTGTTCCAAAACTGTTTGTAAGCAAGTTCATGGGTCTGGTCGTTTCACAGCCCTGGCCTGGTGGTAAGCCACATTATAGAGAATGTAAATAAGAACAAGACTAAATAATGTATATGCCGACTATGTTTACAGAAGAAAAGTGAGAGATTTTCCACTGTATACATAGAAATGGTCTGCACGAGTTTTGATCATTTCCCCCTGTGCTTCACTGGACATTTTAATAGACATAAGATCCCGTCATGCCATTCATCTCTCCATTCTCATTTTCATAAGCTCATCATATTTCTTCCCCTCTGTTAATTTTATCACTTGCTACTCGACTCATTCATAAATCTTACAGCTTGTTAAATGCAGTGACTTCATCCAGAGAAATTTTCAGCGAGCAGTTCGAAATGTCTGTTAATCAGTCTACTGCTTTATGATATCTTCAGCAAAGTATAGATCTTTTTTCCCCCACTTATCTCTTGGGGGATAATTGTGAACACTATCTGATATGTTGTCGATTGTAAAAGGTTGCAACACGCACGCGTTCTCCACATGATTAGTATGTCTGTAATTACCCTTTGTTGGTGTGAGCAGGTAAAGCTGGCTTAGTGTGTTAATTATAGAATATCTGTCAAGGACGTACGTCACTGCATGAACAGTGCTGCTTGTTGTCCACTGATGGGGTTGACATGTTAAGGGTTTGCTAGGACAAGATAACACACTGTAAAACTTAGGAGGTGATTAAGTGGAGTGTTGTCATGGACGGTATTATTTAAAGTGATTGGGTGGGTATACCAAGCAAGCTGATTTGAACAGGAAGTTGTTGATGGTGAACTCGACGAGATTGCCGTCTGATGGCTGATTACACAGTCCATGACCTTTTAGGGCTACACGCTCACTCCGGCTCCATCCTCCTCTCAGCGCACTTGTTGCCGCTCAGTTTTAACGCACCACTGCTCCATTACTCTTCGGCCAGATTAGGGTGGAAACAATTGGGGCTAAATATCAGTGTTGCGCAGGAGTCACTGCCTAGCAGCATCGTCACCACTCTTTTGACGAATCAACCAGAATATGCATGACGCCATTCACATTTTCCATTCATTTCCCACCCCACTTCCTTTCCTCAGTGCTTGTCTCTTCTCTCGTTGCCTGCCTGTTTGTCTGCAGTAGATTTTGACCCGGATGATCCAGACTCTAGACTATTATTCACCTGATAGCCAAGGTACCCATCTGTCTAGCCACTTGTAAAGATTGCAGACATCAGAATCTTTCCCCATTTTTTTTATTTTGCAAGCATCTACAGATCATCCCTGGTGCAAGCTTATTTATTTATTTATTTATTTATTTATTATTTTTGCTACCACTTGAACTCATTTGAATCCATTATACGCCGCCTTAAAATGTTTTTATTTTACGAGTGTGAAGCTTTAACAATGTTTAGAATCACATCTAACCTAACCCTCTTGTGAGAAGGCAGAATTGATATTACTAGTGGATGGCAATTCCTGCTGCAGTAGACATAAAAGCCATGTTTGTGTTTTATATCCTTTTACTAGCACAGCTATTACTGCCACAACCCTGAGTGCCACCCAAAGCTTATACCAGTCACTAAAAAGGTATCTCACAAGGTATGGCTCTTAAGATAGTGCTGCAGCTTTAGGTTTTAACCCTGAGCTTAAAGGTATTACAAAAGGGGTTTAATAACTAGGTAGCTCGATTGCTATAGCAACCTGCTTCCGAGAAGATTATGTTGTAAACCCAAAGCTTAAATAGACCAAATGTTGTCCGCTTTACGTCTTTAGTGGCCCTGCATCTGTAAACTAGCCACCTAAGCAAACAGAAAGGATTTAAAGCCTGACATTTTGCTGCTGTTATCTCTGTGTGTTTCATTCAAAAGTCACAACTAAAAGATAACTGATACAAAGATAACATTAAAGATTGATCTAAAGTGGGATAGAATCATTAATTAGGTGACGGGTTTTCTCTTATTAATAAAAGCTTTAATAGAAGCTTAGTGGTTTTTGTTAGGATGTTGACTACAATTAATTTATTTTGTCTTTGGTAAGTTTTAGCTTGTGAATAATTGCGTACACTTTTTTTTTATGATAGGTTTGGTTCGACTTAAATGTTTGTTGATGCTCTATGTTAGAGGTTGGCAGATTTATCGATTTTGTCGATTAATCGCCACCAATAGGTGATTTTACCGGCACTATCGGTTGGTGTTAGAAATCCTTGCAGAAAACTTTCTGGGTTGCATCTGTTGCTGAAGCAGCTGAGAAAGATATGATGTCATTATATAGTGCAGGAGCCAACATATCTATTTGAAAAACAGCCTCTAGAGATAAAAATCACTGACAGCATGTGCATTTGATGTTTGACACGTTACACAGCGCACTGCACGTAGCTGCCTTGTCACTGTTCGGTGAGTGGGTGATTTGAGATGTTGTGTACTTTTCTCCTTTCCTCCTCAATGTACTTTGGGTAAGTTCAATTTGTAATGCTATTCATAACACAGATGCAGTGAAGGGAAAAAAAAATGATCCCCTGCTGATTTTGTAAGTTTGCCCACTGACAAAGGAATGATCAGTCTATAATTTCAAAAAAGTTATGAATTAATTTGCATTTTAATGAATGAAATAAGTATTTGACCCCTTTGACAAATTAAGACTTAATACTCGGTTGCAAAACCTTTGTTGGCAATCAAAGAGGTCAGACGTTTCTTGTAGTTGGCCACCAGGTTTGCACACATGTCAGGAGAGGTTTCATGTGAACTGGTTGATATTTTACAATAATATTCAATTTATTACTTTAATAATTGCGTGAGAAGTATTGTTTATTGTTAGTAACTTTCAATATTTATTACATTTTAAATTAAGTTAATTTAGTTTTATTTGTTCATTTTTTGCATGTGTAATTAGGTTCGTCACTATTTTTTTTTATTGGCTGTTATGTTTTTTAATCTAATATCTATTGAAAATCTATCGATTAATTAATTAAGCTAGCTAGGCAATTGAGCAAAAACACAAGAGCTTTCGTTACGCACCGTTCTCCAAAGTTTAATATTCTGTCAATGAGAAATCGAAACAACAAACATTGAACTAAAAGTTCCAGACCGAAATGCATGGCACTGTGTTTCAGCGGAGGCTTCATGGCAGAGGGAAGATGCTGATGCTGGCATAGGCCTTAATGTGCAGTTTGTGGAGAGGGTACAGTGGCGGAGGAACTCGGAGAGCTGGACAGTGTCGTTTTATGTAGAGACGATGCAAGTATATAAATCCCACTGGCACAGTAAAAGAGAAGTTTAATGGTGTTGTGGTCAACCGAGAAATTCATAAAAAAAATGAACTGCCAAAGAGGATCATGTTCTATTGTTGTACCTTTCAACATTTCATACAAGCGAATTATTAAAAGAAAACCACATAAGCATACCAAGGTACAAAAGATGTCTCGTAAATGGTAATATCTCTAGTAATATATATTGCAATTTGAAAAAAAAAAAATCACTAGATGAGTTGATTAGCTATATTTAATGCTAGAACGATTGGGGTGATTTTTGTGAATCTGCGTATATCAAATTATAATTGTAGATTAATACAAAAGAACAAAGATGGAAATGAAATACACGATTTATATTTTTCTAGCGGTTCAGATACCGAAATTAAATAATCAGATGTAAACACACACTGCAGAGTTTTCACCGTATAAATTAAGCTACAAATGTTAGTTTCTTGCACCTGAAAACTTGCTTGAAATGTTTACACAGTAACGGGTCTTAAAACAGTGTGCAAATACTTTCACTCTATTATTAATCTTTGCAATTAATCCACAAGTCATGTTTTCTGAACAGACGCATAATCTTGCCTTGACGTTGCACATGCTATAATCTGACTATTGCAGATGCATACATTGCGATGTCAATGCTGAAATGATATATTGTGCAGCACTGATATGAAGTATAGAAGATGGTGAAATGGCCCCATAAATCCCTAGTCACCTTCTTTTATAATTGCTTCCTGGTAGGTTAATATTTGCTTTGCATACAGTAACCCTACTTGCACATAGAATACGCTGGAAGAATCGACAATAATCAAGTGTGTAGCTGGACATTCTTATTTTTGGCCAGTCTGGTGCACAGTTGTAGAGTGTTTTGGACAGATAACATACTGCAGTTAAACATTTCAGCATACTACATACCATTACCATGTGTCCACACCTCTACCTCTACCTGACTGACTTACAACTTTATAACGGTCTGCCATAGCATGCCATCCTACTGATCTGCGATTCCGTTAAATAGAAATAGGCTGATTTATATAAGGGACATCTGGGGACAAAGGAACGTGGAAAATCTCATCACATTTTAAGAAAATGTGGCTCTTCTGTGCAGGCTAATACGTTTGCAGCATTTGGCAGGCACCCTTTTCCAGAGCGACTTACATTTATATCTTTTATACAACTGGGCATTTGGGGGTTAAGGGTCTTGCTTAGGGGCCCAGCAGTGGTAGCTTGGTGGTGCTGAAAATCAAACCCCAATCTCCCAACTAGCAGTCACCTTAACCACTTCCCCAGGATTTGGACGATATGAACAGGATTTTGAATAACCTTTGTAGATAAACGCCCGAAAGAAAGCAGCAGTAGTGCTTCTAGTTTAAGAAACTCGTGGGGTTTAATGACTGGAAACTTCCCTCAGACAGCACACGCTTCACAAACTGGCGGATGAGACACCAACCTGCAGCAGTATTAAAACCACATGATCAGAATCCAGGGTGAATCTGTAAAAACTGGTTTGTGGAGGAATATTTGTGTAATTCACATGTTGGACTTGGCTTGCCTTTGTTTGGACATGTGCAAATTTATGGCTCCTCTCACAGAATCAGTAACTTACACATTTGTTCAATAAACACTATTGAACATTGAGTGCTTCTCAGGAAGAGAGATCAGGGTAATGTCCACAGAAATGGGGACAATATGGATAAAAAAAAAAAACCACAGTAAAAGTAGAAACATGGGTTTTATGGAAATTGTAATAAAAACAAGCGCTAACAGCGAAATGTGCAATGAAATGTCAGTAAAGCTAAATTAGACATGATGTAATAAACACAACAAACAGTGGTGTCATGTTTAATAGGCCTCAGTGTTGAAGCTTTTATACTGAATCCTCTGTTGAAGCATAATTCAAACGTGTGAAAGACATTAATGCCATTTATTATAATTCGTCACTAGAAACATGCTGATGGATCTCTGATGATCCTAATTTTTAAAAATACATATTGCAATACTTCAACAAAAAAATGTAAAACAAATAGTTAAAAACAAATGCAAAGACGATGGCAGCCTCATTTATTCCGCCATGCTTGCTTCTGAGACAATGGCTGTATGTGTCAACAACAACTACAAGAGTGGAGGAGAAAATCGCTTGACACACGCTGATGGTTTTAATTAAATACTAATCTAAACGTAAATCAGTTCAAAATGTAATTTATATTTTAACTAGTGGTTAGAATATCAATAAAATTACGTCCTGATCTTCCTACCAGCCACAAGATTTTTGTATTATGACATGAGCACTCCAGTCAAATTTGTCTTTATTAAAAAACACCCATATCCACCACAGTGTCACTAAAGCAGGAGACCGTGGACATTCCACCAGCTGTAAATACAACACAGTTTACTGAAACGGCAGCATTCGACAGTAGAACATTTAAACAAACTGAACATTGCTATATATTTCCCTTACTTATAAGTGTTCCCATGAGTATTTTGCGCTGTATATTCTGCTGCCACATGCCAGTACAATGACACCCTTGTAATTTAAATAAAGTTCACCTTATGTAGAAACCGGAAGATCGGCGTCACAATTTAAGTGCAATTTGCAGTCACTAGCTGCTTTCATGAGAACACCTGTTATCCTGTTTGTTCATGCAGCCATATGGCAACAGAGTAATACATAAATCCTTCCGAATCAGTACAGAGCTATACTTAATGTTTATTACGAGCAGAATGTACAGTCGGTGTGTGTTTCTCATATCAGTTTCTATACTATTTTTACACGGTCACCAGCATAACAAGACAAATTCCCTGCTGCTTGGGTGGTGCTGGATGGACATTTTGAATATATCCAGTTATTTCTTATCCAACAGCAGAAAACATTGAATGGTAGCAAACATGCATTTTATTTATTTATTTATTTTTTTTATGAGCGAGATCAGAGGAGAGTGGCTACACTGGTTTAAGCTGGCAGAAAAGCTGGACAATTGTTAGAATTGAACTTCACTCAGCATCCGAATTCTACCAGATGCAGCGGTATTCTTCTAAGCTTCTTCATTCTGCCTCTATCAGACCGGGGGATAGTGGTAGTGCAGTGGTTAAGGTGTTGGACTGCTAATTGGAGGATCGGGGTTCAATTCCCAGCACCACCAAGTTACCACTGTTGGGAGCCATGAGCAAGACCCCTAATTGCTCAGATCTAAAAAAAAAAAGTTGCTTTGGATAAGGGTGTCTGTTGAATGGTGGGAATGGATCTCGACGGGGCTCTGGGTATGATGACTCGAAGGCTATACGGTCGTTCCTGACTACATTTCCCCAAACTGTAAGGAATATCTGCCAGACTGGATATTTGGCTGAACGCAAAAGAAGAATTAGTACATCTGATCCTCGAGAAGTACTTTTTGCTCATCACGAAGGAATAGTTGAGAGTATTTGTGTTTTAATGTGCAAACAGTTTCTAGTCCTGATACAGCAGATGCGGTTTAAAAAGAAGTGCATCTGCATCTGTGGCTGGAAGCTGTAAATTGGCTACAGCTACACACCCTGGGAACACAGTGATGCTGAGCCTGCAAAATAGAGGGGGTTCGTGATATGCGACCAGTTTTGGAGCTGATGCAACTTTCTACATAAAGGAACCAATACAGCTTTTTCGAAAATGCCTCCATTTAATTTTTTTTTTGTGTGGTATATTGCAGAAGTGATTCTTCATCCCTTCAAAGGCACAAATAAAACTTAGCTTGCAATTTAAACACTAATTTTTTTATATAAAAGTAAGTGGATAATAACCAAGGATGGGCATTCAATTCTTTTTTTTTTTTTTTTAATATTATTTTTAATTTAATTATTAACTGAAAATATGAAAATAAATGTTTAACTCTTCTTTTTTTTCCCCTCCTTTCACAGCTTTGTTTGTGATTGTTGCAGGTTCTATAGAATTAACATTAATAGTTTAATAGTTGTGTTTGTACATAGTGAAATCCTGGAGTGACTGATTATTCCAAAAAGAGAGAGACAAAAAAAATATTCTAACAATCCCCTCAACTCTTCCTCTGACCTAAACACGAAAAAAAAAAGTGTGTTTAAATACACAAAACAACTGGAACAGAACAGTGTGTGTGTGTGTGTGTCTGCATTTATAGTATTTGGAAGATGCTCTTATCCAGGGCGACCTACATTTACCACTTTTTAATTAAATACAGCTGAGCAATAAGGAGTTAAGGGCCTTGCTTAGGGGCCCAGCAGTGGCAGCTTGGTGGTGTTGGGAGTCGAACCCAGATTGTCCAATTACCAGTCTAACACCTTTAACACTATGCTACCATTTCCCCGAGCATTAAAGTTCAGGGCAGTGTAGACTGAAAACAAGCTTGTGAAACCCGCCTTGCACTTTTATTTTCTATTTTCCACTTTTCATGGTGTTTACTTAAACACACACACACACATATTCACACACACGCAGTGTTTAAAGTAGATTCTTTTGTAAATGTTTGATATAAAACCTTATAATAGAATGGAATTGGCCTTGTTTGCTCCTAGTGAAAACTCGTATGAGAATAGAAACCCTCTGCTGGAACTATTGCACTGCTGGTTTTTTCATTCTGGGTTAGAGGACATTCATTCCCAGCTTTTAACTGAACATTAAGTCTTCTGGGAAGCCCCAACAATTGAAACAATCATCTATTTCTCTGTAACTGTTGACAAAACCAAAGTGTCGAATCCATATACTGTGTAAATTCTGTTGGGCACTCCCTCACAGACTCTCATAGCAATACTGGAACTCTTGGGAGAATTGCTAAGCCTAAACTGCCCTTTACTCATTGAGCACAACCTGAACTGTGGTGCAAATAGTAAATCTAAAACAATTCCCACTGCTTTTTTGCTTTTCTTTTTTTTCCGACTGAGAAAAGAAAAGCAAAAATTCACTGGGAATTGTTTTAGGTTTAAATCTAAAACAGTTCCCTAAAGCACATGAACCCCATAGGAGAGAGCCAGGGTCATTGGAACACTTGGGGATCTTGTGCAAGAAGGTGGAGGATCAGGATATGTGCTGTTAAAGGTCCGGACAAGCGAATATTCTAATCAGTTGTCACAGTTGTGGGTTTTTTTCTACTTGTTAATGATAATGTTTGTGTTTGTTGATTTTTATCTGTGCCAGAGGTTTAGATCTGGGTTGATGAAAAAAAAAAGGTAGATAAATGACTTTATTCTAAAGTTTTGTGACTTTTCTGGAAACGTAGTGTTTTTTTTGGGGGGGGTTTTTTGGTTGTTTTTTTTAATCTTCCTTTTTTTTCCCTTAAAATGTCCAGCGCGCATTCGTCCTCTGGCTTCTTTGACGCAGGGCACTGAGCTCTCTTCTTTGGCAGGCTTATTTAAACATAGATCACCGACTCGCTGTAGAAATGCTGTGCCTCTGCTGTTGAGCATCAACCAGGAGGAGGCTCTGATGTGGCTCAGAGGTAGCACTGGAGTCCTAAATTACAGCCTGGCACTTGAGTAATGGCCAGATCTGCGCAAATCATAAAATGGTGGCTGTGAACATTAATCTCGTTAGGCTTTCTGCCTAACCTAGTGCCATTTCTCCCTCTGGTCACCGCTGAACTAAGCAATGTTTCCATAGCAATGCGGCCTCTCCTTCTCTGATTCGGCTCTCTCCTGGTGTGCATGCATCGTATAAAGCGAGAGAAAATGGTAATGGCTGAAAAAATTCTCAGTAGGCCTTGCAAAGTGTCTCAAATAACAGCAGCCTCTATTCACTGCGCCGTAGCGTAGTTCTTACTCTCGTCACCCTGAGCATTTTGATAACAGCAATAAGGATAAGGTTGCATTTGCATAATGGGTTTCAGTAGCACTGGACTGATTCCCATTCAGCTCTTATGATGTCCTGAAATTTTGGTTTACACGTTTATCATGGCCTGATTTGTGACACATATTTGCATCTTGTGTGAGTTTAGATCCAGGTATAATATATATACTTGTATAGAATAATATGTTTTGACTTTAATACAAATTAAAAGTATAGCTCGAAAACAGCCTGCTTTTAAAAATAAATTAATGGGTAATTGGTGGTACCTAGGGTGTTTTTTTTTTGTTTGTTTTTTTTTAAAAAAAGGCTAATCTAAAGATACAGCAGAATAAGATGGCATCAGGCCTTACCAGTCCTACACAACCACCCACTCTGTCTCAGCATTAGAAGACACGCCAGAGAGGCCAGTCTGGAGAACAGTCATTCCTGATCGCCTCCAGTCAGATTGATTTCATGGGCCCGGCGCTGTGTAAGTCAATACTCCCCGCAGTGACGCTCTCCTTCTCTCTTGTCATAGCCCTGCCTTCGCTCCTGAACACCCTCACCTCTCACCAGTGGCACCCAGTGGGCTGTGTGGTTATTACTGTAGAATTGCCAAAACCCAGTTGGTTGTTGCTAAGAAAAGAGTGTTTAATTGAATGATTGATGGCTTGGATAGAGTTCTTGTTCTGTTTTTTTTTTTTTTTTTTTTTTGACAGCACTTTTTTTGACAGCACTCTAGACTAAAGTGAGAAGGATTGAACATGCTCCTGTCTTAATCAGTTCACACATTTCACAGTTCTAGAGCACAATATATTGGTAACTAAGATATTGACACAATAGGAAATCACATGCTACTAAGCTATGTTCCACATTAGAATAGGTATGTACTATCTGAATGTTAAAAAGTATGTTATATCTTTGTACAGTTATGGGTAGCCTGAATGGATTTGGGACATACTTCATCCGCCATGTTGATTTTGTCACATGACAAATGTCGTTAAACAGCAGTGCAGATTTTATGTTGGTTAATATTTAATGTCTTTGATGTTTGATGATAAACCACAAGAAACATTATTTTTTTACCTGAAGTGCTTAAAGCTACTTGAAGCACTTAAATATATATCACCACCTTCCACTATAATATACCAGCACCTTCCACTATAACGTATGACATGTCGTCTCTCATGGGATCATAGGATGGTATTGTCCATTGTATGCATACTTTAAAATCCAGGCAGAAGTAGTAGATTAATTATAAACGTTTCACATTCATTTTTTGGATACTAAGGATTCGAACATACTACTCGCATCGCATACTCAGTTTCATATACTATATGTTAACTCAGTATGCCATTTTAAGTGGAGCCATTTTCATAATATTACTATCGTATAAAAATGCAATATGCGAGGAAAGTTTAGCATTTTCTGTCCATCAAAATGGACACCCTTATCCAGAGCAACTGGCATTCCTTCAAATTGAACTGAACAATAAGGGTTGAGGGTCTTGCACAAGGGCAGTGCAGTAGATGTCCACCACCGTAACCACTAAACTACCACCTGCAATCAAGGTTGCAAGTCTGAATTTCAAGTTTTACTAAATCTGCAAATAACCTAATCGTTAGCTTTAAGCCAAGCAAAGATGTTTTTTTTTACTTCAGAGTTTAAAGCTTCACATGTCGCCCATATAATTGATTTGAGAGGATACAAATCTAAACCAGATACAACAATATGACAAGCAATTGTTGGGCAAATTTCTACTTAATGAGTAATAAAATCTGAAACTCAAGCTGCTGTAGAGTGGGGCACTAGGGTAGCATTGGCACAGGCAATCTGTTGAGTGTGGAAATGATTAGGAAGGAATACATGCTTATTACATTAACCAGCATGATGATCTGTATTATCGGTTGACTGGTTTTTACTGCGGTTTTAGTTGTAGTAGCTGAAGCATCGGTAATTTTTTTTTGAATATACAGACATTATAAAAATATTGCTTTTTTTATATGATAAATAATTGATCTTTTGTTTTTTAATACAGTGAGCAAAAAAATGATTTGATTTCTTGCGGATTTTGTAGGTTTGTCTACTGACAAAATTATAATATAAGAATTATAAGATTATAGTAATCTTAGTAAGTTTATTCTAACAGTAAGAGACAGACTAACAACAAAAACATCCAGTTTTTGCATTTAAATCAATTAATTTAATATTTGACATCTTCGCCGATCAAGACTTAGTACTTTCAAAACTTTTGTCAATCACAGAGGTCAGACATTTCTTGTAGTTTTGCACACATCTCAGGAAGGATTTTGACCCACTTCTCTTTGCAGGTCCTCTCCAAGTCATTAAGGTTTTGAGGCTGACGTTTAGCAACTCGAACCTCTGGAGACTGGCTAGGCTACTGCAGGAACTTAATGTGCTCCTTCTTGAACCACCTCTTTGTTGCCTTGGTCGTGTGTTTTGGGTCATTGTTGTGCTGGAATACCCATTCACCACCTTTTTTTATTGCCCTGGCTGAAGAAAGGGGATTTTCACACAAGATTTTATGTGGTGAGGTTGTCCTGTGCCCTAAACAGCAAAATAACCTTAAAGAATAATGTTTCCATCTCTGTGTTTGAAGGTGGGGTTGATGTTCTTGGAGTCATAGCAACTTTCCCCCACCTTCTCTAAACACGGCGACTTGAGTTGATGCCAAAGATCGCAATTTTGTGTTTTTTCCATTTGCAAATAATCACCCCAGCTGTTGTCACCTTGGTGCTGTACCCCAATCTAGTATTGTGTAGATCTACAAACTTGTCCCTGACATCCTCGGACTGCTCTTTGGTCTCGGTCGTGATGGAGAGTATGTAATCTGATTAATTGCTTCTGTGTACAGGTGTCTTTTATACAGGTGACAAATCATTACCTGTGTAAAAGACATCTGGCAAAAATCTTCCCGCTTGACAGGGCATCAAATACTTATTTTACTAATTAAAATGTAAATCAATATTTAAAAAAAAAAACCTTTTTAAAATGCTTTTTTCCCCCAGGTTTTTGTCATTCTGTCTCTGATTAAACCTACCGTTAAATTATAGACTGAAGATTTCTTTGTCAGTGGGAAAAATAAGCAGAAGATCAAATATTTTTTTCCTCACTGTCAAATTGATAATCTTGTCGATAAATAATAATAATATTCAACTTCATTGTGCAGGGTACGTGTACAGAGCCAATTAAATGCTTTTTTCTCATATCCCATCTTAGTAAGTTTGGGGTCAGAGCACAGGGTCAGCTATGATACAGCGCCTCTGGAGCAGGAAGGGTTAAGGGTCTTGCTCAAGGACCCAACAGTGGTTGACTTGCCGGAGGTGGGGCTTGAACCCAGGTGTGGTCTTCAGATCAACAACTCAGCACCTTAACCATTTGAGCCACCCTGCTCCTAAAACAGGCTGTATATGATTAAGGTCACCTTTATGTAAATAAAGTTCCCTCATACGGACACTGGTCTATAATCAGTCTGACTATTTATTAACCTCCACTGATTTCAAAAAGTTTGTCAAAAATACAGTTTCTTCTGATGCTTGAGGATTGAGAGCGTCAAATCTGAGCGGAGCGCGAGTTACTGCACTTTGTAGCCTTAGTCGTTTCTTATCTTAGGTGATTGCTCTCTCATGCAGTTTTTTCCAATAACTGGGTTTTTAACAAAGGGGTATCAAAGTTTTGAGACAGGCCAACAGCTGGCACCGCAAGGTCGCACGCGCAGTCACGGTAAGCAAAGCCCTGCACTGCCATCTGTCGGTGTATCTCGAAACCTTTTGATACCCCCTGGTTTTTACTCATTCGTTATTAAATACTGACACCGATTTGAGATTTTCAGAGAAAAATTTACATTTTGATGAGTAAGCAAAAAAAAAAATGCTAATATTAATTAAATGTTATAAAAAGAAAATGCTTGGGGTGTAGTGAAAAATTAAAAATGAATATAAGGTAATAAAAATGAGTTGCCAATAGTTATAAATTGACACTTTAAGTAAATAAATAAAAAAGGGAACTTTTTAAATGGACACCCTGCTTACTTACAGCTGACGATTTTTGTGTCATCCGACTAGCCGTTCCAGAAAGACATTAATCAGGACTTGTGTGACGACCGTGTTTAATCAGTCAGTACTCTGCACTATTTTAAGCTCCTCCTCTATATCCTGGGCCGCTCATGGCTTTTTTTAGTTTTCAGGAAAGACAGTCAAAATTAAATCAAGGCTGTTAATGGAAAAAAAATAGTCATTTTATAGAGAATAAGAAGCAGAACTGGGGAAAAGTGTCACCATAACTGTGTTTTTAAGTTAAAGTTTATTTGTGATGTGTGTGTCTACAAATATATATAAGTTACGTTAAGATTCTTGCTCAGGGGCTGGGAATCGAACCCAGATTTTCCAATTAGCAGTCCAGTACCTTGACCATTGCATTATCTTTTCCCAAGATATTGTGCAGGCTTCATGCTAAAAGTATAAGGATTTATGCAGAACCAGCAATCACATAAGGTGCTTTATACTCTAAGGTGCAGTTCTAGTGAATCTATACAACTTGTATACAATCTAAACTACCTCAACTTAACAAATCCTTAACTTCCTCTGTTCTGCTGAAAAGAAAAATCAGGCTGTAACCTCACCATTCTAGCCACAACATGCTTATTTTTTTTTTATTAGGGGACACCCCCTACACCCCCCCCCCACACACACACACGCACCTTTTTTCCAAACAGCCATTTCATTCACCACAGTGCCAGAGAGTTTAATGGTAAACAACGAAAGAGGAACAAATACTGAGGAACCTGAGCCCTGACTCATGGAACTGGGGAAAGACGTCAGCCGCTGAACAGACGTGAACACAACACCAGCGCTGGTGCATCTCCAGGGCAATAAAGCCAGCGCTAACTGCTGTAGCCGTGTTTGCTAATCACTCTTACTTCCCCCTCCCTGACAGCCTTGTGCTTCTGACCAGCAAGTTCGGTGTGCCCATGACGCAACAGAAGAAATTACATGTCCCGATCTCTAATCTCACGAAGCAAATCATATATTACTCATAAAGGGAAATAACTTCGTATCATTTGACATTTTAATGCCATCATTTGTGGTAGATATTGCAAAAAAGAGGACTTTCTGACTGTGTGTTTTTTTGTTTTTTTTTTCCGTGTAGAACCTGCTTTACCTGATTTATTTCTTGCCATTTCTCCTAATCTTTATCCAGAGTACTCCTGACAAGAGAACCAGGGTTAAAAAGAGGCTCTGTTTGAAATGGTACATCACCCAATCACCCAATACTTTATTTGAGATAGTGCTTCCTGATTCGATTTTATCGAGTATGGATATAAGTAGTATGAATTAAATTCCGATGTACTACATTCATCATGTTGATATTGGAATATCAATATCCATCAGATGAACTTTAAAATCCGGGCGGAAGTGGTAGGTCAATTTTTGCCTACTGTTTCTCCACATGCCAGGGATTCAGACATACTACTTGCCTCAGTTTCGCATGCTTTATATAGTTTGGAAGTGTGCGGTTTCAGACACTGCTGGTGGTTCTAGACATTCCTGCCAGAAATGATTCTCCCAGATTTAAACACGTTTGCGTTATTTAAAACAGTTCAGAAGATCCAGACTCCTGGTATACAAACGTTGTATACAGTAGAGAATTGCTTAGACATTTTGGCTTTGTTAGCTTGAGCTTTACACCCGTTGTTTTATGCCATATTGCTGTTTGTCTGACTGGAGTTTTATGGGGGTTTTTTAGATAAAAGTACGTTCTAACCGCCAGACACGGGTGTGGTGGAATATTTTGTAGCACACCACTTGGCTCTACACTATTGCTCCATCCCCTCTCCAAGTTTCTTAAGCCACTGGATTACTGCCCAAACACAGCTACTAATAAGGTGACCCTTTAACACAGCAGAAGGGGCCCCAAATTCATTTTCTTGCACATCGATCAAAGTATTAATAGAAGCGGTGCAGCAGGTCCCTCTGCAATATGAGGGGTGGGGGGAGGCATTCTGGTTTTGTGTGTGTGTGTGTGTGTGTGTGTGAACATTTCAGATGGATAGCTCACATCTCCTGTTTTTATGCTTTTAAAACTCACTCGTGTGATCTTCCAACCCAGTGCTTATGTATTAACATCAAAACCAACATTTTTATTCATTTTACTTTCTAATTAAATCCTTATTGCTCTGATCAGTCGATGAAAGATTCAAAGCACAGCTGTTCTCGGTGAAAGTGCGAGGATTAGGAAAAAAAGATGTAGTCAGTTCAAATGCAGCTCTAATGAAGTTGACCACAGCGCTCTGGGCTATAACCTTACATCCCTACAGTACTATAGTTTCATTTCATTGGAATTGTATTGTACTATTTCTAGTGATACAATCAGCAGAGTGCTTTCAGTGTATTTAGGAAGATTCGTTTGCTTTTTCACTGTGCGCCGCCTGACAGTATCTTAATTTTAGCAAATAGTAATTAGCCGCAGGGCTCGGCTCGCCTCACGGTTATTTACTTTGATTAACTGTATTAAATATGAAGAACAGGGTCGCTTTTAGTTAGAATTAAAAACCAGATACATGTCAAAAGCAAAGCCCCCTCACTTCCGTTTACACGCAATTTCCATTATTTCTGTGCATCGTGTTGCCATCTTTCGTACAGAAAAATAAGGGACATTTTCCACCCTGGGGGCCTCACCCTGTTTTTTTAATATATATATTTATATATATAATCAAATGAATGCATGTGTCTGATTGTACACTGCAAACTTTCAGTCATGTATTTGGTTTCTCTCTTTTTTAGTAGTTATTTTTTGTTTTTATGTTTCATAAGTTGGACGCGGATCTAGAGATTTGACTCTCTTGTTAGCGCGGCCACACATTGCTGCCTAGATACCCCCCCCACACACACACACACACACTCTAATTGACTTTGACTGAATCTGACTGTATTAACAAACCAATTAAACTGATAATGGCAGCGAAAATGACCCAATCACTAATAATCTAAAATAAAACTAGTCTTCGAAATTATGAGAGAACTTTCAAAATATGAGACAAACGCTATTTTGTTTTGAAACAAAACAGGACATGTTATTTAGTTCTCAAATACAGGATGATAGGTGCGTAGGAGACAACCGTTGTCATGTCATTCATGTAGGTTGCGAGCACTTGCACACTTTGGTCACAGCAACAATAATGCGACCAATGAGGTTACCTGCCTGTATATTACTATTATGCTTGCAGCAGTTATGAATTTAATCGCATTATTTAGATTGAAGTATTGCGTTTACATGAGCAGAGTTTAATCGCGGTATTGCCAAACTCTCATTCTAATTACATTATGAGGGTGCATGTGAACGCACTCACTTTTTTTTTTTTTTTTTATTAAAAAGTTTTATCTGTTTTATTTAATTTTATTATCTGAATTTGTATAACTGAATATTTTAACCAAGCCTAAAAGCTGCATTATTGATTGATACCTACTGAATAATTAGCAAAATAATCTTAGCTCATTTAATAAGACATGTTTAAAAGCTGCAGGTATTTCCTTGTTTTATTCATGATTTTATTCACGTTAGGCTGTAATATTTGATCGATGTGTTTTATTTTTGTCATAATTAAAATACCCATAAACATAAGTCCAGGAAATATCCTGAAAAATAACCTCTAAACAAGATCAGTAATTAAATATATACTGACATCTGCAAACCTGATACTTTCTCTATTCTGTATTTATAACATATTAATTAAAAGACAGTGTTTTAAAGGTTTGTAGCTTGGAACTAGTGACACCAGGGCAGAGAATCTGGTGTGGAGACCAGGTGTGTGATGCTATGGTTACAGTCAGATATGCTGTAATAGCATTTATAGGGTGTTTCTTTCAACTTGTATAGCTGCTTTGCTCTTAGTCATGCTTGGGAAACTTTTTTGGAACAGGAAGTCCAAGATGCTTGTCTGGCATGAGGACATAAAAAAAAAATCAGATGTAAGTTTCTTTGTTTTAAGACAGAACATTCTGTGGGAACGATGTCACCTACCGCTGTGAAGATATTGCGATTTACAGGAAAAGTTATAGACATCAGATTTTTCTACCTTACTTTCACTATTCTGTAACATACAGCACACAGGTGATTAGCCGTTCTCATCTCTTTCCAGCGTGGAATACTGCGGACATCAACACGGCTTATTTGTTGAAGGGGTTGCTGTGGAGACTGGCGGTGGCAGTGAGGCAGAGTGAGCAAGCAGGAGAGAGAGAGAGAGAGAGAGAGACTGAGAGAGGGATCCATCTGCTGCAGGGAGTGCTGGCAAAGAGATAAAATGAGAGAGAGCGAGCGAATGAGAAAGCGAGCAAATACATTCTATGCTCCCTGTGTCTAGCAGAAAGATTGCGACTACCAGTCCGAGGATAGTCGGATCCTCTTGTCTGTGGCGCGGTTGGGGGGTGGGGGTGCCAGTGGAGTTCAGGGCCCTCCATGTGTCCATCACACTGCTCTACCTTACCACTCTCATGAGCGATGGCTGAGAGAAGGTGACTCCAACCTCCTGGAGCTGTGTCTGTGTGGTGGTGGAGGGGGGTGTGGTGGGAGATTGTTTGGTGTGTACGAAATTCCTGACACAGTGGCCAGCCCTGCTGAAGCAAGCAAGCTTGAATGGGAAGAGATGCGGGCAACAGTAAGTGGCAGTTTGTTCCTTTTCTCTCTCTCGCTCTCGCTCTCTCTCTCTCTCGCTCGCTTCCTCTCTTTTTTTTTCCCCGTCTCTCTCTTTCTAACACAAACACACACTTTTTGCACTCTCTGGCTCTCTTTCTCTCTCTCTTTTTTTTCTCTTTCTTTCTCTCTCTCTCTCTCTCTCTCTCTCTCTCTCGGATAGTGAGGAATCCTGCATATACAGTCGATTTAAAGAGTTGTCATTAAGAGAAAATAAAGGCGGGTGGATTAGCCAGCGTTTCGCGGAACAAAGAAAAGACGCGAGCAACTGAAGAGACTGCATGTTGCATGTGTGTGCAGCAAAACCACTGGAGCATCCTGACTCTAATTCAATAAGACTTCCCTCAGCCACCCCCTCATAGTACTGCTTTGATAATGCATCACTGTTTACCGCTGCGTGCGTAGGTGTACGCGAGCGTGTGTGTGTGTGTGTGTGTGTGTGTGTGTGTGTGTGTGTGTGTGTGTGTGTGTGTGTGTGTGTGTGTGTGTGTGTGTACGCGTGTGCGTGGAGTGCCGGTGTGCGCGTGCCTACGTCTCTCTGGCATTCATGAATGGGAAGAGGGAGCGAGAAGGAAGTGCAGAGGATGGCTGTGTTGGGGGAGACCCACAGCCGGAGCCCCATGCCGTGGGAGTATAGGCATTATGACAGCATAAAGACGGAGGTAAAGCAGTTACACGCCGCGCCGCTTCTGTTTATTCTTTTTTTAATATAAAAAAAACAAGATGTGCTCCGTCTATTAAATTGTACTTTAATTTTCACTGTAACCTGATTTAGATTTTTTTTTCCCATGCTGTGTTGAATTCTCAAACTTTCTTGCTGCGTGTTGTGTTGAGAATGTAATTTTGATGATGTGTCACCAAAGCTGTGCCTGTTGGGTGGGGGGCAATGTAGCGCAGTAGTTGTTTAATGATGTGCTTAATGTGCTATACAGGCTGCAGCAGGTGCCGGAAGGTTTGAGAGAATGTATATTTGATTCCCATATCCTTTTTTCTTTTATACTATTCTGAACTAAGTGTGGAACTAGGTGTGGCTGTGAAAGAGCATAAAAATGGTCCCTTATGGTCGCTATGGCAAAGCTGAAAATCCGAGACTACAGGAGCTAATAACGTTTCAGCTGCATTGCTTCTTATAGTCCACGTCTTCACAAAACTCTACATCATCCCAGTGTTTAAAGACTTCAGTCTATAAACCATATTCAAAACATCAGAAAGTTTTTTTTTTTTTTTTTTTTTTTTTTTTTTTTTTTTTTTTTTTTTTTTTCCCTTTCTCGTTTTCCAGACAAGGCTTCCTGGTAAAGCTTTTTTGGATCAGGACCCCTGCATTGCTGACACGGATCAGTGCTTATGCTCTCCACGAAGCCAGATGTGTCATGAATACTCTTTAACAAAGGCTCAGTGGAGGGCTGAGTCAGACTGATTTCATGGAACAAGTGTCCCTGTATCGAGTGCCGTTAACGTGTATCTGTGACGTAGGTTGAAAGTCACAGCCGGGAACACGCTGTTATTTACCTTAACCGCATTTCCACAACGATTTATGGCTTCAGAATGAAACGATGCGGCATCGAAGATATCTCATTTTTAATTTGATTAACCAGTCTGGCCAGTTAGAAGCAGTTAATTGTGCCAGATTGGGATGTTTTACCTGCTTATTTAAATGTTATACTTTGATTTAGACTGCATTTACACTGCAGTTCTTGATGCCCAATTCCGATTGAGTGACTATATTTATACCCGCTTTCATCTTCTTTTAAAACTGACTCGTATCCAGTTTTTGCATTTACACTATACACGTCAAAATAGGCCAAGGTAGATATACTGATCGAAAAAGGAAGTAAAAACAGCTTTACACACCATATTTAAAGACAAAAACAATGCTGTCTTCAGGTGGAGAGTCCATGTTGCAGCCTGGGGTATTTATCGCTAAGTTATAAATATCTTTTTTTTGATAGTGTGTTGGGTTTTTTTTTTATTGTTTACAGACAAAACAGACTTTAAGTGAACAACATTGCTGAATATCTTGCCAAGTTATATATACTGTATATCTTCGGTGTCCAACTGAGTTGACGTCATACGCCACCGTCACTCATTCAATAAAAATCCAATCTGTTTGCTTACATGACGGACGCTAATACTTCAAATACTACTAATACTTCTAATACGCTAAGGCTTCAAACCAATCTGAAAATATTAGAAACCATGCTTTTTTGCTGCTTACACAATCTGCGGTCATAACTGATCTGTGCCGCACTAGAAAAAGTGGTAGTGGTAGCGCAGTGATTAAGTTGTTGGACTACCAACAAGAGGACCCGGGTTCGATTCCCAGCCCCACCAAGCCACCACTGCTGGGCCGTTGAGCAAGGCCCTTAACCCCCAATTGCTCATTTGTATAACAAGGAAAATTGTAAGGCGCTCTGGATAAGGGCGTCTGCCAAGTGCTGTTATATAATGTATGTATCATTTATAATACTGTATATCCAAATCAGCATGTTAATGTTGATAAGTTCATATAAATATTCGAATAATCTAAACGCCTCCCTTAAGTGGCTGACAAAATTTCTCTTCTTTATTCTTTTTCAGGTAATCTTGGTGCAAGTGAACCCAGGTGAAGCCTTTACAATTCAGCGAGAGGATGGTCAGTTTCAGTGTATCACAGGTACGACTTTTACACATTGCTTTATTCTATTATAATTTTTCTTCTGTTTAGAACGATCACCAAATCCGCAGTTAGTTTACCCCAAACAAGTGTTAGCAATTAAAGTACAGATGCTTAGTCAAAATTTTATAATTCGGTCTGTAATTAAACAAAATGATTGTTTTCAATATGATTGTACAGCCGAGAGTAAATACTCTCTCTATTAATGACGTTATCTTATTCTATTTTAACTCAAGTCTGATCTGAGCATTTCCTGATTTGCACGCTTTATCATGGGTCTTGCTCAGGGGCCCAGTCGGGGCAGATTGTTGGTGCTGGGAACTGAACTCATTATCTTTCGGGCAGCAGGCCGACATCTTAACCACTAAGCTGCAACCCCTGGCAAAAATTATGGGCTCACCACACTTGCATGTTATTTTATAACAAAGAAACAAGAAACGGGTTTGACACAAAACATTTTTTGCCTGATAATTCAACACTTTTAATTAATGAAAAATTGTTTCCCATAAATTAAAAATTATACAATTCAACGATGAGGGACAAAATGGAATCGGCTTGTAATTTGCAGTTAGGAAAATACCTTTCTAAATCATTAGTCAGCAGTTATAAGAGAGTGCTTACGGATATTAACAAGCTGTTGGACTTGGCTAATTGAAGGAAACAAGAGAGCCCTAACAAGAGAGCTGTCAGCTGAAAGAATGATTAAACTCCTTGTGTGGCGAAAGAAGTTAGGTGTACCCAGTTTTAAAAATTAAAACAAAATGGAAGTATAAACAAAATGGAAAGGTTATAAAAGAGAAACATTTTTACCACAACAGTCAATGCACAAGTGTACATGTGTTTGTATAATGTGTCACTGTTGTTTGTTTGCCGCTAGTGGATTGATGACGTAAAACTCCAGACGAGTTTTATTGTGTGCATCTGTTTTGACGCTGCTTGACCATTGTACAGTCTGACAGACAACAACTATTAAAATTCGCACAGTTCAAGCCGGTTTTACACAATGTTTGGCTTGTAAAGTTTACAGAATTTATAATGTAAAGCCGAGTGTTCGGTAAGGAAATAAGCAAAAATCAAAAATGTTTGATTGCATCACACACTGATTAAGGATAAAGTCTCGCACAACACCAGTGTGAAGTAACCTTAATTATGATGAGGGGTTTGTTATACTAGCAGTTGAAATGGTTTCACGGATCGAATAGAAACCCTGCTGTGTTTTTTTCCCCCTCTATCTCACTACATAGTGAAACGGCATCCGAAAGTTTGCATTCATTTTAATTTTAATCGAATGTGTTTCTAAGCACTTTGAAAGTTTCCACTTTGTTAGCATCAGCAAATCGGAGATTAGTAATGCCGTGCATGCAAAACCGCCCTGCTTTACAAAATATATCTTCATTTTCTATTAAGCGAAAGCATTTCAGCCCTCAGCTAATCACTTAAAGTCTGATCAAATTATTGTTGCCTGATAAATACTAATTGTTGTAGAGAATTTTAAATGGTTGTTCATCTCAATGTGCTTCATGTGTTTTAATAATTAATAAGCTTTCTTCTTTTAAATGGTCGCCAGTCTGATTTATGTTTTTCTATAACTTTCCAACGGCTGTAGTGGATCTGTGTAAAAAATATCGATACAGCTAACTATTACAATACAGAACCATCCCAGCAGCACAACCCTCAGCGGTTCTCAGCATGGAACGCTCAGTCACAACAATCAGGGTTTGCGCTCTGCGGGACTGCTATGAGATGCCTTACACGTTTGCTAAGTGTGAATGGTTCTTTCTCAGCCATTGTGTGGGATGTATGAAAACATTCTGAACCGGAGCGACTCGGAGAATACTTGCTTTGCTACAGGCTCTGATTGGCATTTGGTGCTACAGTTGAATATGAAGTGTTCAACACTGCAGAGCTTTTGATTAGGCAACAAGTAGTCCAGGTTATTTGAGCTTGATTTGTACTCTGCCTCTGCACTGCCGAGGAGGTTGCCAATTCATTTGTGCATGATTCAGGTTTAGTGTTACTGTTGCAGTGTGTTTCTACTGGTAGAGCTGATCTCAAAAAAGTGTCTGCATATCAAGATGTATGTTGTGACTACTAACGTATACCTGTTTTATGATTTATAACCTACCGAACACAACGCCATACAAATTTAAAAACACTAACAAAAGATTTAGACTTGTTTTTGACCGCCTTAAGTGACTGGTAGTTTAAGGCCTAATCCCATTTCTACCCCTTAGCCCTAGCACCATTTTGTAATAGTGTGTTATGTTCATGTAAGGGTTAGGGAAAAGTCCAGAAACTTTCCAAAATGCACCAGCTACACCAGTCACACCGGCAACATGGCTGCCCATGCGATCAAGAAGATTCACAAATGTTTTTGGAATTAATAAAGAAATTTAACAACAATCATCTGTTTGATTACATTTAACGCTGTGTTCCTATTTGAAAAAGTTCTGTAACATTCAGTAACATTAAACCAATAAATACAATAGTACCACAACACAGCCGACACTGGCATTTGGCAGAAATGCATTATCTCTTGTACAGAAGTTGATTATTATTTCAGCCTCACATGCTGTTTTTGCTTTAGATACCATAAAGCCATGCCAGTCATACCTCCAATATCTTCTCTGGCTTAGTCGCACCAGATAAATAAGGTGTGCGGTCTGAATGAGGATGTGGCACAATAGGATGTGGAAAAAGCACTTCTCTGGTGTGGTTAACCTCAGGCTTTTTCCGGTAAACAGTCGCTATAGATAGATGGATGGATGGAGCCCCCCCCCTCCCCCCCTTGGCTAAAGTGATATGAGTGTCTTAAATTTACAAGTGTCTCTTCCTGGAGGCATGTGACATGCAGGACAAAGGAGAGTAGGGCTACTGTTAACTGGCATGTTTCTGTGAGTGAGCTCTTGTCTGTCAGTGAAGCTGGCAGATTGATGACTCACCGCTCATGGCACATTCGGGGAAGGGAGGTGGCTGCGCTCGATTGATTCATTAACCTCGTTCCTTCTGAGGTTAACTTCTATCCTTCTTAACCTGAACTGTTGGCAACACTGACATCAATAAGATAACCCCTCCTCCCAATTTCCATCCCCGGTCTATTTTAAGGCTTCATTCATGTATTTTTAGTAGAAGGAAGTACGCAAATGCCACACACAGGCCGAAGGCTGCAAATCTTTCTGTTGAATATGAATAGGCTGTGGAAAAAGGTGAGAGGAGGTGGATCAGAGAGTTTTAATTTGAGATTTATCGCAGGTTGGTGGCAAGTGAACCATACAACCTCCTGTGAGAAACCAAATTTAATTCTGCCCTAATCGCTCCAAGTGTGTCCTAATTATTTAGCATGCTTGCCCAGCATGTGATACTTATCTTTTCCTGGAAAGTTTGAGGACAAACCAGCGCATCACGAAACAGCTAACTGAACCCTGAATCAGGATATGTGCTCTAAATTTAGGCCAGTTAGTGTAAATGTACACATCACAATGGCAAAACCTAAGCATTGCTGTGTAACAAACATTCTGTTCTAGAAATCCTAGACAGCTGGGTGGTGTGTTAGCACCTTAACATGGTTGTGAGAATGTTTATTACTTTCATTTGCTCCTTTTTCTTATTTGTTAGAAATTCACATTTATGTTTATTTACTTTTATCACTTCTCCTATAACATCTGTCGGGAGTTTCCTCCATTGCCCTCATCTAGGTAATAGACAAAAAATGAAGCATGTCATGTTGCTGAGAAACAGCAAACCACTTTGTCCTAAAGACTTGTGAAAGAAAGCGTTCAGCATTGGGAACCATGACCAAGCCATTTGTGGCTTAAAGCCAACGAGCAAATTGAAGTACACTCTCTTTCCTGTCAGAGTGACACTGACCAATATCATGTATGTTTAAGAGGGTAGGTATTTTAGGCCATTTTGCAGCAGTCTTAAACCGATGTAGCTGGCTAAATTCACGTGTCTCCAAAAAAAGCATGTGTTTACCCAGTGATTCGCAGTTAGTATGTGTTGTGTGACGTTTTTAGTAGGGTGCTAAACCAGAGCTCCAGCAATATTTACACACATTGACGAAACTGACAGCTGCCGCCTGAAGTCGCATACTGCTTATTATGGATTGTTTTTTACTTTTCGACTGTTAAAGTTACGCTATAAATAGTATGATTATAGTATGATTTCATTTATACTCCGCATAATCATACTGCATCAGCCATGTTGATGTTTGTCATGTGACGTGTTATCAAAGCAGCGCAAATTTAAAAAGCTATTTAAAGCTACATTAAACCAGCTAGTGCACAGTGCACCAGCTAGTCTTATGCGGTAGAAAGGTTTACTCCTTTACTTTTCAACGGTATAAGAGTAAAAAAAACTATTTCATATGCAAATAAAAGTTCCTCTATTGTTTTTCCTTTAGATTGCCTAGCAATATCTGTTAAAACCCCCTTTGACCACAATACCTTTTTGCTTACTGAAGTCTCGATGAAGTCACTAAAGTATGTTCGAGACCAAGTGAGTTTCTCCTCAGTCAGCCATTGTGGGCGTAAAAATTCTTATTTAACTGTACAGGCTGATCGACCAAAAAGGAGGTATATGGATGCGATGAACGAGGACGTGTAAGTGAAGAGGGTGTAGAGAATGGGCTTAGGTGGAGACGGATGATTCGCTGTGTGGCGACCCCTAAAATGGAAACAGCCAAAAAGAAGAAGAGAAAAAACCAACCAGAGGACAGAAAAATGCTGACGTCATTGTGGGCCAGCTAGCTGGCGCTGATTTCAAATGTAAAAAATCAACCAATTAGCAATTTTCCACTGCTTATATAAAAGTTCCATGGGCAGCACTACTGATTCTGAAGGCCTGGGCAGATTAGATTAACATGGCAGCACATAGAAACTAAAATCTGACTGGACAAAAAAAAAAAATCTAACATACACATACTGAAAGCATTGCAGCCAATAGAAACACTATAAAATGAAGAGAATAAATTGGGATTAAATTAATACAATTCAATGGAACAGAAATTAGAATTTAGGTTGTAAATGTAGGTCAGCTTCTAATAGTGTTAAGGCAGCAAAAAAAGCCCTTGCTGGCCCTGTTTGCACGCCACTAGTGTGTTTGTTTGCGTATGCTCCTATTTTTATTTATGTTTTTACCTTTTTATAGCCTATTTTTCAGCAGACAGTGTGCTACAGCATGCTGTGCTTGGTATTGGTATTTAGTGCTGTTTGTACCCTGCTCAAGTGTGCATTTTCCCACAAAACAAAACCACACCGACCACCAGAGCAATAAACAGGGATGCTGATTATAAACTTTCATTTTTCTGATGCATGTAGAGCCTCATTTTTAAAGAGAAGCCATGTTCATAAAGGACCTATGCTTCAGAATCAAAGGCTGAATGGTAATTCCAATAAAATGAAGTGTACTTTTCAGTGTGCCTGCTTTCCACTGTGTTGTCAGTTGTCTATAGTCAAATTGCAAAATAACAATAATTACATTACCATTTTTGGATGTCATCCCAAACTTTAATGCAATGCTAATTCTTAGTCTCGAGTGAGTAATGCTGGTGTTGCCGTAGTCAACATGAGAAGATCTATCTCTCTCTCCCTCTCTCTCTCTCTTTCTCATAAATGTACATACAGGTAAAGCCATACATAATGCACATACAGGTGAAGCCTATGTATAATAATAATAAAAAATATATATATAATATATAGCTTCACCTGTATGTGCATTTATGAGCAAGTTGAATTTAGTGCTGCTTTTCTGCAGTACTGTTTATTTGGGGATAGAAATGTTTAGACTCAGGATTATGTTACTGACGCTGTGCCAGATTGGCTGATGAGCACTTTTACATCCTAAAGCTAAAGTGCTTTAGAATGTTCTGCATCTGTTTTAGGGCAAAAAAAAAAAAGCTTTTTGTTTTTTCTTGGACAGACTGACACTCGACATCGGATTAACATGGAGTCCATCAAATTTGGGTGTCAGTCAAATTGATCCACACAAACCCATGTGACTTAATTACATTTTGCAAATTTTTGGTAATTCTTCTGTATATACACACACACACACACACACACACACACACATTCATAGACCTGTCGGTGACTCATCCTTCTCTCTCTTTGCTGCATACATGAAGAGATTTTGAATTCATTCACCTTTCCATTTTAGGTTCTGGTCATATTTGACCAGACCATAAA
>VCAZ01000058.1:942500-1407500 GCA_005784505.1 Bagarius yarrelli | reverse complement strand
ACTTGTACAATAGACTGACAGACAAAACTGACTAGTCATTGCTTGCGTAAGAGAACATGCTTAAGAGGACCCCTGAATCTTTGGGTACCAGTTTTAATTTTAACAATAAAAGCTGCTTGACTTTATTTGCTTTATTTTATCCAAAAGAAAGGGTTTTTATTCTGTTCTTTAATGTTGAGGACACAGTATAGTTATGTAAACTAAATATAAGGAAAATATTGTGTAATGCATCACATATTACTATATTAAATATAGCATTTATATTATATATTTAAGTATGCATCAGTCCTGCTATAGCGGTTTTGCTGTAGCTTAATAGTGGCAACCTGGTTTGTTAGGCATTTCTGAGCCATTCTTTCTCTTTAATGTTCCCATCGGTGATATTTCACGCTTGTGATTGGTGGTTCTATGCCAGGTCAAAGTTGTTCAATGCTGGAATGTCGAGCTTACCGTAAATATTGTTGTGTAAATGTTTTTTAATTTTCTTTTATTTTTCCCTGTATATTTGGATTTAATTTTATTTATTTTTTTATTTGAAGAGTCATAAAGAACATTTCACTATATGTCGTACAGTGTATTATCATGTATTTGACAAGTAAACTTTAAATTTGAAGATTTTTCCCCCAAACAGTTCAGTGTTTCTCATGTTGATTATTAACGATTCGTGACTGGGGCATCTCCTATGTTCTTCCGTCACAGCTTCAGTCACACTTAACACATCTTACACCACAGGATGCTTGTTAAGATAATCTTTTAGAACCACTAAGATAATTGGGTCTTTACCTAGGATTGTCTGAAGGGGAGTCATCGATCCAAAATCAGCCCGATGATCTTGTGGTGTGCACCCAGCTTAAGTAAACTCACTGTATTATGTTTATATATTTAACTAGCCCTAACCCTTTAGCTGCAACACTTTCAGTTTCCGCATTCAGCTCATACATGTGGCATAAACAAACAGCATCTTGTTATGTGGGTGGTGGTTTAACATCATTCCTTAATAATCATTTTTAATCTTTATCTTCAGCACTCGCCAAGTAGTAAAATTCCTGGTAGCCCTTTTTTGGATAGGCAATTTAGGAAGCCAGAATAAAAAAAAAACCCATTATACTTTATGTGAAATAGGCTGCTGTAAAGGAGACAGAACATCGATCAAAAACCTTTTAAAAACACAATTAACAGTCGTAGGCTATTAAATTACAATTATCAATGCAAATATGTAGTTCCAACTGAACCAACTGATCCGATTCCAGATGTCTGACATTTTTGCCCTTATCCATTTACATGGAGTCATTTACATTTATCACAATTTTATTTCACTGAGCAGTTGAAGGTTAAGTGCATTGCATGGGAGACCAGCAGTTGCACATTGGAGGTGCTGGGAATTGAACCCACAATTTTCCAATCAGTAGTCCAACACCTTAACCACAAGGCTACAACTAGCAATCTAAATTGTTTTGTTTTTTCATTTACCTCATTATTTTTACCTTTTGTTACTATAGCAAATCTTTTAAATGCATTTGCTGGTTCAGTCCAGCCATTTCTCTAAGAACACTTTAGTCTATCCAGATCACAGCATTCACTGATGCATGTGAGTTCCAGCCACTATAACTCGATCCCCACTGTGGTTTTTGGACAGCCCTGCTGTAAAACAGTTTCTTTGTTGGTGCTGCTTCTGAATCTGATCTGTCTATACACAGTGCTACAAACGAGCCCGCTCCCAGCAGTACTGCCACTGAGTCGCTGGAATGTTACTCTAGCAAAGAAAATTCTAAAATAAGTGTCTCGTCAATTTAGATGTGCTTGTCTTTTGGGGCATGTGTCCGGACCCAACAAAATCAAGATTACACAAAATGTTGTCGAGAAGGGCAAGCAGTATGGTGTTGACAAATGAATGTCAATTTGTGTCCCGGGTTCTAGGATACATGGACTTAGAACTTATCACTTACTCACTGTGGCTACCAGCTACCTGCTTTCATAAAAAACGCAATGGGACGCAAATTCTTGGCAGACAATATCGGCTTTATGCTGATAGAAAGGTCATGGGTGCATGTGGTTGTTGAATGGGTCATTGTGTAGCATTCACAAACATCAGAACTGAACTATTGAAGCAATATGTTGATGGGCGGGTGGGTTTGGTAGACACCGCCGAGATGCAGTATAGGTAGAAAGCAAGTCTGTAGAGGCAGTCTAATCCTCTGGGCAAGGTTCTTTTTAGGAAATGGTGGATCTTGGAAATCATGTGGATGTTACTTTGACAATTACCAGCTTTCTTTGACACTTACTGATTTGTTGGCATAGCTAGCCTGCCCATCAGACCCTCATTGTTTTGCCTGTACTGTGTGTTTTTCTGTGAGTTGATAGTTGATCAAAGATTACATTGAGCAAAAGTGTAACTAAGCAATATTTTGTGTATTGGTGAAATGCTAATAGAGTTGTAATTAGAACAGCTCTGAAAGCTCTAACGAGGCAAGTGGAACTTGTTCCGACCTTGCACTGGTACCCCGTCTTCCTATAGTAACAGTTTAGTGGAATAGTGTGTTAATATTTTTATGTTATCTGTGTCACGATTGGTTTGTTGCAGGTCCTGCTCAGGTTCCCATGATGTCCCCAAATGGTTCAGTGCCTCCAATCTATGTGCCTCCTGGATACGTTCAACAAGTAAGTTTATAAATAAGCATTTGTGATTACATGTAATGAGCCTAATACACATATATTGTCCTTCTGTTGCTTCTTCTTTTTGTCCTCACATCACTCTTTTTTTTGTGTGTGATTTGTATTAAGATCATTGAAGAAAATGGAGTGAGGCGGGTGCTGGTATTGCCTCAGGCTGAATTCCACCCTGGTGGCCACTCTCCACTGCACCACCCTCCACCACCCACCCACCCCCCACCTGCAGGCCTTTATCCCCCATCCGCATCCAATATTGCCTCATCCCCCTCCTCACCTGTTCTCAGGCATGGCTGGCGGAACTGGAGACATGAATGCCCAGTACATCTCACAGTACCATCCAGCTCACATCTACCCAGACCAGGGTGAGTGCGTACACACACTCACACACGCTAATCCTGCACAGCTTGTGCCGATAATCCAGTCTTCTCTAATATGATCCAATACAGAGTTACTGCCATTTACACATTTTTGTGTCATTTAAAACTTGCAGATTTGAAGGTTAATTACTTGTTGTTATTATATAACTTATTTTTTTCCCCAGCGGCTCAGTGATTATATATCCTAAAGCTGTTGTAACTTTTAATCAGTTAAGATTAATAATGAGTAGCCATGCTAGTGAGTAAACAAATTAAAAGCATGAATATAAGTAGTGTATTATTAGGCTGATGACATCACCAGTTAATTTGGAAAGATGCCTATAATCTCAAAATTACCCATTTACGCTTTGTCTGTATAATTTGCTTGAAAATTATAGCTTCATAAAAAAAAGTGTAGTTTTTTTAATTTCTGAAACAAAAAAAGAAGAATTTTTAGTTGATATGGTTTGAGTGTCTTCCTGAGTACAAGGCTGTGCTTCCAAAACAAACTGATACAGCAGACATGTTCCATTTTTTTATTTAACTGTTGTGTTTGTCATCACGGTAGTCAGGTAGCGCGTTGACATATACGTCGCCATTGTGCTTTTGGTGTCCCAAGTTTCATTCCTGGCTTATGAACCTTTCCTGATCCCATTCCTCTTCTTTCTCTCTCTCTCTCTCTCTCTGTCTCTCTCGTCTCTCTCTCTCTCTCTCTCTCTATCCACTCTCTCTCTCTCTATCCATTCTCTCTCTCTCTACCTCTCTTTCTCCCTCTCTGTTGCTCTCTCTGCAACGTCACTTACTACTGTCCTATCTGCATTTTAAAAAAAATAAAATAAAAAGTACAACCATTCCTGTAAGACATCAGAACACAATTGGTAACAGGTACATCTTTACAATGTCCTGAAGACCAAAGCAAGTCTGAGCCAATATTCTGTAAATGTTGATCATTGGCACTTTTAAAAACACTTGAAAACTTTTAAACCCATTAATAAAAAATAAAATGTCATTATAATTCCTAGTAAATGGCATTCATCAAAAGGCCGTGACCAGATATAAATGGCCATTAGTCAGAGAAGTCAGCCAAGAAACCGGGCCGAACTCTCAAGCTGCTGGGATCCCTAACATGTCTTTCTGTGGAGATGGTGGTATTTGTTGGCTAATGAGCAGTTTTGGATGCAGCCAAATGTGTTTGTTTATGCAGTGTATGCATGCTGATTGTGTCTGTCCACACGACATGTGTCCCTTTGCCATATGCAGCAAGTCTGTCTATGTGTATTTCCAGTTTCTCCAGACACTCACCCGGCACACGGGCGCGCAGCGTTTCACCGAGATGAAAGGGCTAGCAAAGCGCATGAGCGGCTGCAGAAGAAGCTGAAAGAGCGTCACAGTGGTCAGGCAGGAGGAGGAGGTCAGGCTCCTACCAAAGATAGTCCTCCTCTCTCACCGCAGAAGAACCGTGGAGCCCCTCCAGCAGGTGCGGGAGACTTCCAGAATGGCCTCTTTAAAGGGGTGGAGGAGCAAAGCCAGGCTGCTACACTCACCGGCCTGGGAAAAGAATGTCCAGGAAGAGGAAGAGACAATGAACCTGCCGGTGAGGAGATACAGATCTCATTATTCTATCTACCATAATGCTCATTATTGTAAACTGTACTTATTCATACTCACTGTCTCATACACAGGATGACAGGTGCACTATGTAGCACACAAGTATAGGGTTAGGGGTTTCAGGTTGCAGTTAACCACATCAACCCCAGTTAATGTATCTGAACCGCTCCTCATATGCTGTGTAGGTCATAAATTGCCTACCAAATGTGCAGTGCATTCTAGGTATTTTCTACTATTAACTGTCTCAACTATTAGTGCGTCATTACTGTGAAATTGTGTTACGCAAACAGGGTGTGCTTATCTGCATAAGCTTTGTCTCGGATGTTAAAGACTAGTAAGAAGTCTAAACCTAGCATTGTAGCAGTACAGAAAAGGAATCATGTAAGCAACTATTAGTCATGAAACACAGTCTTATTGTGTCATAACATAATTTAAGTTGAAAATATTACTTGGCTTCGTTTTACCAGGAGTGAATAAAAATGCTTTGATGTATGTTTTATGTCCAATTACATATGCATCCAAAGCCACCATAGGCCTTATTTACACTGCATGTTTCAATTCAGATTTTTTTCCTCTAATGTGGCACAGATGGGATATATCCCACATTCGTGTACGCAGAAAAAATGCACATGGTTTCCGATAATTTTAGATCTGTTTCAGGCCTCATTTATACGTGGAAATAAATCGGATATGTGCATTAGGATCTGTCATGTAGGCAGATTAGAATTTTACCCGTCTGTGCGAGTCAGACATCACTGATGAGAGACGGAGGCGCATGACGTCAACACCAACAGCTACTTAAATAATATAGAGTGGTCAATGTCGCATTCGTCCAGGCTTCAAGGGCTCTCCTTTTTTTCTCAGAGAACATTGTTTTGCCAACCTTTTAATATGGTGCAAAAAGCAAAATACTATTTAATCATTCCTCCATTGACTATCACACTATTCTGGTCAATATATCTACCTTGGGCTGTTTTGAGGTGTAAAGTCTAAATGCAGATATCAGATATGGATCGGTTTTAAAAGAAGATGTAAGCAGGTCATCAAGAAAATCAGTGTAAATGCAGCCTTACATTATACTTACAATAGAAGTTTACAGTATGCACTAAAATGTGTCTTTAACTTGTCATATACCCTCTAATATATAATAGTCTATTTTATGGGCTGGACATTCCCAGGACAGGATTATCAGTAGACTGTCATTGGTCTTTGCATAATGGCGGCTCCACATAACTAGGTTTGCCAGACTTTGCGATTGTATCACCTTATATTGTTCTTTTTTTTTAACTATACATCAGTAAGTGAGGCAGACAGTTAGAAATAGCAGAAATGATAGTCCTGTCAAATCTTCACTTTAGCCTAGAAAATGTTGCTATAACACCACAGAGGCGTAAAGAAGCTTTGACAACGCTCACAAACCTGTAAAAAAGTGTAGCCTGTCTGAACTATACATCTCTGACCTTGTTATGGCAACAGATGATGAAACCAGGGGCTGCATTTCACACTTTATGATTGTCCAGCATGTCCTGGGGCCATATCACTTTCCTGGATAAAAAAAAAAACTTGTTGAAGGTTATAATTCCTTGTTTTATGGTGTGTTTTTTTTTGTTTTGTTTGTTTTTTTAGAATCGGATGAAAATATGCAGGCTCTTCGAGAATGGGTAAACAATATCAGCAAGCCTGTGGTGAGTAAACGGAAGATTAATACACACATTATAGGTTATTATCCGGTTTAACAAACGCCTCTAATGATCATTCGTTACACGTACAACCACTTTATCAACTGCATAATTACACATTTGTGCCTAAAATTAGTAACTGTGAAAGGATCATTAAAGCTGTCTTAAACAACCAAATTACCACCTCCTTTCATTTCAAATTAATCTTTCTTTCGCTCTGATGTGTAGATTTATTAGGTTTAAACACATGGAATTATCAGCTGTCATTTCTCCACGTCAGCAGAGATCTAACCAGGTTTTCAATTGTTTTTACTGAAAGACTATCTATATTTATAAGCAAAGTAGAATCTAAATTTTTATTTGTTACGTACATGATTATACACAGTACAACGTTTAGTAAAATGGTCTTTACATCCCTTCTATCTAGAAAAGGGATAAAAGAATAATATTAATAGAATAATAATAAGAAGAATATTAAAAGAATAAAATAAAATAAAAATATCTTGGGTGTATCTTGTGTGGATATATAAGAAATGTGGTAATAAAGCAATCAGTGAAGTAAAATTTAATGTGCGACTTGTGCATGTAGTGTACTATTGTTCTATGATCTTTTTTTTTTTTTTCTTTTTCGCTAATAATCTGGTTAATAAAATAGTCATGCTGGTTGTGAAGTGCCATTATAAAAGTCATAGATAATAAAAGTAGATATTCTTGTGGAGCAGCCGGTTACTTTGGATTTGTCATCACAATCCTTACTTGAGCCCTGAGAGAATAAATAAAGAGACAGAAGGAAATGAGGCAGGCGATGGAGCGAAAGCGTCGGTTGAAGGTCTTCTTGCTTTGGACGAACAGATTATTTCCACAGAAATGACTGTAAGGACTCAAGTAGAGGTTAAAGCCGGAGGGGGAAAAAAGCTTTGTGTGCTAGAATAAAAAGTGTGATAATTATTATGAATTTGTGCATCTGTTTTGTGCTCGGTGGCTAAAGAAATCTTCAATTTTTTGCTACACAAAGTTCATATTTACACGATGATATGATGAATGTAATTTTTTCACTTATATACATTTTTGTTTAGTTCCGATTGTTTTACTTCAGTGCCTAAATTTATTTTATGACATACTCTTAGACTGTTATACCTTATATTTATATGGGGTCTTTTTTAACAGCTGGTTTACTAGTGATGCAGCTAAATCCTGGTCAGTGGAGGTGATTGATTTGTGATTTTATTAGGTGACTGATATCCAGGCCAGAGGAACGACTCTCTGCTGGACTGCTCCTGTAAGGAAAACAGCAGACGAGGAGCAAAAAGAATCAGAAGAGAAAGCCGAGGAGCCCGCTTTCGGCTATGAGGTGTCTGTCTCATACAGTGGCAAGGACGGCAAATACAACACTGCCTACAGGTAAGACTAAATCAGTTCAGTCGTTTAGCAGCACAATAGACATTAATGACATGTTTAGAGTTTATTTACACCCGGGAACAGTCCATATACTATAACGGTTTACTCTGAAATGGCAAAAAAATCTAAAGGAAAAAAAAACACAGTTGATGTATGTGGGCGGTTTGCGGTGTTTGATTTTATGTACTTGGACCATGTTACTTTTCATTGTTGTGTTTATCTGGCTGAATTATTTTTGGTAATAGATGTTTATGTTCAAATCTCTTTTTACCTTTTTTGAACCAGTGGTAAGAAACTTAGTGCAACCATAGAGAATCTAAGACCAGCAACAGACTACCATGTCAGGTCAGTGTTCTCCATAGATATTAAAAATCTCCATGATAATCAAATCTGCCCCTCCGGATTTCTAACGTCTAAAGACATTTGCGTCTGCAGGGTCCAGGCCATGTATAAATGTTTACACGGGAACCTTTCTGAGCCTGCAAGTTTTACAACTCTGAGCTGTGAACCTGACACACCGATCCCACCTCGCAAAGCCAGCGGCACCAAAAACTGTCTAGTCCTGCAGTGGAAGGTGTATATACACACATACACACACACTGACGCATGCACAAACACTGCACACAAGGCAACTATTTTTTGCTAGTGGTTTTTGTAGAAGAGAGAGAGAGAGAGAGAGAGAGAGAGAGAGAAAGAGAAGAGCATGTGTGTGTAAAATTAGCAAATTATGTTTATTTAAAGTATTTTTTTACCAGTGCAATGACATATCATTTTCAGACGCCGGTGTAAAGGATTACTCAATGAATTACCAGACAATTATCTACCTGAACTATCCGTATTTATTTTAAATCACACATCTTTCCTCAGGCTCCATGTGACAACGGCTCCAAAATTCAAAACTACATTCTGCAGTGGGATGAGGTAAAGCAGTCGTGCACCACTACTGTTATACAATCAGTTATGTAAAAAGCATGAAAAAGTGAGAGTTGCTTGTCACAGCATCCTTATTTAGAATTTTTCTTTGTTACTTTACACTTTGGCTCTTAATGTGTTGTTATATTTTTAAAAATTATGTTGTAATATTGTAATTTTACGTTCTGTGGTGTACTTGAATGGTAATTTCTGAACAGGGTAAAGGTACCGGTGTGTTTGAGCAGTGCTACTATGGGCCTCAGAAGCAGTATAGGGTGACCAAACTCTCGCCAGCATCCAAATACTCATTCCGCCTAGCAGCCAAAAACGACATGGGTGTCAGGTGTGTGTGTGTGTGTGTGTGTGTGTGTGTGGGTGTGTGTGTGTGTGTGTGTGTGTGTGTGTGTTCACATGATGATTCGACACATGATAAAAAAAATTAAAAAAAAGTTTTTGAATTTATTATTTTATCTATGCGCGTTTGCTTTGTTCTAGTGAATTCAGTGAACCTGTAGACATGTTGACCTCATGCAGTGTCCCTGCACCTCCAAAGAGCCCCGAGCTGATCCAGGCCGGGGTCACTTGGCTCTCCCTACGGTGGAACAGGCCAGACAGCTCACCAAAAGAAGATGATATCGGTTACATCCTGGAAATGGAAGAAGAGGGTTCGGTGAGTACCCAGCACACGTACCGTAACAATGTATGATCACAACTTCATAAAACACTACCAGTGTACTGAATGAGACAGGAGGAGACAAGATAACATGACACCTGACCTATCCCCCATTTTTCATAGATTTCTTTTTTATTAACCCTTTGTTAAATAATTATTTGATTTGGTTCAAGGCTTCTTTGCAAGTTTTGTATTTTCCTATTAGGGCTGCATAATATTAAACAATGTTTTTCTGTTTTATAAATTGTAATATAAAAAAGTTCCACTAAATGACTTAATTGGATCTAATTAAGGTAATTTTTGTAAGTGAGTGGATCTGTGTATATATATAATACACAAATGCTAAACATAGATTAATACAATAGAACAAAGCTGCCAATGAAAGAAGCAGTGTTTTATGTTTTCCTGGCGATTCAAATACAGAAAGTATATATTCAAATGTAATATCACACTGCAGGGCCTTCACAGTATACATTAAGTACAATTGGTCTTTGTTAAAGCTACAATAGTGATTGTTTCTTGTGGCTGAATGCTTTAAACCACCTTGTTTATACAATAACAGACCTGTGGTGCATTTAAATATAATTGCCACTTGACATTGCACATTCTGTATTGTGACTTTAGCAGATGCACACATTGTGATCTTGATGCTAAAACCATATATTGTGTAGCTCTATTTCCTACTTTTCTCTCCTATTGTATCACTATCTGGACTAACCAGTTACTATGTAAAATTGCCTGTTTAGTATTATTTTTATCATTCTATATAAAAAGATGTAACTATAATATTGTTATTACATTGTTATATTCATATTTCTGGATTAGAGCATTTGCCAAATGCCAATGTTTCCACCAGCACATGCATTTGCAGTTGTTGCAGGCAAACAGGGAGTTTAAAGTTTTTTTTACAGAGCCACATCTTCAAAATGATCATGGACGGTTTACACGCACAGATAGGATAGGATTCCCGAATTTATTTGGCATTTACGTTCATGTCAGAGGAGTCTTACTGGCACACAGGCACTACACCAGCTTACAAGTAGAGAATTATGTATTTTAACTGTTGTTGCTTTTGAATGTTCAGGGTTACGGATTCCAGGTCAGTTACGATGGCGATGATCTGTCATGCACAGTGAGGAATCTGCACCGGAGCACCAAGTATAAATTCAGGGTGAGATTGTGTTCCTTGCAGTGCAATGTGTATTCAGTGCGTGTTTGTGTGCAGACATGAAATCCATATTTTATGTGAAGAATGATTTTCGAATACAGTGGCTAGTATCAGGTTTTGTATTTATTACTAGTCACAGTAACATGCAATCCTGTTGTAAGATACCAAAATATACACAGATTTAGGATTGCAATAATGGGAAATCACAGATTTTAGGGTTAGGTATATTTTTCCATCTAACCTGCAATCCTCTCAGCTTCTAGCTAGTCATACAAGCACTATTCATGTACTCAAGTATTTATTGGTCTGAATGATTATAATCAGTCATCAATTTGCTCTTGGCTCTCATTTGAAGTATTTTTAGTCTTTCCTAAACACAATTTCACAGTGGGTACTCACTTTGACTGACTGGCCAGTTCATTATGTATGAATAAGTGTTTATAAATAACAGGCAGTTAGCCCAGCATGTGACTACCACAGCAGTCATGATTATAACGATGAGTGTCTGGTCAAAGTGCTGTTATGATACTGTGAGGAAAGCCTCATCAAAAATGTGTCCCCTATAAAAAAATGTATAAACAAAAAGAATGGAAAACAATGAACCAAAAATTAGATTCTAACCTTCAATCAACATTCCATTAGCTACTTGTTAATTGATTAATATAATAATTTAATTATAATTAAATATAATCACTACTTCATTGTCATTCCAAAGAATCGGGCCATTTATTGACTTTATAAAGTTCTATGTCTAGTTTTTATCTGAGTACTCTTTAGTCAATTATAGATAACATTCTAATTCTGTTTCTTTTGTGTTGTGTATTATTGTTTTATTATCTGTTATTTTTGTATTATACAGTTTATTATGCACACATGGTTCTGATGCTGATTCAAGTACTGCTGTGACGATATGTTTGTATAATTCAGGTTGCTGCTTATAATACGGAAGGTAAAAGTAACCCAAGTCCTGTGTCGGAGTTTACCACGACCCCGGACAGACCTGGAAACCCCTGCAAACCCTATGTAAAGGGCAAACAACATCCCACCAGCTTCCGTATCACCTGGGGTAAGTTCGGCTTTCATTCGTAGTCCTTGAACTAACACAAGACACAGTGTGTTGACATTGTCTGCTTGCTCCCACTCTTCTCCCAGATCCCCCCAGAGAGACCGGTGGTGCAGATGTGACCGAGTATGTGGTGGAGATGTCTGAAGGACTAAGTGGTAGGTTCCTCTGGGGTTCTTTATAAGTTTGCTGTAATTATTTAAGCAAGTACAACCATGTTTGTGTCTATGCTATTTTTTAGGCTCTTCATGGGAGGAAGTGTACAGGGGTTCAGGAATGGAATACACATGTGATGGGCTGAAGCCAGGCGGGACGTACCAAGCTAGAGTGTGCTGTTACAGCAAAGGAGGACAAAGCCCAGTAAAGCTCACAAATATATACAAACACAGTTTTGTAGTGTTTTAACATTATCATAGTTTTCGTAAGTTTGAAATGAAGGGCACTATAGCTTAGGGCTGTTTTTTATTAATGTATTAATATATATATGAAAATGACCCGTATTTCAATTAATACACGGTGTACATGTTGAAATATTTTATTCAATATCAAAATTTTTAAATTTTTGCGATTTATTACACGTCATACCTTATGTGGCCTTTATAAACAAAACTGTAGACAAACTATAAAAGAATATAAATCGGTATGTTTAGTATGTTTATCACCTTTCAAAAGCATCTGTTAACAAGGGCTTAAAACCTGCTACTAAACAAACAACACGAAGAGTGTCTGGGTTAAAAATTGACATGACTAAAGCCTCAGTTCAGATACTGCTGTGAGTACATAAGAAGTGACATCTATAGCCATGCTTCATCTGTGTCTGTGGAAAGCAGAACTTACTGCTCAGTCCCTTGCCTCCATTTCAGTTACTATATTTAAGCAGTAAACCTGGTTTAGAGGTTTATGCCTTAGTTACACACTCTTTGCAGTCCTACTTAAAACACTCAAGTAAGCTATTGTAAGATAGAACTTAATTTTGATTTTAGGCATAAAATTCTAATTTTGCACACAACCTGTACCTTTTTTTTGCTTGTGCTTGGCAGTTTTCAGAGCCCCTGCAGGTCCATACGCCAGCTGTTCCTCCTGGCCCGTGTCAGCCTCCCAGAGTAGTTGGCAAGCCAAAAGCCAGAGAGGTTCAACTTCGCTGGGGTAAGCATTATATCTTTTAAAAATGTTATATATTTTGTGTGTTAGTGTTAATTTTGCTTCTCCTGCTGTTGTGTGTCAGCTCCTCCCCAGGTTGATGGTGGGAGTGCGGTGTGTGCTTACAGCGTGGAGATGTTTGCTCCCCAGGCGGAAGAGGCTAAAGAAGTGTATCAAGGCCAAGAGCTTGAATGCACTGTATACAGCCTTCTACCTGGAAGAACATACGGCTTCTGTCTGAGAGCAGCCAACAAAGCTGGGGTTAGAACTACATACAGTTTAGACAGCACAAAGTAAAACAAAAAAAGCTAATTGGAAAGCACAGAATGTTTTAATACAAAATTATATGCCTACAATTGTGATAAAAACAACTTTACATAGAGAAGAAATGTATTGGTATCAGTTGTTAGTTTTATGAAGCATTGTACCTACTTACATGCCTCATGTAAACTATTCAAAATGTATTATAACAACAGCTGTGCGCTATAATGCAACTGTAACATTTTTTTAAATTGATATATCCATATGTATGATGTCTTATCCACTTTATAATGTTATAGCTCATTATGAATATGACCTTTTTATTAATCATGTATTTTTATGCTGGCTTGTTTTCATTATGGCCACATTTACACTGCATATCTGCATATATATTCATATATCGGAATCCATGTGCTTTTTCTTCCTGCTTACACAATCGTAGGCCGTATCCTATCTGTGCCACATCGGAGGAAAAAAACAGAATTGAGTCACTTTATACATGCAGTGTAAATCCGGCCTTCCTCAGTCCTTTGGTTTTGGTTGTAAATGCACCCTGGTTTCCACCTGTCGAACATTACTGTCCTTAACTTAAATTTGATTATGTTAAATGTTTGTTGTCAGCAAGGGCCATTCTCTGAGCGTATTGAGGTGACTACAGGACCAGGCGCACCAGAGCCTTGTCGACCTCCTCATATCAACTGCAAGTCTCCTTCTTGTGCTGTGGTCAGCTGGGAAGTAAGAATTATCTATTTTATAATTCACTGCTGAAAATAAAACTTTTTAATGCTTTTGTTACATGATTTAATAGAAGCCCTAGCCTCTTTCCCTAGAAGCAGAAAACAGTTCTATATGCTTCATAAACTTGTATATTTATATACTTGTATTTGTCTGTTAAAACATTTTCTGTTTTCCAGACTCCATCCTGTAACGGTGCATCAGTGACTGAATTTCGTCTGGAGTGGGGAGCGGCTGAGGGCAGCATGCAGCTGATCTACAGCGGAGCGGCAACAAGCTACGAGCTTAAGGGTCTGCTGCCTGCCACCAACTATTTCTGCAGAGTGCAGGTAAGCAATAGAAATTGTGGTGGCTGTAAGAGCGTGATATTTTCATTGCAGGCAAAAAATTAATACGTAAACATGTTTACCAGCTATTCAATAAATGCTCATTAATCCTCACCTCAGGTATAAAAATGTTGGCACTCTTTAGTCCTTCGCATTTCTAAATTGTGAAGTACTTAAGCCTTCTTTTGTGTCCACAGCTGTTATGTTAATCGTTGTTCTAATGTTAATTCCCTTTTGTTGTTGTACTTTTTATTTTCCTTTTAAATAATGTTAAATATTTATGCCGGTATTCTTGTTTGCTTGTGTATAGGCAGTGAACATGGCTGGCGTTGGGCCATTTAGTGAAGTGATACTGTGCCAGACCCCCTGCTCTGTGCCTGCCATGGTCAGTGTTATTCATGCTCTCCGCGAGAGCGACATGAGGGTGGAAGAAAAGACCTCTGACAGAGGAGAGGAAGAGGAGGAGGAGGAAGAAGAGGAGGAGGAGGAAGATGGAGAGAGATCCTCTCCTCAACTCTATTCCCCTTCTACCTGCCTAGGACTCCGCTGGGAGGCACCGTGTGATCATGGAGCAGAGATTACATCTTACCTGATTGATATAGGAGAAAGACAGCTGATCTCCACCGGCCCTGTAACCAAGTGCATCATACAGAACCTGCAACCTGATACTACTTACAGGTATACAAAAAAAGTTGGAAAGTTTTGAGTTTGGAAAATGTCATTGGCATGAAAATTCTCAGTTCCTTGTCATCTTGTTGCAATCTTTTCCAAAAGACTGAATAATGTTAGTTAAAGAGATAGAGGATATATGCTATATATATATATTCTATATTAATATTCTAACATAGCCAGACGTCGAATTGTACTCAGACTCCATCTTATTATGTTAAGTAGCATACATGGCTAAACGTGTAGTTAAATTCACTTTATAAAGACATTGATTGGACTCTGTGTGTGTGTGTGTGCAGGATAAGAATTCAAGCTCTAAACACCCTTGGTGCTGGTCCCTTCAGTCACACTTATAAGATGAAGACAAAACCACTGCCTCCTCTGCCACCAAAACTGGAGTGCACTGCATTCAGCCACCAAACACTCAGACTGAAGTGGGGTGATGGACCGGCCAGAAATTCCGCCACAGACTTACTACAGTATCAGCTCCAAATGGAGGACAGAAATGGCAGGTTAGGCCATATATCATTTATTAACATGTATATTTATATCTGGCAGATGGTCTTATCCAGAGCAACTTACATTTATCTCATTTTCTATCTAACTGAGCAGTTGTGGGTTACGAGCCTTTTTTGGGGGGCTCCGGCAGTGGCATCTTAGTTGTACTGGAAATTCCCACAATCGACAGGCCGTCACCTTAACCACTGAGCTACCACCTCCCACATTAATAACCTATAACATGAGCCCAGAGAGGTGTTTTTTTTTTTTTTTTTTTAGATAGACAAGACTATACTTTAACTATAAAATATTTTTGAAGTGGAAATAAAAAAGGTGAACCATCTGCTCCGTTTGTCTTTGCTCGATCTAATCAAGCTATAAAGATAAATTCTCCTAGGCTTAGAACTGAGTCCTGTTGCTGTCTGTCTGTCTCTCTCTGTAGGTTTATGTCTTTATATAAAGGACCTTGCCACACTCACAAAGTGCAGAGGCTAAATGAGTCTACCTCTTATTCATTTCGCATACAAGCCTTTAACGAGGCGGGCGAAGGGCCCTTTTCCTCTGTGTACACCTTCACCACCCCTCGCTCACCTCCAGCTCCACTCAAAGGTAAGATTTTCCCCCCTTTTTTCATGTTGCACTTAGATCACATTGCAGCATGTGTTTTGGTGTATTTTATTGAAATCTGTGTATGTCTGTATCTAGCGCCCCGTGTGGAACGTCAGGATGAGTCCTGTGAGATTAGTTGGGAATCCCTGCCATCCATGAAGGGAGATCCAATTATATACTGCCTGCAGTGCATGCAAGGAAACTCTGACTTTAAACAGGTACCAGTGTCGCTGTCAAATGCTACATTTCCGTCACCCCGAAATACACATTTTGAAGTATTGAATTAGAAAATAAGTGATCAAAACAGCAAATTTCGAATAAAATTAATTTGCTGAAAGTTTTTACGCTTGTTTGTGGTGTTTTTTCACTTGTGTAAAAAAGGGTTAATGCCACTAAAGGCGAGGAATAATTTCTTCTTTATGCTTGTGTTGTTATTTTTACTGTTGGTTACCTGATTACCAATACCACTGTCAGCCTGTCGTACTTATTTACTTACTGACTTGCATACTGATTTACGTACTTACATACTGACTTAATTACCTATTTACTGATTTACTTACTTACAGACTTTTTACTTACTGACCTTCTCACAGACTTTCTGACTGACTGTCTTACAGACTGACTTGCAGACTATCTATCTATCTATCTATCTATCTATCTATCTATCTATCTATCTATCTATCTATCTATCTATCTACCTACCTACCTACCTACCTACCCACTCACTCACTCACTCACTCACTCACTCACTCACTCACTCACTCACTCACTCACTCACTCACTCACTCACTCACTCACTCACTCACTCACTCACTCACTCACTCACTCACTCACCAACCTACCTAACCACCCACCCAACCTAACTAACTTACTTTTTAAGAGAAGCAGAAGTCTACTTTGAAATCTTCATTTTTACTACTTTAATTTAATGAAATGAATTTTTATTTGAAAAAAAATGGAATTTTAAGCGTTTTTATTTAGCCTTAAAAATCTGGATTTTTTTAAAATTGAATTTTATTGTTTAATTAGCTCGAATTTACCAAATAACCTTTTGTACTCTTGTACATTTTTAACTTTTTTTTAGATCTACAAGGGCTCAGACACTCTGTTTCGCCTTTCCTCGCTGAGCTCAACCTCTGAGTACCGTTTCCGTGTGTGTGCGATCCGCCAGTGCCAGGATGCGCCGGAGATCATGGGGCCGTACAGTTCCAGTGTCACTTTACTGCCTCTTCGCAACGAATCTCCCAGCTCATCTAGCAACGCAGGGCCTAAAGCTGTCGAGAGCCAGCAGCCGCGACGCAGCCTCACAGACGAGCAGTTCTCCCTCCTCATCATTGCCCTGCTCGCCCTCACCTCCATCCTCATTGCCGTGGCCATCCAGTACCTTGTCATCGAGTGATCCCTGAAGCCACAAGGCCAAAGCCAGTTGTTTTGGTTTTGTTTTCTGTCTTTTCATTTTCTGTCTGTTTCGTTCTCAGCACCGGAGTGAGTTGAAAAGATGGTTAAGGGAAAGGATGAAAAAAACTAAAGCTGAGGCTGTAGATTTTTTTCTGACTCTACTTTTGACTTTTCTCTCTGCTATCGGATCCTTCTTTTTTCTGCAGCACAGTTAGAATGCAGAGTATTCCTCTCCTGTTAGCTGGAAGGTGATTACTGGAGGTTACTGATAATTACACACACTTTTTATCCTCCATTTATATGTGTAGCTATAGTTTTTTTTTATTATTATTATTTATATTTCAGTTTTAACTTTCATTTTCCCAGTATGTTATCCGTGTTCCATAGCTGGCCGGGTGATGGTGCACGGTTTTGCTGGTAGCTGGTGACTTGATTGGTGTTGCTCCAGTCATCTCTGTGCGGCGTGCTCTTGGCTGGTACACTGTGTGCTGGTGGTCACTGAACATTAAATGAAAAGATTAACTGGTGTAATTGAAGCAAATGTTGGTAATTGGTGCGCTGTTAGGGAATGAAAATTAGGGCCAGTAAATTAGGGACGAGGAGAAGTAGGGGACGCCAATCTCCCACCATCACATGAGAAAGTGAAAAAATATGTAAAGCCTTGAGGTCCTGAACGGGACCGAGCTCTCATTAGGAGATTAGTTGAATAACATCACTGGGAGAAGGGAGACTGATACACTTGTTCAGCTTATAAAACATTTATTTAGCACTTTCCTTAAAGTCTTTTTTTTTAATGTGCAGAATGTATGGGGATGCAAAAAACAAAGATGAGAAATGGTAGTATATTTTTGTACAGCATGAGATAACGACCTGCTCATTTGAGATCCGGGTTGGTATAGGGTTCGATTGTTGATTATGGGGGAGGAAAAAAAAAAAACATAACTAAAGTCCGAAGTTATTTTTATTATCCGGTAAGTATACTGTAGCTTGATTTTACATGCAGCTGCTTTACTCCAAAATCATGTCCAACACAGAAAAATGTATGCTTATCCAGTTATTTTTGCACCTTAGTGAGAAAAAGAAAAAAAACCAACCCAGTACCGACTGCGTCTTGATCTTGTGATACGTTTTATGGAACACACTCTGATCGTGTGAGCTCTTGTGTTGAAATATAGTACCAAAAAAAATTATTGTAAGAAACCGTTTGTTTCAAGATTAATGATTTGAGACTCGTGCTTGGAATCAACCTTTTATTTTCTGCATAGTATTTTCTTAATATGTTAATTTTCTAATATAAAAGTATTCATATTCACTAATGTTATTCATTTTTTTTCCTTATTTGAATCACATATTTGAAGGTTTTTTTATTTATGCAAATAAATACAAGGTTAATCATCTCTAAGGAAAAAAAAAACGATTCCAGCAAAAAGTAGTTCTAAAATCTGTTGATCTACATGTACTTCCTGTGAAACAGAATTGTTTGCCTTTTCTCTGTGTAAATCATTGTGGTAGACTGCCAATTCTGCCCGTTGGCAGCGGGACAATCTGGCTGTTAGGTCTAGTGTCGTGAGCGGTTACGACAGTGGTGCTGTCACGACTGTAGAAGAACTACAGGTACCTTGCAAGACTCGGGTTAATTACATGATGTGGTCTAGGTGGTTTGCAGATGTCTTCTCTTTGTCACTGAAGAAAAAAAGAAACCCCAATTCCTATTTTTGATAGTGATAAAACTGTAATTGCAAAAACGTGCCATTTTAACATCTCCCCTATTGTAGTAGGTTTCTACATTTGGTCTATGGAGGAGGCAAAAAACAAAAACCTACAAAAAATATGCACAAAAAATTAGACCATTTTTATGTAATTTTAATGGTTGCAGTTACCTCATACACCCGTACATTCCAAAATGACAAGTTTGTTATACTATACATAGTACCAGACATATCACTTTAAAATGTTCGTTATAAATTCAGAAATGTATAATCATAAATATGTATTCAAAGTGTATCTGTAATGTCATGATATCTACAGAAAGAACCATGCACAATAAAAAAGTTTATAATTCTTAATGTTGTCTTTATGAATTTTGAGTGTAATCAGCGCAATTTTCAGCACTTCTTCTATTTCTTTAATCGTGTAATCCAGGACAGGTTCACGGTGAATGTTCACAATAGAGCAGTGTTTTGTAAGTCTCTTATTAGAAAGCTTCAAAACACACCAGCAGATGATCGCACAAAGCTGAATTGTGTAGGGGGAAGTGGTAGCACAATGGTTAAGGTGTTGGAAGATTGGGGTTTGATTCCAAGCACCACCAAGCTGCCGCTGCAAGGCCCTAATTGCTCAGTTGTATAAATTCTGAATAAGGGCGTCTGCCCAATGCTGTAAATGCGTTTCCTACAGTAGCCTAGTTTCCTCCCCGATTTAAAACAATGTGGATTATAGTAATGGTATCGGTTCCGTTCCCTACCAGAATATGTTCTTTAGATTTTTGCTAATTTAGCAGTCCAAGCCTTTGATTTCAACTTCTGTATTTCCTGAACAGCTTTTCGTAACCTAGTAAATAATCTTTGTATTGTTTTAGTTGATTTGATTGTATCTGATTTGATATCTGTATCAACTGTACTATTAAGATGCCCTAAAAAGCCCTCATCCAGAGCAACTTCTATGTATTTATTTTTTATCTATCTAAGCAGCTCGGGGTTAGTTAAGGGTCATGCTCAGGGTCCCAGCAGTGGCAGCTTGGTGGTCTTTGGAAATGAACATTCGATCTTCTGTTGAGCATTTTAATTACTGTGCTAACACTTCCCTTAATCGGTTTGTTTAAACACAAACTGTAGATTTCATGCAGCAACCCTAAAAATTGGGGGAAAACATCAGGCAACCTCAATGTTTAATTTGTCCAAATGTTAATTAATCAAGATTATGGGATTAAACCTTCTTTACAAAGTCACTGAGTCACACTGAGGATGGAATCCTGGTGACATTCAAAAGTTGTGTTATTACAGTGTTATTACAACTGATCTTTATTATCCCTGTTTACAGAGCACAGCCGAAGTCCAGTCTCTAATTTGATCATCATGATATTTCAGCTTTAATAAAACCCAAATGTTTTTTTGTTTTTCATTATGCAGAGCAGAACAAAAAACTGCAAGTGATATGACAATTAAAAAATGTCTTTTTTATTTCTGCACCGTTTGTCCTCCTGATTTAACAGGTAATATTTAAGTGTATAGTTTAATTATATTTGAGAGGTCTGTGTGTCCAGCTGATTCTGACCAGTTGGTCCATCCATCAGGTTGATCCATCACTGATGTCCTGGAGAGATTCTGCTGAACACCTTAACTTTTTTATTGTCCTCTCATCAACCATGCAATATTTGTCCATTTGATTAAACTGCTATAAAAATGAAAATAAAAAAATCCACCCAGTTCTCGGTTTATCGGTTTGGCACCAAGACAATGTTCGGGTCAAAATGTGCTGCCAAAGTGTTATTGATTTTCTCTTATAAGAAAAATAGAGTGGGTGAGAGGTGGAGTTGTTTACTTGTTGTTGGCAATAAACTGAGTCTAGCTGAAGTTTAATTCCTAACAGAAAGTGTGGATTTATATGGAGTAACTGAGTATAGTAACCTTTCATCAGCTGATCATTGACATGCTTTTCTTTTTTTTTATATCAACTGTTACACCTGCACATATGAACAATCTTCTCTCAACCTCACACTGTAAATCCCTGCCAGCAATCACAGCCATCTATCTATATCTATCTATCTATCTATCTATCTATCTATCTATCTATCTATCTATCTATCTGTCTGTCTGTCTATCTATCTATCTATCTATCTATCTATCTATCTATCTATCTATCTATCTATCTATCTATCTATCTATCTATCTATCTATCTATCTATCTATCTATCTATCTATCTATCTATCTATCTCTGTCTGTCTATCTATCTATCTGTCTGTCTATCTATCTATCTATCTATCTATCTATCTATCTATCTATCTATCTATCTATCTATCTATCTATCATCCTAGCTAGCTATATCCATCCATCCATCCATCCATCCATCCATCCATCCATCCAAACTCTATAAACATATTCTTACCAGTCTAAAAAAAATGGCATCATCTTTCAGACCATTTGGCTCGGGCCACTCAGTTGCATAGGCACAAAAGTTTTTTTTTTTTTTTCTTTTTTTCTTTTTTCTTTTCTGTCAGAAGTGCACCCTCTAGCGACCATCGTGTGCTCCTACACCTATATATTAAGCAAAAATATTTTTGGCAGTTAACAAAATTTTGTACAGATTTTTATCCAGAACAAAATAAAATTGACACCAACGAAAAATCCTGATAACATGCTCATCTGCATCAGGACGTGATCATCATACGACATTATAACACACTTATTATGCATGCACATACACGCAGTTACCATATACATTAACTTAAAATCTGCATTTTCTGTTTGTTTGTTTTTTGCTAGTGTGTGTGTGTGGGTGGTTGGGGGGGGTGTTGATTGGTGGTTGAATAGGGGTTTTCACTGTGTTTTGATTCAGTCTTTATTCTGCAGTACATTAACGCGCTGATGACGCATCCCGTCTGTGTGAACGAACATTTTGATTGGACGAACGTTTCCTGGTCCTACACCTTCCACAGGTTATAACATATAAAGCGTTCCATATGACATATAACCGCCTAATGATTGCCATCGGGATGTGAGGAGACTTTTAACCAACAGAGCAAAACATGTTTCTGAAGACAATCACTTATTATAGCTTTAATCAATATTGGAATAAAGCGGGGTTAAAAGTTATACTGTTCTTAGCCAGTAGAGGGCATCAGAGATCAGGCTGTAGACATAAACATACAAACCTTCATGAAATCCAGCATGAAAACTCTTAGAACCTGCGGAAACGCACCGCGCACGTGTGTGTGTGTGTGTGTGTGTGTGTGTGTGTGTGTGTGTGTGTGTGTGTGTGTGTTTATCTTAGATCCACCACAGTGTCTCTTGGTCTACAGTCTCTCATCTGCCGAAAAGATTTTGCGCAACCAAAATACAGCGAAGATCATCAGTCTTTCAAACCCTCCTCCTCCTCCTTCTTCTCCTCCTCCTCTTTTTCCTCAGGGTTCTCACACAGTGGATCAGAGTTGATCCTGTAGTTTGGTGTAAGTGTACAGCTGCTCGGATTAAAATGTGACTCTGCTGATTCTGGGAAAGTTTGACTTTTTTTTTAATCAGAGTTATTGGACGCACCGGAGCGCAGAAGGACAGATCGGAAGATGGAGGTATAGATTTTGTCATTTTTTCGTAAAGAAAAAAAAGGCTTTAATTTTTTTTACTGTAACTTAAACATTACAAAAAAAAAAGTTGTTGAGACCACGAAAGGGTTGCTATGGGGTCTGAGGGAATCGAACCCAATCCGAGTATTCGGAACAGTGGGTCTTGGGGGGGACAATGGTTTCTGGAAACACCAAGGGGTCCATTTTTTGTCTTTAAATAATGTACAATTTAAATAACTTAAAATCCAAGGTGACGTCAGTGAAATGTTGGGGAATGAAAATCATTTTGGCTTTAATAAATACAAAGAAAAAATTATTGTTTGTATGTAAATTGTGATCTTGCATAATAATATAAATAAATAATAAATAAATCTCTCCACACTGATATTAACATTACAGTTAACTGAATTCCTGGCAGAAGAATTTTGTTAGAGAGTAAAGAAGTCAACGCAGTGACGCCGTTAAATAAATCTCAAACAACTGTAAAATCCCCTCAAACTCAAACACACCATCCTGTCCAGACCAAAGCGGTGGTAGAAGTTGCTCGTTCCTGCTGTTTACTGGTATCCAGTGCAGGGTTTCTACTTACATTTACAGCATTTGGCAGACGTCCTTATCCAGAGCGACTTACATCTATCTCTTTCATACACGTGAGCAATTAGAGGCTAGGGGCCTTGCTCAGGGGCCCAACAGTGGTGTTTTAGTGGTGGTGAGATTTAAAACCTGGTCTTTCTGGTATCAGTCCAACACCTTACCCACTAAGCCACCACTTCCCACCACTTCTCGTTTGTCTGGGAACACTTCCTCAAAAAAAACCCACATGTTACTTTCCTGCATAAAATAGTGCCCAAGTGCATTTAATGAGTCTTTACTGGTGCTGACAAAACAGATTCGAAAGAAAATGTGTTATTCTCAGCTAAAAAAGATGGAGGGGGTAACGTAAAAGAGAGAGAGAGGGGAGAAAAAAGGGTAAGTAAAAAGAAGTGGAGACAGTTTGTTCTCCCAGCACTGGGTTGTTTACAGGATTTCTGATTAATTTCCAGCAGATGAAGACTGAAAGCTTGTAGAATCAATAAATAAACTAATACACAACATCCTCTGGCCACTTATGATTCAGCTGAAAGCTTTAGGAGTCCCGTGTGTATTAGGAGTATGTGCATGTTATGGGTGCATGTGTGTGTGTTAAATTGGGTGTGTACTCGGTCCCATATTTAGCTGGCTGGAGTAAAACTAGGAACAGAGTGTAACTGCAGATGTGAGAGAATGGGCTGGATCTGCCAAGCATATGGAAATGGACATGTATTATTCATCCTAAGTGCAAAAACATAACTAATATAAATGCTGCCAGCAGGTAGTATCGTTCTCTTGACCAATTAGAACCAAGAACCAAGATCTAGTTCTTTTGGTAGAGCGAGGATTGAAATTCAGTATATTTATAATCTAAACATTAAAGTGAATGATCTCTGTAGTGGATTTGCCGTGCTGTAGGAAAGTGTAGACTGGAGTCTGTTTGTGTTCTTTGAGTAAGACAAGGAATCAGGGTGACTCTTTTTCATGAAGTCCTCAGGAAGTTTCTGTTCTGTGTCTAGCACTCAACTGCTGCTGCAGTCAGCGGATTTCTTACAATGCCAGTTGATCAGAACACTTCTCTTTCTCTTACATTACTGTCTCTCCCTCTTTCTCTCTCTCTCTCTCTCTCTCTCACACACACACACACACACACACACACTCACTATCTCTCTCTCTCTCTCTCTCATGCGCTCTCTCACACACTCACTATCTCTCTCTCACACATACACACTCACTCTCTCTCTCTCTCTCATGCGCTCTCTCACACACTCACTATCTCTCTCTCACACATACACACTCACTCTCTCTCTCTCTCTCTCTCTCTCTCTCTCTTGCCCTCTCTCGCACTCTTTTTTTTCTTTCTCTTTCTCTCTCTCTCTTTCTCTCTCTATTTCCTCCTCTCTCTATTTCTCTCTCTCTCCCTTTCTCGCTCTCTTGCAATTAATACTCATACTAATTCCATAAAACTCAATAAAACTCAAGCACGTTTTATGGAAAGGTCTGTCCTTTTACACTAGAATGGTCATGTGATCCACTATACTGTAAAATGAAAATATCAGTAAAATCTTTTTATATGACGTAGATAAAGTAAGATTTTACATTTTAGTTTTTACCACAATTATACATCACATAGTACAAGTTAATACATGGTAATAATTTATACCCTATCAATAAGAAAATGCATACAGTGCTTATTTAACACAAACCTACATTTCAGCTGGTTATCTGTTTAAAACACTTACTGTACATCCAAGACAACATGTTCTGACGTGCTCTTGTGTTTTATTATCACTGTGTTTATGATAATCTGCCTCACTGCCCGTGATGGTGGATGTCATGAGTGATTCAATGTGGATATCAGGGCCATTATCTCTGTTTCAGCGTGTATGGACCGCATGCGTTTTATTACGATATCACCTGCTAACAGTTAGACAAAGCTATGACTGCTGTTTATCTCATAGAGTTTTATACTTTTCTGTGAGTCAACAGATCCACGTGAATTACAAGGAATGATTTGTACATTTACAGCATTTGGCAGATGTTCTTATCCAGAGCGACTTACATTTATCTTTTTTATACAACTTAGCAATCGCGGGTTAAGGGCCTTGCTCAGGAGCCCAACGGTTGTGGCTCGGTAGAGCTAGGAATCAAACCCACAATCTTCAGGTTGGTAGTCCAACACCTTAACCATGAGAGCCACCACTTCCCCACATTTGATAGTTGATAGTTGGTGATAGTTAGGTTCAGAGTCATATGGTCTTAATCGGATGTTCCTTCATACAGATAACACTCTGTGTTAGTTTTATTAATGAGCGAATGAGTTAAATTAGATGTATTTTGTAGGATAAGAGTTTGACACTCCGGCTTAATTGGTTAAGGTGCTGAGTTGTTGATTAGAAGACCAGGAAGACCTGGGTTCAAGCCCAAACACTGTCCTTAAGTAAGCCCCCTAACCCTTTCTGCTGCAGGAGTGCTGTATCATAGCTGACCCTGCGCTCTGAGCCCAACTTACTAGGCTGAAAGATGCAAAGAAACACACTTCACTGTGCTATAAAGTAAATGTGAAAAATAAAGACATTTACATTTATTGGATGTGTTGGATGGCAAATCAGTGGTTGCTAATCAGTTTAGCACAAAGTGAGACATTAATGTGCTACATATTAGAAGAAGACAAATAAAAGATGGGAACAAGTTCATGTGCAAAGCTTTCATAGCCTTAGCGTTGTTTTCCAGTTCAATCCAGTGTAAAAGTAAGTATTGCTTAAGAACTGTAAGAACAGCATAGAACTACAAACCAACAGTATTTTTGTGAACTACACACCCAAGACAAAGATAAGTAAGCCTGAATCAAAATCTTGTGGTGCACCATATGGAATATTTTGTGCCAAGTGTCTGACAAGTCTGAACAAACTGTTACAAAAGTAGAATCTTATCCAGATCAGAATATTTTGGTCGTAAAAAGTGTGTGTTTTATAATATCATTAAATGTATAGCATTTGGCAGATGCCCTTATCCAGAGCGACTCACATCTCTTTTATACAACTGAGCGATTGGGGTTAAGGGCCTTGCTCAGGGGTCCAAGCAGTGGAAACCTGGCGGTGCTGGGAATCGAACCCTGAACCACTGAGCCACCATTTCCCACATATCAGTCTCACCGAACACTATTTCTATAAAGAATCTGACAGCATTTAGGCTACACTAAAAGCACAAATAAACATAAAAGGTAACTTTTGTACATTTTTTTAAAGATCAGGCCATGACAGTTCTACCAAACTCACCCAGAACCTTTATTTCCTGTATCAAACTACTAAAAGGGCTTAGACAACAGTTTAAGGAGCGACTGTTATTGCAGAAACAAATCTTATTCCTTTAAGTACATGAACTATAGCATAAATAAATCGATACACATTTCTTTTCTCTCCTGAGAATCCCGGATAGAGTTTTAGGAAAAACGAGGCATGACTTTAGTTATCCGCCAGCAGTGCATTATCCTCGAGTGAGGAAGTAAAGACATTAACCTCTCAAAACATAAGCAGTGAGAGGAAGCTTTCTGTCTTCTGACACTTGCAGGTTCCTGTATATACTGCAGAGCATCGCTTGGTGTTCTGTGTATAAGTGAAACGTTCATATGTATAATCTGGACTGGTGCCTAATCTCAATGTCAGGACATATTAATAAGAAAAACATAAAAGACTGGATGGCAGCACTATATGAATGTTTGGCATACCAGTGAAGTTGTCAGGACTTGCCTTGACTTTAAATGTCATGTTTAAGTAACGCTGTATATAAGTATGGTGTATGTATAGGGCTTTATGTTTATTTCCAATGCCTAAAGACATTCAGTGTACAGTTTACAGTAACAGCGGTTAAGTGTGTATCTGTTAGGGGTGAAAAACATTTTTGTCCATCTGTTAGGTGCTCCAAATATCCATAACGTCGTTAGTTGTAGCTGAAAACGGAATAAAATACTAAACTGAAAAAAACACTTAAAAACACTGGAGAAAAAAAACCCCTAGGTTGGAAATGTCAGCACTGTTTCTGTCATGGAGTATGAAATCTGACAGTTCTTTAGACTCAACTTCTTCAATTCAGTTCATTAAAATTTAATTCTTTTTTTAATTTATTTTGTTGTATAGCCCTTTTAACAATTTAGCTTTAAAGAAAACAGAATTTAAAAGAATTAAATGTAAAAATTAAGTTCATATTTATTCCCAATGATGGCACTGATGGCAGGAAAAATCTCCCTACAATGATTTTAGAAAGAAAACCTTGAGAGGAATCAGACTAATGGGCGAACCCGTCCTCATCTGGGTGACAGCAGAGTGTGTGATCAGTTATTCTGGCCTGTCTAAATCCGAGTGGGGAGGTGGTAGTGTAGTGGTTAAGGTGTTGGACTGCTACGTTTGATTCCCAGCATGGCCAAGTTACAACTGCTGGGCCCCTGAGCAAGGCCCTTACGGCCAATTGCTTGGATTTTGAATTGCTGTTTAGATTTTTCTTCATTAAAACTTCCAGTTTGCAGGTTTTATTCAGTGGACAGAGGTTTCTAACCTTGCTTTAATTGTGTAACTCGAGTAACGTATTAAACCTGCAATTTCAGTGGAAAAGTGATGTAATTTCAGGTCTTTTTCGGAAACGTAAAGAAATAAAGGCTATTTGTGAGTCTGCCGCCAGCTTTAACAAAACCTGCTGCTGTTTTATATGGTCATTCCTGAATTCCATGTTCTTTAGTTCAATTTCTACTTCAGTAAATATGTTATTTCCATTACATTACTATGCATACTTATTTTTTATTATCTATTCCTTATGCTTTTTTTCCCCCTTAAGATTTCTTTCTTTCTCCTGTCCTTCCCTAATCTGCACTAGGCTAACTTTAAACAACAGAATAAATAAAACCCAATTACAGCTTGCAAAATATAACAACTTGTCCTGATGTTTATATTTGGGCATGATTCTCATGTGAGTGTTAGCTGAGCCGGCTGCTGAAGGAGCGCTAACTCGTTCACCGTATCATGTGTCTGCAGTCGTACAGAGACTGTTTGTTGGATTATCTGTTTTTTGGTGTTGCTCAGCTGATCTCTAGCATATGATGTTCCTGTGCATAAAAGGACAGTTTCAGTAACATTCAGTTGTCTCTGCTGGTCCTAAACAAAAAAATTAAATTGTGTGAAAAATGTTTTCTTGATTATTTCATTGTAATGTCGTTAAAATGACCTATGATTAGTTTTTAGCTCTTTAACATCAAGGCTCCAAACGCTATATATTGTCAGTCACGCATTATTTTTATATAGCTGCTGTAGCTGTAAAAGATATGTAAGATGTGTGTATGTATGTTTGTCCTATATTGTTTTCAATATTGTATAGTGATGTTATTTTATTAATTTGGCATCAATAATAAAAAATATGTGAAATGTATGTATGTGGTTTGGCCCACCGTCTGACACTGCTAACAATACACACTGCGTTATGTTAAATTACAGATGCTACATCTTAAAGTGCAGATTACAGTCTTGCCATAGATAATAATAAAAAACTTCTTCTTATTATTATTAGCTCTGGAATTACAGCCAATCCCATCCTATCCAAAGCATTAAAATTTCACCTTACCACAAAGCAGCCTTAAACCCTGTTCCAGCATGACCATGCCATTGTGTACAGAGAACCCGAGCTCAATGAAGGATGAACTTGCTGCGCAGAGCCCTAACCTTAACCTCACTAAACACCTTTGGGATGAATTAGAACACCGGCTGCACCCCTATTCTTTTGTAGTGAAATAAACAAATCCTCACAGCCATGTTTTCAAATCTTAACAAGACTGATCGGAAATAGAAATAGTTTTTTTTAATATTTTTGTCCGTATAGTGTATGTTAAAAATTGCATATTTTTACTGATGAATTTGGGGACTATATTGTAATCATAACATAGCATGACAATTTGAATTCAGCTATATTTTTGACAGAGGGGTTTAGTTCTATCTCCCTATAACAAGTAAAGGATCGAATAGCACTCTCTCTGAGGTCGAGGCAAAAGCACCTGCTAATTTCTCTGTTTTGTTAGCTGCTGAAGTCATTACTTTCTTTACTCAGATCTACAGTCCTTCCTGCTCACGCGTGTTTGAGTTGTCTCATTCTCATAGCATCCGTTTATACGCATCCTGTGTCAGAGATGACAGAAGGCGGAGATAAGAGGTGAATTGTGGCTGTTCCTTTGATCAGACCTGACCTAACTTATATGTATTAATGTTTGCAGTTCACTACAGACCTGTTTTGGTAGTAGCACTTCACTGTTACAGTTTTGCTCTGACCAACCAATCAGAAGACAGAAAAATGCTGACGTTATTGTGGGCCACCTAGCAATTTCAAATCAGATTGGTTAAATAAAAGGTTCCATTGCTATTATAGTTTAAGTTACATGGGCAGCATTACTAATACTGAAGGTCCTGGGCAGATTAGATTAACATGGTAGCACATAGAGGCTGAAATCTGATTGGACTAAAAAGCTAACATACACATAGTGGAAGCAGTGCAGATAGAGAAACGCTACGAAATAAAAAAAAAATAAACTGTTGGGAATTAATTAATACAATTTAATGAAGGAAATATTAGAATTTAGGTTGTAAATGTAGGTCAGCTTCTGATAGTGTTTAGGCAGCAGAAGAAGGACTTGCTGGCCCCGACTGACTGCACACCACCGGGTTCTTTAGTTCAACTGACTTTCGGGACAGAATTTTTTTTCTCTGGACATGGTTCACATCAACGTCAACGAGAAACTAATGACCCAAACCTTCGTGATTACTTGGTAGCAGTTTCTCAGGACCCAAACCCCTAAAATAGATTTGGCTAAGTTTGCACTCCCACAGAGGACCCCTTCTGGCCTTCCCAGAGTCCTGAACTCTTCTATGCTATAGAATCGAGCGCAGTTTTTGGGGTTTTGCCATACATGGTCTGACTTGTGATAGTGATTAAATGACATGGCAGTTGTTAGATCATGAGTCTGAATGTGATCACAATTGGGAGCAGTTCTACGCATGAGCGTTGGTGTGTTTAAAAATAGGCTTGAAAACTTCAAATGATTGAGTAAGTAATTGTGCAGGTTATTTTTTGCACCCTTTGTGTTGGTGTAAGACTGAAGGTCATTTGTATAGACCAAGGAGTAAGTCATGGCTGCTGTCCAAATGTTTTATACTAAAAACCATCAGCTTTGGTTAACCAACAAAAGCCTAAACACTCAACTCTATTGTTTTCCTGTAAGATTTTACTGTGAACACTTAAGCAGGGGTTCTGTTTTTAAGAGACAGGAAAGAGTTAACAATTAAGGGCTCCAAAATAATAAAACAAGGGTGGACGGTCTCTGGGGGGCTGTGCTTATCACTGATGAAAACAAGGAACTGTAGGAATTTAGAGGAAAACAGTTTCCTGTTCTCTCCCTCTCTCTCTCTCTCTCTCCTCTCTCTCTCTCTCTCTCTCTCTCTTTCTCTCTCTCTTCTCTCTCTCTCTCTCTCTCTCTCTCTCTCTCTTGCTCTCGCTCTCTTCTCTCTCTCTCTCTCTCTCTCTCTCTCTCTCTGGCCCTCTCTCTCCCCCTCTCTCTCTCTGTATGTATGTGTGTGTTAGTGTACAGTATTTAAGCAACATGTGCCAGATGTAGTAATCGTTTTTTTTTTTTTGGGTGGAGGGAATGAAGTAGGTGAGATCACAGTGTATGTGTGGAATAGGGAACGTGTGTATATCTGTGAGTCTGAGTAAGAATGTTTGTGGGAGAAGTGTGTTAATGTTTCCAAAGGGTTTGGCTCAGACAGGGCAGACACCCAAAGCTAGAGGCAATAAGGAGGATCGGTGTGTAAATAGTGCTTTATCCTGAATAGCTCTCACAGCAAAAGAAACAGTGTGATGAGAAAAATGGAGGAGAGGAAAAAGACGGTGCCAGTGTCAATTCTCATAACTTTAGGATGGTGGAGAATTTCGCTTAGTGCTGGTTCAAATCTCTGTTGAAAAAAGAGAGAGAAAGAAAAGGAAACTGTTATCTTTCTCTGTAATTCCCTAGGCACTTAGCATGATGTTAGTCAGCTGTGTTAATGTTCTTGGATAAACACCCAAACTTCCCAGCCCCTCAGTCTTTAATGGCCTTTCTGGACTGATGTCACAATTTCCCTGCATTACTTTTTCAGACACTTTTTATGTAAGCCCTCCTTCATTTTCCTGTTGTTGTGAAAGCGGGAAATGTGATCAGCCTCATAAAACAAGTGCTGTCTGAGTCTGAAGGTAGAGTAATTTTCGCATCATGGTTTATGTAATGGCTCAAAAAAACCCTAAAGAGGCGTGTTAAACTACTATTTGGGCGTATTCTGTTTTTCCTGCAGGCTTGTAATTCTTGAGCCGCTCTTTAGGTGGTCTGGAGATATTCTGGGTTCTTTGGGAACCCTGTGTCAACAGTGAGAATAAGTCAACGTGAGGATTAAACTGCCTCTGAAATGCATGGGTCAGAGAGCATCGAGGAGGAGCAGTGCCTGCGATCAGTAAATCTGTTACCTTCACAAAGGGACTAATGTATCAGTTCTGTAATTTACGAGGCACGTTAGCAGTGTGTAAGGGGGAAAAAGCGCGTAAATCAACATGTTAAATACATTTAGGTTTCACTATCTGAATAAGACTTTGAATCGGAAAGCTAGGATTGGGTTTAAGCTGAGGTGGATGAGTTCATATACAAAAGTCAATGCAAGATTACCTTAAGTATTATTTACACTGCTGAAGACTTTGGACTTGAAGAAATACCCCAGTGTTATTTATTTAACACATTTATATGTGTGGCAATTAAAAAAAAAAAACTCCCTGACTTAAGAAAGGGACACAAGGAAACCACGTATATAAATGTGGGAAGTGGTGGCTTAGTGGTTAAGGTGTTGGACTGGTACCAAAAAGACGGGTTCGATTCCCAGCACCACCAAGCCACCACTGTGAGCACTTCAGCAAGACCCTTAAACCCTAATTGCTCAGTTGTATAAAAGAGATAAATGTAAGTTGCTCTGGATAAGGACGTCTGCCAAATGCTATAAATATAAATGTAATTCATATAATGCAAGGCTAAGGAAGTTGTTGAATTTAAGCAATATTAATCATAAAAACTGGCAACAGAATGTTCTGATCAGATATAATCTGTAAAATGGGGGCAGTGGTAGCTCAAATGGTTAAGGTGCTGAGTTGCTGACCTGATGACCAGAAACACCTGGGTTCAAGCCTCACCACCAGCAAGCCAACCACTGTTGGGTTCTTGAGCAAGACCCATAACCCTTTCTGCTCCAGGGGCGCTGCATCATAGCTGACCCTGCGCCATGACCCCAACTTACTAAGATGGGATATGAGAAAAATCAATAATAATAAATGTGTATAGCTAATGCTTAGAGGCTACACTTCACAGATTTCCAATATAAGAAGTTACTATTCCTCCAAAACGTTCTGTTCTATTATGCAGTACAATTAAACACATCGAAACTAATGTACAGTATATGATACACACACTAAACAAAATGGATTCAATAAAATTAGATTAGATTTCTCTTTAAAGCACAAACCTGTGTGTATGCATGCATTCCTAATATTTATATATTCCTGTTTTTTCCAGGAGGGGTCTCCAGTCAAGTTATCGGTGGCTGAACTGGCTGGAAAGTTTAAAAGTCGTCCACTACCAATGCCAAAGACTGGTGATGTAATATCTCTTTATTGACTCAATCCTTTCCCTGCATTTTTTCTGCAGTTTTTATGTCTCCTATTTAAAAGACAGAAAGGACATTTTTGGGATTTATGAATAGGAGTCTATAAGATCAGTAGTCCAACTGACATATTTGTTAAGACATTTTAACTGCTTACTCAAGAAAATTCTTATAAGTTAGTATTGCATCCTTTTAGATGAGTAATAAGATGTCTTTTTTTATTATTATAGTCCATTTCCAGACAATATATAACTAGTAGGCATTTAATGACTGTATAAACCTTTTCAGCAATATGTTAATATTGGAAACTGATCAACCGCTAAGTGGATTGTTGCAGTCTGTCCTTATTTAATTTCCATATAATAAATTATAGTAGCAGCTTTCTGTTGAATAAGAAAAAAATTGAGTTAACCTATTATTTGTTATTGATAACATCTAATCCCAAATGCATTATTATAAAATTGTGATGAGATGCTGGCGAAGTTTAAATTTGAAAAAGAAAACAAACCCTCACAAAAAAATGTAGCGTGTGTTAATTATTGAATAGTTCCTTAGCATTCTGCATATGCTGTCTAATTTCTAATGTAAGTCTAACTGTTACTGTGTCAGAGGAAACCTCGAAGGAGCCCTCCGTGTTCCTTACCGTTCCATGACCAGACGGATAGTGAGAGTGAGAAAGAGGTGAGAATTACTCTAAGATCCTTCACTTTCGTGTGAACAGCCGGCGAATGTAATATTCAGCATTATTTATCATCAGGAAGTTATTCTTCTCACCTTAGCCAACGCTTAACAGAAACAGCTGCTTCAACATATTGTTAGCTATAGTGTTAACACCATCACTTAAGATTGTCCATGACTACCATTTACTTGAAGATATGTTTTGACCTACACTTTTTTTTTCTGTCAAAGAAACTTACACCTCAAACTCCCCCAAAGACCAAGATGAAAAATTCACCCCTCATAGAAAAATTACAGGTAAATATTTCTCTTTGTAATTATTCAAATCTAAGACTTCTTTTCTATTAAAATACTAAATTCTAGCTCTTTTTCACATCTGACCCAGAAGTCCTACTAGTTGTGTAGGTTTGTATGAATCAGCAGTTCTAAGGCAGCACTTTACACAGGAAATGCTCCATCTTGCAGCTACCTTCATAGGAACTTTCAGTATATGTGAAATGCATGCAAACACTTTGTGTTTTCTAAAAAAAAACATTCAGTACATGCTTATTTATTGCAAAATATTCTGTACCATTTCATCTAATTAGGTCAAATTAATTCTTGACTAATGAATATAATGAATAAATATCAATAAATATTCTGGTAGTATTTGAGAATATCTGCACAGCCTCTTCATGCATACTACATGAGGAAATCTGCTATTTTCTTCAGTATGTATCTCTGCTGCCACCTAGTGTTCAACAGTTGTATTTAAAGTTAATAATAGTCAGGATATCAGTATACAGGGTGTAACAATGGCCTTTCCTCTCTATTAGTATTTATATTTACAGTAAAAGTGGTCTAGACAGGAAGGTTTTTGTTGATGTTTTTTTCTGGCTCAAAAGTATTGGAAAAAAAGGGCTGCCAGAAATAGGAAGTGATTTAGATTTTTTTTATATACTGCCTAAATTGAGTTTCTCAACCTTATTTATTTTGTTTGATTTAAGAATTGGTACTAATCAAGTAAATATCACATGAAAGTGAAACTCATTTTTCTTGCTTCAAGCAGACATCCTGCTTCCTGCTAGACTTAAATAGATGCATTTTCTCACAAACTATTTAACAGAATTGGCCTTATTATCTGTTCAATCCGAATAATGTATTTATATTCGGTTATATCCCTAATAAGCACTGTACATATAGTGTGGTTAAAGGATTTACAGAAGCACTTAGAGATTTATAGAGTCCATGTAGCTCAGGTTAGCCCAGACTTGCTCTCTAATCAGATCAGGTCTTAGTCGTGTTGCCTGGCTGCTGAGTTGTCCTGCTTTAGACTTAGCAGCCAAGAGACAAGAGGGCTGCTCCTTCTCTCTCTGATACAGGTAGGAAGTATTTGTGGTGCCATTTTTAGTTTAAATAATAGCTTTCTACTTTACTTTAAAGGTTTCCTCTTGTTTTCGATGATCTGTGCATGATTCAGGTCTTGTTATTTTCTGTTTCTTTTTTTAAATCAACATTAGGAATGAGGACTTGACCTTGGTGTATTTTTAGATTGTAGACAATAATTATGTAAATATACTAACATACTGATATGAATGTCCAGTTCCAGGAATATTTTAACTACTTATCTCTGACATTTATAATATGAATATTTTTAAAAACATTTATTTTGAAAGATAAATGCAGATTTAGTTTAGGCTTGCTGATTTACCCGTAGCTGTTTGAGCTTAATGTTGCTCTTATTTTTTTTGTCCCATGTAGGCAAATCCCATATTGTCACCCACGATATTGCTTAACTCAGCAAAAAGTCCAGAAGGGAAGCAACAGGCTGTACCATTCTGCCCCATCAGACCCTGCAGTCCCCAGATTTCCAACCTGAGGCCCCCTCAGCATCACGCTGACAATGAGGTGCCCATCAGCTTTGAGCAACCAGCTGAGGGCACCCCACTGCCCAACATTAACAAGGTCTGACTGCTTTACTCAGCTACCCAAATGTTAAACGCAAGGGTTAGGGCCTTGCCAAGGTAAATATTAACTATTATTAAATGTTAAAGGAAATTATCAAGTGACAAGTAAAAATAAAATTACAACAGGACCATTATTAGTGATCGTGAGATTGAATGAGAAAATAATAATATAATTACATATTAAGTAGAAAATTAAGAAGAAAGATTAAGAAAGTTAAGAATGTTAGTATTAAAAGTAATTGGTTATTTTTTTTTGTCCTTTTTTGATAGAAATTTTAAGTCACATTATATTTCTAATCAAGGGCACGGGGATCTGCTGAAGTGTATCCCAGCTGTCATTGGGGTAAAAAGTAGGGGTATATCCTGGACAGACTGCCAGTCTATCACATCCACATACAGAAAACCATCCTCACACACTCACACTCGCTCCTATGAGCACCCGGAGTAAACCCACGCAAGAACATGCAAGCTCAGAGAAGAACCTGCAGGGGATACAATCCTTTTTTTTTTTTTTTATAGGGATTTTTTCTCTCGTATATAGAATATATTGTCTTAGAATTACACATTGTTCCTAACACAATCAAAGTAGAACAGTCAGTTTCTATTATTTACAATGTTTATGAATTCCTACTTCCCAAATCCAACATCATCCAAGAAAAGATACATTTTGTAAGAAACATGTGTTGTTTCTATAGTTGACATTGTTTTGCTTTTTGTCTCCACAGAGTCGAGTCCGACTGTCTTTCAAGCGCAGACCTCCGACTCGCCAGCACAGAAAGTCTGCCGGTGAAGAGGGGGTTCCTGACACGCCTGAGGACGGTAGGTCTCCTTGTGATCTGCACAGTCTTGACAACACTCCAGACAAGAATGGCAACTCCAAAGATGCACTAAATGTCCCAGAGGAGGAGACACACAAGAGCCAGGAAGAATGCATCACCTCCATCAATGTAAAAGACACAGAGCTTCGGGATGAAGAAAATGATTCGACCAAGAACAATAAGGGGATTGATGATACTGAAGGGGGAAACAAGGACGAGGCAACAGAAGAAAAGACAAAAGAAGGAGATCCTGAGACTTCAGAAGCTATGGACAACCAACAAGAGACACGGGCACTTCGACAAAGCACAGGGGAGAAAGAAGAATCAAAACAAGAAGAGACTTCAAGAGAATCTACTGAAGAGAATACAGATGAAGAGGTAATAATTCGACACCAACTTCACATGAGAAAATTCTGTTAGACTAGCTGTCCTAGTTGTTACTCCAATTTGTTAAGGAAACACAGGAGCAAATTTTGTTATAATTGAGAGATGAAACAGCATCAATTCTCCTACCATCACAATAATTATCTTACCACTATACTATTTTACCACTATACTAGTACCACACACAACCCTAGACAGTATGATATGCAGTAAAATTTAGTTTCTCATACAGCTAATAAACCAGTAAAACAGAATTTACACAAACACAGAATTCACACACATAAAGGTAAGAACTGGGAAATAGTTAAAAATAATACCATTATGTAATAAACACTAAAGTGTTTATAAGAAACCACAAATTTTGTCATTTTAGATTCATATTTAGGCATTGTATTTTTATCTATAAAGCCGTTTCTCAAAAAGTAGAAACATACCTGATTTGAGAAGTCATAATGAGGTTGGAAAGAAAAGAAAGTAAAAATACTCTTAAAACATAGTGTATAAATTTGCAAGCTTTAATGTTAATCCAAATTGCAATGCTTTTTTCAGGATGAAGATCAGGATCAAGCTTCTGATGACTAAATAAACATGGACAAACATATAGCTGTCATTAGAGGACATTTACCAGAGGAGGAACACTGGCCAAATGCACACACTTGTATTTTATAACGCTGGACCCGGATGGATGCTCTGATTTTATGCTCGAAGTCTTATGAGCAGAAAACAAAGTTTGTATCAAATTCGGACAGGATATAAACCTAGATTTTCTGACCTTTTTTATTCTTTTTCTAAATCATGACACTATTGTTCATGTCTGAATCCTTACCTGTCTCTGATATTTTATATCTTAAAAATGTCTTTAAACTGTTAATGGAATGCAATAGCATCACTGTGGTGCAGATACTGTTCAGGAAAGTGATGTTGCTAGCAGCTTTTACTAAACCTTAATGACTATGCAAACTATGTAATGTGACATCCATAAATATGCAAACAATCCTGAAGAAATCCTTTGGTAAACCCTTGTTGTTTCCGATAACTTGCTGTGAAAGAATGACTATAGGCCACAATATTTTTCATATTATTTCAAATGTATAATTTTATTATGAATAACATATTCGTTCTATATTAACAAAAATAAGACTACTTACATTTAATCCAAAAGAGGTTTTTTTTTCCAGAAAATGTTTAAGGTTTATGTTCAATTTCTAGACCTGTTATTATTATTATTATCATTATTATTATTATACATAAAGAATAGCACATTACAGAACATAGTGTTATAAGAAAAGAATGCACAGATACTGACCAATCAGATGTGGGAATTAAGTTAACATATGCTTACCACAGAATTCACTTTTGTCACAACAAAGTGTTAAGTTTTAGTCATAAAACAACCAAAATCCTTGCTCTCTGGTGAGATTTTACCTCATTAAAAGTTATTTGTCCTAAATTTGTTTTATTTTACAATAAGGAACTGATACAGGGGGCACTGTATCAATGTTTAATGTACAATTAAAAATCTTGCCATTGAATGGAGGCTAATCAAAATGGAATCTTTGAAATCAAACAATTCATTTTTATGCCCTGACAACAAAACACATTTCTTTGCCAAATGTGATTGGGTTGCAAATTTTCATCATCATCATCATTATCATCATCAACAACAATAATATTTATGAAAGTTAGTTAAGTCCCGTTTAATATACAAAAATCATTATTACATTGTAAAATGCATTATTGTTTAAATAAGTAAAATAGCTTTTCGATACTTCAAAACTTTCTATACGCTTTTCTGATCCACTCCTTTTTCTAATTTCGGCTTTTCCGATAAACAATGTTTAACGTGCCTTGATAGTTTAGATCAGCTGATTAAAGGTAAAGTCAGGTTTGGCTCCTTCGTCACTGAAACAAAAACCTGCATGCAAATCGGTGTACTCTCTGGCACTGGTCTGTACTTCATTTGGTTATACCAGTAATTATCATTTCAAGTACTAGTAGTCCAAAATCTGGGACAAATTGATAAATTCATTGTTTAATGACACCTGTTTCAAACACACCAGTTAATTACCCAATGCAGATGTGTTACATAAGACAGGTATTAATAACCACTTTCTACAGAGAGAGAGAGGGAGGGAGAGAGAGTGTATTTCCATGCTGAAACAGTGAGAGAGCTCGTAACTCGTATGTCAAATCAATTTTGAAATGAATTGAAATGCCATTAATCTGTTCCGGGTCCCCAAAAAACACCAACATTTTTTTGTTACATGTTTTTAAATAAGAAAAATAAACTTACAAATACGAAATACTGTATAAAAAAACAATACAATAGAATGTACTGCAATAAACTGGTTTTATTGAGTATAATGTACAGCATTTACCTTGGAGATCAGACGACTCCACTTGCTAATGTACTTAATAAAGCGTATGCGCACTAGCTATCGAGTGAGACACGGGATGCTGGGCAGATGTTACAGTGTTCACAGTGCCGTTCGTTACTGCAACTAGCGTTTAGGTGTTATGAAGCTGGCTCGAATTTTAGCTCGCAACTCAAATCAGAAAATCAGCCATGAGATGGCTTGTATCTTGAAAAACTTGTCAGTACATTAGAAATATTGAGGTGTCCACCCAGAACAAGCAAAGGGCATAGTTATTAAACAGGGTTATAGCATCTTTAAAATTAGATACATTCAAATATGCATCATCGCTATCTGGCTATCACAAGTAGCACTAAAGGAAGTCTGTGGCATTATTTTTATGATAAAATATGTTGGGTTAGCTTTCACAGAAAACTCAGGAACACAGGATGTTGTCCTTTTGTATTGTTAACTGTTGAAAACCCTATGATCCAACAATACATTCGTATTACTGCCTTTAAATATCATTTATATCCTAATAGAGTTATGGACAGTGTCTCATCTGCTGCTATGCAGTTAAGAGCCATACTACCCACCCGATTCATTAGGATCAGTACTGAACACATCTTTAAGTATTGTAATATTTTGCACAAAGAGCATTTTTAAGAATTTTTAATATCTTAAATCACTATGCTGACCATGCTGATTCAACTTCTACGCATCAGCTTCTGTTTCTACACCCAATTTATTCTTCCTTATTCTCAGTGCTTATTTACTGGCCACAGGACTATACTTAGCTGGGTATTTTTTGGTTCGGGACATCCTTTATTTTGCAATCTAGCTGTTTACACATCTATCTATCTATCTATCTATCTATCTATCTATCTATCTATCTATCTATGCTTTAATAGCAGAAGGAAAGTCTGGTTTTGTTATTATCCTCAAATCTATCTATCTATCTATCTATCTATCTATCTATCTATCTATCTATCTATCTATCTATCTATCTATGCTTTAATAGCAGAAGGAAAGTCTGGTTTTGCCTCAAATATCTATCTATCTATCTATCTATCTATCTATGCTTTAATAGCAGAAGGAAAGTCTGGTTTTGCCTCAAATATCTATCTATCTATCTATCTATCTATCTATCTATCTATCTATCTATCTATCTATGCTTTAATAGCAGAAGGAAAGTCTGGTTTTGCCTCAAATATCTATCTATCTATCTATCTATCTATCTATCTATCTATCTATCTATCTATCTATCTATCTATCTATCTATCTATCTATCTATCTATCTATGCTTTAATAGCAGAAGGAAAGTCTGGTTTTGCCTCAAATATCTATCTATCTCTATCTATCTATCTATCTATCTATCTATCTATCTATGCTTTAATAGCAGAAGGAAAGTCTGGTTTTGCCTCAATATATCTATCTATCTATCTATCTATCTATCTATCTATCTATCTATCTATCTATCTATGCTGCTTTAATAGCAGAAGGAAAGTCTGGTTTTGCCTCAAATATCTATCTATCTATCTATCTATCTATCTATCTATCTATCTATCTATCTATCTATCTATCTATCTATCTATGCTTTAATAGCAGAAGGAAAGTCTGGTTTTGCCTCAAATATCTATCTATCTATCTATCTATCTATCTATCTATCTATCTATCTATCTATCTATCTATCTATCTATCTATCTATCTATCTATCTATCTATCTATCTATCTATCTATGATAGATGCGAGGAGGAGGGACTTAATAGGAGGAGGGACTGTTCTTTCCTCGCATTTCATGTATGACAACCAAACCGCAAACTTAATCTTACTCATTGCAGCTCCTGACGCGATGGATGTTTTCCGAGTTGCTGTATAAACTGGGGGAAATAAAGGCTCCACAAACACATCGTAAACACCTGCTGAGCTGGAGAACAATAAGACACTAACACTGCCTCACCTGTTAGTATATCCTCCACACACAAGGGACCCGACAAGACTGTTCCGTGAGCTTCCTACTGAAACCGCTGATTTCCGGGTAGAAGGGTTTGCTAAAATATGACTGATTTGGAATTACGCGATTTAACAGAATCCGACAACAATAACAAGAGAATTAGAGATGAGGTGAGTTTTAGAAGGTTTCTGTTCCCCTGTGGTTTCGGTTAAACTCTGAGGGCGAAACTTCACTTTTAAGACGAGAGTCTTGTATTTGCCCGCTCTGTGATATTAAAGGTAAAACCACAGGACGACAAGAAAATATGAGTGCTGCTAAAATATATGTTTTATAAATGTAATATTTAATATATATTTAATTTGATAAAGAATGTAGTGTGCTGTGTGTGTTGCGGGCGAGTGCAGACGCGCCTTTAGCCTGCAGGCGGCATTCAATGGCTACCAGTTTTTCTGGTTTAACTAATTTTTTTTATTTCGAAGCTTAATGAATGTGTCGTTCTTAATGTATTAAAAGTCTGGTAGTTTCTACACCTGTTTACACACGGGTTTGTTAATTGTTTCTAAAGTTTTGTATTTTGTGACGTCAGGTGACACACAGGTAAGTTTACTGGCGCTCCCACTGTTTACTGAAACACACACTGAAACTCTGAAACACACTGCAAACCTCTGTAACACACACTGTGAAACACACACTGTGAAACACACACTCTGTACAGTGTAATTGCAGTCCCATTCTAGCAACTTTTATGCCTTTTGTTTAGCTTTTGGTTAATCTAATTACAGGTGGGTGCAGAAAATGGAGCCTTTTCTAACCACAACCCACCCCATGCCAACGAGGACACCAGCTTACTGCCAAATACACAGGTGTGTGGAGTCATATGGGTTAAAAACACCAACAAATTAGGTGTTAATTTTTGTAAACTGTTTTTATTCATTATAACTAATTGTTAAACTGTTTCATAATTATAATATTAATCAGTCCTCTCTCTGTCTTCAAGAGATGATTGAAGACCCACCTCTGTCTTTAATACCTTTTAACAAAAAACAAAACAAAAATAAATATCTACACTGCCCCTTCAACAGTTTTTGTGGTTTGTTACACTTTGATTTGTGATTTATTGTACCAGTATTAAGCTGTTCAATGATTATAAATGCTGTAAATGTAAACCGGTGTCTTACCAAGCCTTTGGTAGGTATTTTAGTATAGTAGGTTGTTTGTAGCTTGTACACTTAAAAAAATACTGTATTCTGCTTCTGTTTTATCAGGTTCATCCACCAGGTAGTTTTTCTTACAAATAAACAATTACTGACTGTATCTGTTAGTATGCACAATTTATTCGAATGTCTCTATCCCGTCCATCAGTGGTAGGGACCACCAAAAGACCATGATTAAACAAATACACGATATGGCCAAAATGACGTAGGTTCGGGTGTCTTTTGGTGGTCTCGGATAACATAAAAAGGCAAAGTATAGATCAGGAAACCCGGTTGTCAATTGGCCAATTAAATTTTTCCACACAAACACTGCCAAACTATAAAGGACTATGGACCTTGTCTTATGCACAGTTATTCTGTTACGCTGGAACTGGTTCGGCCCTTTTTTTAACATTAATGAGAAGAATCTTAAAGCTACAGCATGCAAATACTGTACAGGAATAATAATACTGTACAGTCAATAATGTACTGTATACCAAAAAATGACCTATGTTCAGTATACTAACATGGAAGCTGATAAGTGTAGCCACTTTAGAGTTTACTATTAAAATCGAACCTCAGTCACACAACTTAGTGCTGCAGAATATTAGAAAAAACTAACATTTCAATATTTAACTTTTCCGCATTATATATTGCAATGTGGAAAAATTTTACCAGATGATCTGATTAGCTCTATTTAAAAACAGTTCAATATTTTAGCATGATTGAGCAATTTTTTTTACACGCAGTGCATTTGTGTAAAAAAAAATACACAAATTACAATCATACATCAATACAACAGAAGAAAAATGTAACTGAAGTAATCGGCGCTTTATGTTTTTCTGGATTCAGATACAGAAATGTAATAATCCACTGTATTATTAAAACTCTTCACTGTATAAATACAATTAATCTTTGTGAAAGCTACAAAAGTTGTTTTGTTGTGCCTAAATGCTTGAGACATTTTGGAATTTTTTTACACTTACAAACCTTAAAACAACGTGTAAGCTGAACTATTACTTTATTATTAAACTTTACAATTAATCCAAAATCACATGTGTTCTGAACTGTGGTGCAGTCATTGCACATCCTGTAATGTGACTATTGCAGCTGCACACATTGCGATGTCGATTGCTGAAACCATATATTGTGCAGGCCTCTACACAACTCTTTGCTCACATTTATTACTTTGTGACACCTACGGTACATATTGGGTGTTTTATGGCAATGCCCATTTCTGAGTAATAGCCAAGCGAGTCTGACTGCTTTCAGCTGGTGCCTCGGTGTGGGTTAAACTGAATCCTGACATCAGAATGCCAACATCACATCCTAAATAAACCCTAAACTTATATTACCACATACAGTATATAACTGTATATAAATATTTTTACAACATGTCCATGGATTATTATTCATAATCCGAATATAAGTGTAACACAGTAATGCTGTGTTATCCATATTTGTTTGCACACTCAGGCTGCTGAGACAAACGGAGCAAACTGGGACAGTGGAAATATCCCAGATGACCCATCAGGGCAATCATTTCATAAGGTATTAAAATGCATATTTTTTTTTACAGTTGTTTGTAAACTTGATAACTATTTCAGGATTCTGGTCATGCTGCTCAGAATTAATTAGTCATTTTAGGATAATGAAATAAGCTGTTAGCATATAGCATTGTTAGCATGAGGAAGTTCTGGCTCACGGATAAGGTGTTGGACTACCAACCTGACGATTGTTGGTTCGATTCCCAGCTCCACCAAGCCGCCATTGCTGGGCAAGGCCCTTAACCCCCAATTGCTCAGTTGTATAAATGAAATAAATGTAAGTTGCTTTGAATAATAATAATAAAAATCTGCCATTAATTGCAGGATGAATATTATAGGAGAGTGTGTGGCTGCAGTTCAGCTGGATGGAGTGCTTGGAGAATTGCTCCATCTATTTATTTACCTGATCAGAGAGTTTTAATTGTTTGGATTTTTACAGCTGTTCAGTTTGCGAAATGACATAATGAAAATACTAGAGATGACTAGTATTCTCGTTTTTTACTTTTGTCTAAGCGTGTAATTTATTTCTAATTTTTTTTTATTTCTATTGCAGTCTCAGGGGAATTTTGCCAGATTGAAAAATGAGCTAAATGAACCAGTTTGTTGGAAGCTGAAAGTGTGGATGCTTGTCCTCATCATCTTCATTATAATCATCCTCGCCATCTTTCTTTCCATTTATTTTTGCACAGGTACGCTAATTGAACAGTCCAATAAATGTTATGTTACACAGTGTTCTAAAAAAATAATTAAATATAAATAATTAAAATGCCATTTTGAGGTAAAAAAGCAGTACACACAAATCAAGTTCTATTTATTTTATTAGCAGTAAACATAACTAATTATAATCTGTATAAAAACGATTTTGTCAGGAGGCACAGTGTTTTTTTTCACAGCTGCCTGTTCCAGGCAGGGAAAAGATTCATACATGGGTCTAATATTTATGCTTATAATTATTAAAAAATGGCTGCAAAATTAATCTTGTTGATTAGATTGATAAGATTCACACCAAGGTGCATCACTGTTCTCAACTCTTGTCAAGTCATCTAGAGCTTTAAATTATTACTATTGATAATATGTCCCTTTTGTGAGTGTTTACATTCAAAGCATTTGGCAGACACCTTTATTTAGAGCAACTTACATTTATATTTTATAAAACGAAGAAATTATGGGTTAAGGGCCTTGCTCAGGGGCCCAGCAGTGGTAACTTGGTGGTGCTGGGAATCGAACCCCAATCTTTCATTTAGCAGTCCAACACCTTCACCACTGTGCTACCACCTCTCCTGTGTTAATTTTTCAATGCTTTTAAAAAGAGAACTTTTTAAAACAAACAACAGATTGGAAACTAAATGAAATCAGTGGTTTTTGTTCACCCTTTGTCTTCAAAACAGCACTATTTCTTCCAGGTAGACTTACACACAGTTTTTCAGGGACCTCTGAGGTAAAATGTTCCACAGTTTGGTAAACTAACCTCAGATCCTCTGTAGATGTAGGCTGTCATAAATCCTTCTGTCTCTTCACGGTAGTCCAGACAGACTTGTTGATGTTAAGATCAGTCTCTGTGGTGGCCAAACCATCACTTCTTTCAGGACTTTTTAATTTTCTCTGCACAAAATATGGTTCTTAATTAATGTATGTTTGGGGTCATTGTTCTGCTGCATACTAGTTTTGTGGCCAATCATAAATATCTGGAATTGCATTTGCAGAGGGCAGCACGGTGGCTTCGTGGTTAGCACTGCTGCCTCACAGTAAGAAGGCTTTGAAACCTCCACAATGTGCCACTGTTGCCTGTGGACAGTCATTATTATACACCATTTTTCTGCACCTCTGTTTTTATGGTTTGGTACATAGCTGAGTCACTTAGCCTTGTTTCCTTGCCAGAGGCATATTTTTTTTTTAACCCACAATTCTTACAAGACCAGGTCAGACTTCTCCAAACAGTTAATGTGTGTACCTGGGTTACACTGGTTTTTCGACAATGGCACTACTGGAAATCTAATTTTTTTTTTTTTTTTTATGTAACATTTCTGTTTTAGTTAAACACTGTGTTTTATCTTACCTGTAAAATGTATTACTAGCACCTGCTCAGTGTAACTGGTTAACCTTTTTGCGGACTCTGATTCCACAAAAATTCCTGTAAGAATTGATGCTGGTTTGAAACAAGTAGTCACACCAACTTTTATATATAAACCAAACAATTACATATTTTAAAACACAGCCTTACTTTACAGAATGCATTAAAACCCTGCACAGTACCATACATCTTGTAGGAATAGAAACTTTTTTTTATGATATCTGCCTATGGATGCATTTTGATTTTACAGTCCCCCAAAAGGACGTGGATGATAAATACAACCTTGAAGATTTTGTAATACCACGCATCTTTAGAGGGAATTTTACGCTTCTTAACTTGAACCTAACACAGTTTGACCTTAAGGAAAAGGTAAGCTAACTGTAATTTTCGAACCCATTTTAGCATTTGTTTTGCTCTGTGCAACTTTACTTTCATTTTCTCTAGTTTTATACACATCCTGTTTAACAATACCAAAAATACAACATGTATTTTAAACATTTATTCCCTAATATCCTTAAATGAATAAATAAATAACATTTTCCAGCGAGCTGATTGAAAAGCTGCATATATTTAAAAAAGAGATCAGAGCTATCAATGCTAAGCTGCAGAAAACTTGGGGTATTTCCGTTTCAGGATGAGTTAGAGTTCAAGTTGCTGATGTTACATTTCTTTAACTTTTTCGTTCTCTTCCGCTGCAGCTGACTCAGATCTACACGTCCTCGAATGCTCTGGGCCGATACTTCAACAACGCTACAGTAAACCCACTGAAGTAACCCCTTGCCTTTTTTTTTTTTTAACATTTCAATAGTCAGTCACATGATGGTATGTCAGAAGATTGGTAGGAATGCAGCTAGTTCACATTGACACAGTATGATTAAATGAGCAATTATTGTAGCACTGGGTGCTGTGTATAACATTTAGTTTAAAAGAATTTCAGTTCTGTTTAAAATGCAGTCTTTTAGTTTTTATTCCCACCCAGTTTAAGAATATAGACATAGAGTTACAATTGCTCCAAAACAGCTATTCTACAAAATCCTGACCAAAACAACTGGCACATCTGTCTTTGATGTCTCTCCTGTTAACAAGTACCTTATTGAACATGTAGGGTGTGTTTACGGAAGGCTGGTTAAATTTAAACCCAGGAAATGGCAGCAGACAGACAGAAATAACAGCTCGGAGTTTACAGACAGCTGCTAAATTCCTTGACAAGGATTTATTGATTTTATACGCTTGAACGGATCTTCGTAAATCTTCTTCCGTTCACTCTGTTTCAGAAACAGCAGTTCTGGTGTTGAGTACGAGCTAAAATTTCTGATGCCTAAGGAGCACTCTGAGTTAATAAGATACACCCTGAGTAAGGAGATGGTGTACAGTGTCCTCCTGCAACAGCTATATGACGAGGAACCGGAAGAACCACTTTACATCGAGCCTTCTTCACTCACCATGGAAGGTAAAACTGTGAATATGACTATTATTGGACATGCCCTGTATTGTTTTCAGCATTTTTTAAAAGTATAGTGTGTTAAGTATATATAGTTTTACTTATGTGTAACATGTTTTTGCAAAAAAGTAATAAAAATTTTTTTTTAGAAGCAGTTTAGCCATTTAAGAAACTCATGCCACATTATGACATCACACTCTACACCCCCTCTTAAAAGCATTATAGCATAATGGCTCCACCCCCATGGATACAATGGATATGATGTTATCCAGATACAATTTACTATTTTTAACATCATCCTTTGTCTCATCAGACCATAACAAAAATTAGGATGCATTTTTTAGGATGATTCCTTTTTGTGTCATAGTTTACAATTTTGCACGATGATAAAACTGAAAAACTGTTTTGTTTGTTTGTCTTTATAGCTGGAAGTTGAATGAGGTGCATTATAGCCGCAGTGATGATGTGGTATGTTTCTTCATTCTACTGTATATGATGACCACATGACACCATCTGTTACAGTCAGAAGATTCTGCATGTGCTTGTCCTTCCATTAAATCCACAATTTTAGGATATTTTATTATGTAACATTCCATGAGGCTTGTAAATAAGATCTTTTGCTTAACTGCGTTTACAATAGAAAACTTGTTCCAAGTGTATATTTAAGAACAAAAGCTCTTATCAGACACATATTGTGTTTATCTATTGGGAGTAAACCTCTGAATCTAAAGTCAACGAATGTTACCAGCCCGTTCACTTACATAACAATGACCGGAAAGTCCATGTTAAGACTATTACAGTTGAATCTCTAAAAGAAAATATTACTTTAATGTAATTACTTTAACTTTACACACAAATGTTATATGATGACATTTATCAAAGTAGTTTAACGAAGTGTTTATAAGCTATCACTAGGGGGTGCTGTTTCTTTATATGACACCATGTCTGTTTCAACACTTTGTCAACACTTTGGCCACGTTAAGCTGTCCTTTTGTATACTTTTTTAAAACTTTATATTGTTATCTTTTGGCCAGTGGAGCTGCAACAAGCAATTATTTTAATAGTTGATTAATCAACGATTATCGGAATGATTAATCTGTTAATCATGAATAAATCAAGGAAATAACTTCAGCTTTTGAAAATGTTTGGTAGCCTGTGGCCCTGTCCGAAATGGCATACTTTTATACTACACAGTAGGCGAAACTGGGTATGCAAGGCAAGTAGTATGTCTGAATCCTTAGTATGTGAAAATGTTCCCAGATGATCTACTAGTCCTGTCTGGATTTCGAATTACGCATATGAGGCTGCGGTAGAGCTGACTAGTCATATGCAGAAGTGGTAAAAATCGTGTGTGGCACTTTACAAGTGCTTTAAGTAGCTTTAAGTGCTTAAAGCTACTTAAAGCATTTGTTCGTTGTAGTTAATTTGCAAACGTTATCCAACTTCAAATACTTGCTGCTAAAATGTCATATGTCACAGGACTATATCAAATTGGCGGATGTGGTACGTCTGAACTTTATTCATACTATCTGTAATCATACTATAAAAACATACATATTTAAGCGATGCAATTTCTGGATAGGGTCATGTGTTCTTATGAGTGAAGACTTCATTTGCCTGATTACTGATTAACTGTTTTGCACTACAGCACCACCCAGATTAAACCGTGCTATTGCAGGACATTAGATTGTGACATATGAGCTCAAACGACTATTTAACAACAAAAATATTTGTAGACAATTTTTTTAAATCTACATAGTCAATAATGTCGATTAAACGTTTTAGCCTTGGTAACAACAAAGATTTTACTTTGGCAATATTGTGCTCAAACACAGTTATTCGTTTTGAATAAATTTTATATTTTGTATTTTTGAACATGTTAATTTGTCGAAAATAGATAATTTATTGTTTATAGATGATTATGTATTGATTTGACATTAAAATAATAACCTCTGTTAATCCAAGTAGACAGTGATGTATTGAGGGTTATAGAAAAGATCAGTTCATTTTGATCTTATACAGCTTAAACTACAAATATCATTTTAATAGGATTTCTTGGGATCTGCTATATAAAACTTTCAAAAATTATTAGTTGCCCAAAAGTTGTCAGACATAAATATAAAAAATATCAGTATTGTAAATATCAGGACTGGATCTCAGTCTTCTTTACTTTCTAGTATTCATTATTCTAAGATAAAATATAGATTTTATAGACTTTGTTGTTATTTTTGAGATTTGGGCTTGTAGTCGGCAGTTGGGTGTCAGTGTGTACGTTGTCATTCTGAGACACGAAACGGCAAATAGCATAAACTACCATCAGTCTGCTGAAGCTGAATAATGTTGGCATGTGAAGTTTTCTCCCTGGAGCTATTATTTGTGTAGTATTGGTATTTTGTTAAAACATTTTTCATCAGTCTCATAGTACTCAAAATTTGACCATCTTAAATGTGAGCATATATAATATTTAGATGATCTATTATCTTATTTTATTTGTTTAATATATTTTGTTCCAAATTTTTTTATTTTCTGTTATTTGCTGAGATTAAATTGAAATAAATTATAAATATTTCATCCTTTCTGTCTCTCTTTTATATGCCCACACGTACTGTGTACTCTCATTAGTTTACCTTTTCTTTATTGTTACTATGAAAGCTAAATAATGTATTTTCTATACTGAATCATGCAATTTTGGTCAGGCTTGACCTTGGGACCCTCGATGATATAAAAACACAAGCTCCCTGACAGGAAGTCATTGTAAGTGACTTGCATTGTAAGCAGCAGATTTTCATGGTGTGAAAAGATGCATAAACAACTGAGGGTATCATCTATTTCTAAACATCACTACATAGTAAACTTTCAGGGTCTAATTTACTGTTTGTATACTGTCTTATTGTAAATACAGGCTCTGGTAAAGTTTTCTTTTTTCTTACTAGAATATTATTTTAAAAAAAAACCCCAAATGCTAGACTGTTTTGTTATTTATAAGAAAACCATTTGTACAAAGAATTCATTGCATTAACAAGAAGACCTTGATCTCTTTTTTTATTTAAACATTTAACTGAACATGTAAAAACTGTGACCTTTTTTACAGTCTCTATCCTTATGCTTATATTCTGTATAATTTTGCTTAACAGAATTGAGTTGAGTGGTTATTTAACTTAACAGAACCTCGCTGTCTGCTTAAAAGTCTGACCATTTCCTTCTGATCTCTTTTTATCAATAAGCATTTCTATCATCAGAACTGCTGCTCAGTGGATGCATTTTGTTTGCAACATACCTAGACAGTGAGTCAAAAATTTCCTATATCCTATAAAAAAAAAAAAAAGTGTATAGATATATATATATATATATAATATATATATATATTATATATATATATATATATATATATATATATATAGATAAAATATAAAATAAGAAAATCTACTTTTCAGGGGTCCTTTAGAAGCAGGGATAAAAACTACTGATATTATGCTCATAAAGAAGTTCCTCCAGTATCTGTGTTTTTAAGTTCTTTAGTCTTCGCTAACTGCTCCAAAAACATGATGGAAGGTTAGTTGGCTTTACTAAAGTGTTAGTGATATATTAGTGTCATTGCCAGGGTGTCTTTCAGTCTTACACTTTCAGTGCTCCTGGAATAGACACCACACACATTAACCAGGATTAAGTGGGTGGCTTTATCTTGCCACCTTATAAATATAGTAGGAAACACTTTAAGGCACACATTATTACCATCTCATAAGCCCAAACATGTTAAATTTAATGGGCAAGACTTATAATGGAAAAATGTGATGTGATAGCATGCTGAATAATGCAATATTCTATATGATATTTAAAAAAAATGATATAACCAACAAATGTTTCTTTAAATTCATTCACCTGTGATTGAAGATTTTACTGTTGAGCGTACCTGATAAAGATTGTACTTGGTTTTAAGGTCACTGGAAAGACTTTCTCCTTTGCGTTGCCACTCAAAATTTACTGTTCTACATAAAACTTAAATATATATATATATATGTGTTCATCTCTTTAAAAACCCAACCAAATACTAACCATATCTTTGAGGTGCTTCTTTGTTTTGGCACTAAATTGTTGGCAGTGGCTGCGGGTGCCTCGGGCTGGCTCATTTTATCAAGATTAGCTCAACTTCAGCTCGCCTGTTGATTGACTTATGTCAAAGCACACTCGCACAACATCCAGTCCAACATCCACACGCCAGATATATTACTAATATATATATTAACGTAACATATCTATTAGTATAGTATAGTATATATATAGATATAGATATAGATATCTATAGATATCTATAGATCTATAGATATCTATAGATATCTATAGATATATATAGATATAGATAGATAGATAGATAGATATTTTTTTTCCCATAATTTCCGATAGTTTTGCTATATTGTGCAGCCCTAAATAAAAACTTTGAAACATGTGGGAACTGAAACTGAGATTTGAATCTCTTTTAATTTTTTCATCCAGCCTTGGTGATAAATTCATTATAGTGCTCTGACTTGTGTCAGAATTCCAAGTGTCTTTGTTTGTAAGAGTTTAACAGTTATCTTGTTAAGGTATTATCTCTTCTTTCAAGGCTTAAGGGCTTTAAATAATACTTGTTCCGGTCTAGTATTTCCCAAATTTATCCAGGAATCACCAGCATCTCCTTTAACGCTGACTTTTTAACTACTTTTACTTCTGAGCCACTGATTCACACAAAGGAGACATACAGCACTTACTCTGACTCCATTTCACTTTTGGAGATATGGGTGCCAATGGATCCAACTTGGATGAAATCCTAGCCCAGGATATGCATCATTGGTACAATAAGTTCATGAAGGAGTCTCCGTCCGGGCTCATCACACTGTTTGAGCTAAAGAACATGTTACAGATGCAGGGTATGACTGAGGAGGCTAGCAGCTATGTTGACCAGGTCTTCTATACCTTTGACATGGATGGGGTAAGAGCATGCAAATTAAATTCAGTCAAAGTGAATAGTGAAGTATAAAAGAATTTTTTTTCTGTAAAACTTTTTTTTTTTTAAAACATAACAGTAGACAGCTAAATATAATAATTAAACTAAAAGGCATGTGCAATGACATCACCTAAAATATTTCAGATATTTATCTTTATCAAGGCCATGTCATCGGTGCTATACGTGTTAATCTTAATGTTAATCCAATATCCTTACTCTAAATACTTATGTTTGATAGTAATCATCATCAAACAATGGCAGTGACATTTCTTTAATCATTAACACCCAACACACCAAATCTACATTAAGGAAGATTTTTTTTTCATAACAGTTTTCCCCCAAGTTCTAACCTCATACATTTCTTTTCTTTTAGGATGGATATATTGATTTTGTAGAATATATAGCAGCTGTAAGTTTGCTACTGAAAGGAGAAATTAACCAAAAACTGAAGTGGTATTTCAAACTTTTTGATCAAGATGGAAATGGAAAGATTGACAAAGATGAGATGGAGACCATATTTAAGGTATTTACTGTCTGTTCGGCTTTTCAGCTCATCACTGGAATGAGTAATGGCTCTATTAAAACACAAAACTAAATAAATTGTATATTATGTAGAAAGAGTTTTTCTGATGAAAATCAAATAATTTTCTGTGGTTGAGATGAATTTGTGGAAAAAGTTGACGTGTCTGAACATTTGTCTTAGTGTTCTTAATCTTTAGATCTACAAAACGGTAATCCTAACCTTAATCCAATTGGCATTTTGCTTTCTTTATCTCTGTAGTGCTTTGCAATGCTTGGCTTCTTCACTACATGCTGACCACTAACATGCAATTAACATTTCCTAAACCAAAGATTAGGGGCAACACAGGGGCTTAGTTGTTAGCACTGTTGCCTCACAGCAAGAAAGTCCCGGGTTCGATTCCCGGGCAGTGGGTTTACTCCGTGTTCTCCGGTTTCCTCCTACAGTCCAAAAACATGTATGTAGGTTGATTAGTGATTCTAAATTGCCCATAGGACTGAGTGTGTGTGGCCCTGTGATGGACTGGCGACCTGTCCAGGCTGTACCCCTCCTGCCTTTCACCCTTTCAGAGACGGCTAGAATAGACTCCAGCAGATCCCTGTGACCCAGAATTAGGGAATAAGCGGGTATAGAAGACGTGTGAATGAATAAATAAAAAACAAAGATTGCCTAAACTTTCTCTGGGTAGTTAATAAAAAGGCTTTTCTAAAGCAAAATATCAATTAATTTCAGCATTACCCTCAGGGGGCAAATAAGATTTCCAGATTGTTTGAGAGAATAAAGTTTAAAGTTGTTTGTATAGTTTATGTTTTGCATAAAAGTATGAGTTTTTTTCTAATAGACTTTGTTAGACATGGATTTAGAAGACGTAGACAACAAAATGTGAGGATGGTTAGTGCTGGTTATGAATGAAAAATTTATGAGCCAAAATTATCTTTATATTATTTTTACACAGGCTATTCAGGATATCACTCGGATTTATGACGACCCACCAGAGCAGATTGTGGCACTCATTTATGAAAGGATCGATGTTAATAATGAAGGTATGTCCTGCGTCAAAAAAGACAGATTTTTTTAGACACCGATTAATTTTACCAAGAATTTTTGACAGTGTACAATTAATCCAAATGTTATAGATTAGACAAGTGTTAAGTACACCCATGTCAACTAATTACCCTAATACCAGGGTCATTACCTGCTGATATTAATATACCAGGAAAAAAAACCTTATACAAAGCTCCCATGACGCTACAAGAATTTACAATGTAAATGATGCATTCTGTTTTAGGTGAACTGACATTAGAGGAGTTCATCACTGGTGTTAAAGAGCAACCTGACATCATGGAGATGCTCACCAGGATGATGGATCTGACTCATGTGTTGGAGATCATAGTCAATGGACAGAAAGCACTGGTTAAAGTTAGTGAGTGCGTTGCCAAATCATAGACAAAAGCCTTTTATTATTTCACAGAACACAACCATAAAAATCAATTTGTTATAATTTAATAAAAATGTGTGGACAATACAAAAGGTAAATGTTTTCTATGTTCGTCTGCGTCATGAACAGCGGCATTTCTGTTCAAATTAATTCGCTGGGTGAAATGATATAGTAGAGAGATTAGACAGGGCTGGAAAGAAATGATCAAGGAAGATGTAGTTTTAGCCTGTTCTAATTTTACAGAGTGACCTTTTATAAATTTTATGTAAGGAAGCAATGTAACAGTAACAGTGTAACAGTAACAGTGTGTTACTGATAAAACTACACTAGATCTAGTAATTAACTAGGCACTAGTTCACTAGTTATTGCTTTAAGTTGTATATTTGGTTTTTATATGTAACGATTAATAGTTTTTACCCACTAAATGTACAAGTGTTTTTCAGAGTCACTGAATTTGGTAGACTTACATTTGTGTCTTATACATCTAAGCATGTAAGTGTTAGAGCCTTGCTCAAGTGCCCCAGCAGTGGTAGGTTGGGTCTGCTGGGATTTGTACTCACATCAATCCAACCAGAAATATAATGACGACTACTACCACCACCACCACCACCACCACCAGCAGCAGCAGCAGCTTTATTGTACGTCAGCTCAGAGTGGTGTTGGTGTTATTAATTACTTTGTTTGCACCCATATGTACCTAGTTTAAAATGTTGTCAGGCAGGGACATGTCCACTAAAAAGAGACATGAAAACACCTTGTTGTAGTGTTTTACATGAGATCTTTGACCTCCTGTAAGATCGCTGTCCTGAGAGTGAAATATTTTACATAATTTACAAGAATTGTCTCTGTTTATGTTGCCACATTTCCACAATTCACATTTTTCCTCTTAAATTGTACTGAATGAAGCAGAAACCTGTACCATTACTTTTTTCAAACATTGGTCACCCAAACAGCTTTACCCTGCTAAGCTATTACCCTACAGAGTTACTGTGCATTTTGTGAATTTGTGCTTTTTAATGCTATATAATTTCTATAATTGTTGCCTTAAATAAATCTGAATTATCAAAACCCATGTTTCATTTTATTAACAAACCTGTGACTGGCTTTATTTTTTTTTTGCTTAAGTTCATCACAAAGGCCACAGAACAGCTTGCCAATCGAAAATCCTACTGTTTTTTTAGGCAGATCACTTATCACAGTATCATCTGTTCTAGAAAAGTACAGTAGCACCCAAAACTTTTTTTTATAAGCATCTTCTCAACTCAGTGTTAAAATATGCTGCAGAAATTTTAACCTGACTGTATTTTAAAATAAAATTAAAATTCTAAATGTGCCAAAAACTTATATTTTATATAAAGCATTGTTATATGAATCTAAGTTTTACTGCTTATAATATTATAATCATATATAACCTGAAACCAAAACAGGTGAATTTAAAGACTTCTCACTGCATAAGTCTTACTACATGGGGTGTAAGTTAATCACTTGTATGTCTTATGTAAGTTCCTGTATGTCAAGAAAACAACCACTCTGTATTTATTCGCTATGTTAAGTGACTGAAGCCTTTTGAAACATTTTGAAGTCTTTCTGAAACAGAATTGCCGCACACGTTGCATTAGCTACCAGTTTGTCTTCAGCTGATTTTTCACATGGGTGCCAGTTGGATGCTGGATTCTGTAAATCAAACAGTAATATTACAGAAGACCAAAGGGCAAACATTTTTATTAGGACATGTTATAGCAATGCCAGCAGTGATGCAGGTCGGAGTGATATCTACCAGTCTAGTCATTATTGAACTGCAAATCGTGCCAAATCTGGCAAATCTCATTAAACTTAAATGTCCATTAAAATGATAAATATTAAATCACAGCAATGTTCATAGCATTGGGATTATATCTATTTACTGAATACCTACAAAGTGTATGTGTCTAGTAAGTGGGCTAGAAAAACGTGCACCGAGTATTTAGGATATAGGCCTTTCTGTGAGACTTTGGGATAATTGGTGTTTAAATACATAAAGGTAAAATGCTTAAAAACACTGCAAAGAGGTAAAGCAGGCCACCAAGAGTAATAATATAGTATTCATTTTGCATTAATATTTAAAATGCCTTTGTGACCTGGGTAATGCCTTATAAAGTCCTTATAAAGTCCTTATAAACATTCTCTTCTTTCATATGTTATTAATATTTACATTTATGGCATTTGGCAGACGCCCTTATCCAGAGCGACTTACATTTATCTCATTTATACAAAGATTTCTCTCTTTTATACAGTAGTGGTAGCTTGGTGGTGCTGGGAATCAAAGACTAATCTTTCAATTAGCAATCAAAACACCTTAACTACTGCTACATCACAATATTCTGCTAGGCATCATGGCTTATTCATTGTCTATACTGGGTGTATTTACTTTTTTCTGATTTCTACATGATTTGTTAAAAAAAACATGGTCTGATGATGAGCATTACATTGAGGTCATTGGCCTTGAAATGGCCTTGATACCTTTACCAAGCCTAACGACCTTCAAATCAAAAAGCAAACAATCAAATAATGCAAGCTTGTTGCTAAATCTTTGGACGAGCCCAGGTGTTCTAATCTTATCAGATTTACACAACATTGCGATGTGGCAGCCCCTCTCTTACCCTAACACACACTATTTAAGAACACTGTCCCGACACACTGTCACTGCACTCGGGCACCGTCTGCCTCAACACCGCCTTTTCAACATCACAAGGACTGCCTGAAATTTCCACAGCAAACATGCAGAGTGAAGAGAGCAGACTGAACAAAAAGTCGCTGCTGCTCGCACTGAAGCGCTACAGCACTGCAGTCAACAACATGGAACAGACCGTCCTGCTGCCCAGCCTGCTGAGAGACGTCCCATTTGAACAGGACGTGGACTGTGACGCGGCGGACAACAGCAAGGACCTGTATGAGTACTACCACATGCTGAAGGTGATCAGGAACACGGTGGAAAGCGGACTGGTCCCTTACAATGCTGGCAACATGAAGACTCACACAGCTCTGTATAAAAGCCTGGAGCCGCTGCTGGAGGCTGATCCAGAGGCTTTTCTCTACTTCCATCTGAAAGGCCTGTTCTCAGTCATGAGCAACCTTACGAAGAAATCACAGGACCTGACGGATAAGTACCTGGACATTGTGGGCACTGGAAATTAAATCATTTAATGGCAACAGCTCTGCAGCAATCGATCAACAACATTATTATAGATGTAACACCAAATGTAATAAAAATGTCTTTACACCTGTTCTTTACCTGATTCGAGTGTAAAGTTGAGTGCAATAAAATTATTGTCGTCACCACTTAGGTCACTTCTTTGTTTTGTTAACAGCACAAACTGTTAATATTGCACACTTTACTAAAACTTCATTTGCCCTGCAAAAATTATTAAAAAAAAAAAAAAAAAAAAATGATGATTACCTGCCCTAATAAAAGAAACTCTAGCAGGTCTACTGGAAAACTCAAGGAATAAATCAGATCTTTCAAATATTTTTTTGAAAAAACCAAAAAAGTGCTGTTTTTCCTGCTCATCACTGGCCAGCACTAAGTGGTAGCGCAGTGGTTAAGGAGTTGGACTGCTAATTGAAAAATCGGGGTTCGATTCCCAGTGCCACCATGTTACCACTGAAGGACCTTAGCAAGGCCCTAAACACCTAATTGTGTTTTATAAAAAAAAGAAAGATGCACGTCACTCTGGATAAGGGCATCTGCCAAATTTAATAATACTGTGTAGAAGTAATAGAGAAAGCAATGTATGAGAATATGATGGAGTTCTACTATGCTCTTTTAATGTTATGGCATAGACTCAGATCAAAGTGCAAAAAGTGGACATGAGAAAGCAGGACAGGTTAAAACACAGCTGCATCTTGCTCTCCACATTTATGGGATTTTCCAAGCGACTTTTTATAAAAATTAAGCAATTGTGGGGTTAAGGGCCTTGCTCAGGGGCCCAGTAGTGGTAACTTGGTGGTGCTGGGAATCGAACTGTAATTATCCAGGCATCAGTTCAACAACTTAACCACTGCACTACCACTTCCCTCATTGTATCTCAAGGTACAGATACAATCCCACCAACATCAATATCAGGTAATGTAGAGGGCCGAAAAGAAAATACACCCACATGTCAATGAATTATGTACACTTAATATCAGCAAAAATATCTTGCTGTCTAAGTTTTGCCTTTTTGAGAAAATAAATTCTAAACTAATTTCTACCTTTTTATTCTTGCTAAACGCTGATGGTCATTAGTGTAAAATAAATACGAAATTATGTCCATGTCTATAGATGATGGATTTAAAACATCTGTAACCTCAGACTTCCCAACGATGTTCATACCCAGATATGCCTTACAAATACGCAAGTATTTTAAGCCTTTTATTTAAGTTTCCTCTGGAATTGGGAACAAAAATATGAATATGCAATTTGTGCTTTTTACATTGTTTAATCAAATATTAGAAACAATACAGTCAATAAACATTGTCTTAGACATGGTAGACAGAAGAATGCTTCCAGAAATCTTTACGTCTGTGAATTGCAGCTCCACTCAGCGGATAGGGTTAAATGGCTCTACGATTTCTGCAAACGTCTTCTTTTCTGGAGAGACATTTTTTTTTACAGTTATTATGTTATCAGTACATTTACCTGTGTGCTGTAAAAGCATTAACATGTGTGTGCATGTCTGACCTTTAAATATGTCATTACAAAAATGTCCAAAATGCATTACCTGTCGCTGGAAACTCTAGAGGGTGCAGTCGCATGTATTCCTTCATGTCTCTGTCCAGATTCGAATATTTGTAATTTTCGATCTTTGTTAAATGGTAGCCAATGAACCAGCCAACCGTTATGAACAATGCTTGGCGATGGACACCTGCAAAACCACACAGTACACGATCACCACAGTTTTCGATCCAAGAACCTCAAATATTCCTAATTACAATAAACAGGTCAAATCAAAATGCTTTCTGATAGCCAAACAAATACATTGTTTAGCAGAACACCTACAGAGCAGCAAATTGTGTGCACTAAATACTACATAGACACCCAAACAACACACTGACATTCGACCATTTCTCACACTGCTTCCTCAAACTTAAGATTTCCCTCCTGTTAGGTCAAGAGACCTAAACTTGAAAATGAGTTTGTGCAAGATTGAAGAACTGAAGTGTCTTACAGAGGTCCCTGTCCTCAACCACTAAAAACCTTTGGATACAAATGAACACACAGACCGCACCCCAGGCCTCCTCGCTTGACACCAGTGTCTAATCTCACTAATGCTCCCTCTCATAGCTAAATGAACAAAAAATATTTGTAGCCACGCAACAAAATCGAACGCAAATCTTACTGAGAAAAGGGAAGGTCACAATTACAAAAATGAAGGTTACTAGTTGCTGTGGTGACAATCAGGAATAACTGATCTTGATTTCTCCACATTTTTGTGTGATTGCCATAACCATTTAAACTACCACTGCCCAACCATCGCTCAAGAAACAAGGTCTCAACACGAGTCTCTGATTGTCCTCATGTATCCAAATACTTAAACTAGCACTATAAATAAAAAATAGATACACCTTGTCATTATTATTGTTTTAAAATAGTGACCAGCCTTTGCTCCTTCCTATTTATGTGAACGTTTAAACATAGATCAACCCATGAGAACTTTGTTTAAGGCGACGCTAAATACTCATCTACTCAGAATTGCCTTTGGCACATAACAGCACTGTGACACCTTTGTTTTATTAGTTCGTTTGTACTTTATACTTTGTTTTCTTATTTGCTCATTGATATGTTGAGCACTTTTCTTTCAGCCGTAGCTGATGTAAGGGGCTATACTAATAAAGTTCGATTGATTGACTATGCTACAGAGTACATGTGACAAATAAGCATCTTTACCCCCCATTTATTCTTCAAATATATTGTTGGGTTTATGATCTACTGAACCAAAACTGATTTATTTACTAATTGGGATTAATAACTACAAATACATGAACCTGAGAGTATAAAGAAAGCTTAAATGTTCTACGAAGTGAGAGATACATTTACAGCATTTGGCAGACATCTTTATCCAAAGCGACTTGGGGGTTAAGGGCCTTGCTCAGGGGCCCAGAGGTGAAGGATTAGTGATACTGGGAATCGAACCCCAGTCTTTCTGGTATCAGTCCAACACCTTAACCCTTTATTCTCCACATTTCTGGTGTGACAAAATATTTACTGTATATGTGAAGGTCTTTCTAAATATAATGTTCTTGTACAATGTCAGCCTTTAAGTTTGAGATAATAATAACTTATCCGTTGCCTTAAAAAACGGGTTAACCCAATTAAAAAGACACCAAATATTCGTTTTTTCTATACATTTTCCTAACAAATGTTACTTAATTTTGTTATTAAATTGGGTTTTCATTAAAAAAAAAACGTGACTTAATTTGTTTACGTTAACACAGATCAAGTGGCTGCAAACATTTGTACTAAACTGTAGACTATATAAAAACATAGATAAATGACCTCTCTGCGTATATACACCGCAGTTTATACTGATTATTTTGGATAAATATCTAAAATATATTAGTGTAAATGTTGGTTATAAGGTTTTAAGCATAGCTATCATTGCTCGCTAGCCCTCCAGACACTTACCCGCTTTGAGCGCAGGCCTCCGGTTAAGCGAGTTATGAAACATGGCGGTCAACCAGCCGGTAAATCCGAGCCACGCCGAGTTTCTGTTCAGGATTCCAGGTGGAGGAAGAACTTTCGCCTCATCGGGGAGAAACCCCATTTCGGAGGATTGTTAGCACGAATCCCTTAAAGAGTTGCACAGCGTTAGCCCTATAGCATATCACCTCTCAAAGCAAACCAAGGGCACTGTTTAGGAGGTGGCGCAACATATGAGGTCCGTCTAAAAAACAACAACTATGTAATGGTTCCGGTTTGGTGCGAAATCTTAAGGTTATTTTTCACGCTTTAATTGTAATATTGTGATTAAAAAATCATCTAAAAATCTATCCTAAGTAAACCGTTGAATATGTATGTGAGTTAGCATTTTTTTTTAAAGAACAGAGCCTTCTTATAAAGCTGCACTACATCTCCCAGAGTCCAACGCGCTTGCTTCACCCTTTTTTTTTTTTTTTTTTGTCGGATTTGGGTTCGCACCGTCGAGGCAATGATGTCATTGTAAAAAACGAAGGAAACTCTGCAATCAGAGAGAGAAAGAGAGAGAAAGCACAAACCGAGATTAAGGGAAGGGTCGTATTTAGGATCCCATCTTTTCCCCCCCAGGCCTAATAACAGACTGGATGCGTGTGGAGTAACACATCGTCCGGGGTGAAGCCCCAATATTCGGTAAGTAGAGATATATCTGGCATATTTATGAGCCGAGTCATCACCTAGATCATCAGATTTGAGGATGCTAGCTGGCTAACTGAACCGTCGATTGCTTGCTGTTGTTTCCCAAAAGATCATTCTGATTTTAAGGTAACAGCTTCATCCAACAATTTAAGGAGTAAATCAGTCTGGAGATCAGGAGTGCGTCTACTGTTGCTTCATTGGTGCAAAACACTTATCATCCATGGGGTTTAACTGTCAGTGTATTTTGCATATAATGTTATTTATTCTCTCCATTTTACACGCGTATTCAGGTTTAAAATCCGTCCTATAAATACGTCTCACACTCTCCATTTTTCTTATAAAATGCACAGGGGTGTGTATGTGTGTATGTGTGTATGTGTGTGTGTGTGTGTGTGTGTGTGGCTGTGGCTTGGCATAGCAAACCATGTTAGGCCCCTTCTTTATTTTCCTTGTTTCATTATTACAATCCTTTCAGCATCTTTCTACATGCCTTGGCAACGACATCATTAACACACTTGCACAGGAACCTCAGCTCATAGCAACATGGCACAGTTAAAAAGGAAAAAGGGCTTTCAGTCAAAGTTTTTTTTATTTTAGGAAAAAAGAGACTGCTTGTCTGCATAATAAATAAAATCATGCTCTTTAATTAAACCCCACAGGGGTGACAGGTCTTGTCTTTCTCTTTTTTACTGATTGCCTAATAAAAGGAATAAAAGGAAATGACTCAAAAGTCAATAATAACAGTCGCCATTGTCACAAAGCAGCAACAAAAGTGTTTATTTATTTGTCCGTTTTTGGTGCTTTTCACACCCAGATCTGTTTTGGGTCTAGATTTTATCCTGGAAAAGCTAGTTGTGACCCTAAAAAAGGTTGACAGGCCATCTTAATGAAGATATACATTTAAAGATCAGTGTCCTGGAGATAAAATGAGGGAGAAATCTTAAGATGAACCAGACAAATATTAGCTTGCCCTATAAATATTACTTAATAAATATTACTTAATGTTGTTATTAAATTGTTTTTTTATTGAAAAAAAACCAAACATGATGAACATGGTTTATTTGTTTACGTCAAACACAAATCAAGGAGGCTGCAAACATTTGCATTAAACTGTATACTGTGCATATACCGCAGAGTATATCACTTATTTAAGATAAATATCTAAAATATATTAAAATATATTAATGTAAATGTTGTTGGGTATAATGTTCCGAGCGTAGCTCTCCTTGTGAGCTAGCTATCCAGACCTTTACCCGTTTTGAGCGCATGCCTTCTATGAATGAGATGAAATGAAGAAGAAACCTTAGGAAGAACCAGACTCTGGGTAACACTAAATAGAGAGATTAAGAGACATTAAATTATACGTTAAATCAGGATGCCGTTAGCAAATTTTGGGCACTATGAGAGAATATGATGTTTGTTCCCTTACCACAACCATTCCGCAATGTAACTATTATTAAAACAGATCTCTGGTGGCCCCTCAAAGTGTGTGGGCCCTTAGAATTCTCCTAAACACCCCCATCACTGCCCCCTTGGCAGCATTAAATTATACTTATGCCTAATGTAGTGTAAAAATGCTTATTACAAAAGCACATAACATCTACAGTAAGCGGTAAGCTTATTCAATGAAGAATCATTGTGTTTTGGGTATGAATTGTAACATTTAGACTGATTGTATTACATATTTGAGTCAGTCAAAAATCTTATTAGATGAAACCAGTTCACGCGATGGTTTTTCCTGCATGCATATTGTTAAATCTGTGATTTTACTCACATCGGGATGAGTGGCTCTAATGCCCACTGTAACACTCTGTATTTGTCTGTAGATCATTATGGCCATGGAGGATTATGATTACCTCTTCAAAATAGTGCTGATTGGTAATGCAGGAGTTGGCAAAACCTGCCTCGTCCGGCGCTTCACTCAGGTTTGTTTATTATATTTGCATGTTTACGGAAATGTGATGCCGAATGAGAACATTTACATTTGAGTACATTTACTGCATTTGGAAGACACCCTTATCCAGAGCATTTACATTACATTTATCTCCTTTAACATCAGAGCAGTTGGGGCCTTGCTCAGGGGCCCAACGCTGGTGCTGAGAATCGAACTTCGATCTTCCAATTAGCAGTCCAACACCTTAAACAGTGCACTACCACTTCCCTAAATTTTCCCACCACTTTGAGGCTTATAATGGCTGACAGTAGGGAGAGTCCAGTGACCATTCTGACTATTAGTCATGCTAAATTCTTGCTGTTATCTGGTTGGACATGTTAGCATTTTAGTCTAATGTCTGGGTTTAATTTAATAGAAAAATATGTCAGATCATGCTTGGAGTATTGGCTTGGCAATTCTAGCATTGTTTGAAGAGTGTAGTATAAAGAAAACCGTATATTGACTACACTTTTTATATTTTTTAGGGTCTGTTCCCACCTGGTCAAGGTGCCACCATTGGGGTTGATTTTATGATCAAAACTGTGGAAATAAAAGGGGTGAAAGTAAAGGTAGGTTTTTGGTTATAGCACTGATACGCGGCTTCTTAGAATATTTCTATGAACACAGTTTATAAACAAGACATCTCACTATTAAATCCACTTGTGCTTTTGTTTAATTATTCTTATAATATTCTTTATTTAGATACATTAATATTTGTGCGTTAAGGCACTATTTTTGGGTACTGACAGCGTTTCAGTTGATTTTAAAGACATTTAGACACTGAGGTCAGAGTCATGACATGCAGAACACTTCACACTAAGCATTCAGCACCATGTCTTTATGGAGCTCAGGGGCTTTGTGCACAGGCGCATTGTGATGTGTAAAGCAGTGTTTGGACCTTTAAGTTCCAGTAAAAATAAAATGTGAAGCTACAACATAGAAAGACATTTTGGACGACTACGTGTTTGCCTTTTGCCCTTATAGTTTTGTACAAACATTCACTGTAATATTGTTCTTATCTAAAATTACCATTGCATTTAACTGCCATTGGATCTGGTATAGGATTACGTCATTTATTATGCATATGTTGCAGGTTTTTTTTTGCACATTCAGTAGTCTTATTTTTAAAATCTTGCAGCTCTAATACTTTCATTTTTTCCACAATAGATTGATAAAAATCTTGTGTTTCAGTCCCGGTGTTTCAGTGTGACATGCGATAAACTGGGTTAGAACTGATGGAAATCCTAATTCAGATAGATTGTGCTGACACTGATTGATTTTCTGATTTGTTCAGCTCCAAATCTGGGACACAGCAGGACAAGAGAGATTTCGCTCCATCACACAGAGCTACTACCGTAGTGCCAACGCACTTATCCTTACCTATGACATCACTTGTGAAGACTCGTTCCGCTGCCTCCCGGAGTGGCTGCGAGAGATCGAACAGTATGCCAACAATCAAGTGGTAACCATTTTAGTAGGTGAGAGCAATGAAACTATTAAACTGATCAAATTTAACTCTCTTAACTATCTTTTCTAGTCAAGTTATTTTGTTTCCTATATTACTATAATACATAATATCAATAAGAATTTTCTGCTATTATTTTAGCATTTTGTGGATGTTGTAAATATTACGGGCGATAAATGTGGCTTGTTCTACATTTGGAAGGACTTAGAGATAGAACTCTGACATTTTCTCTTATTTAAAATCTAAAGATCGATCAGTATGTATCATTAACCATGATGAAAATATTTATTTTGTGCTTTCATACAAAATAACTAGCTGGCTATCTAACTGCTAGTTAGTCTCGTGTAACCAAACCTTCAGATTGACAGCTGAAGGTCTGAACTCCATAGTTCCAACAGCTTTTAATGACTAGGAGGTTTTCTGTGTGTCATGTAAAGCCACCATTTACAGTGTCATGTTTAGGGGCATGACAGTTTACAGCTAAAATACACAGTTGATGTCTTTAAAAAATCTGTCTAAAAAACAGAGATCATTCATTTAAGAAATTCAGTAGATTCTAACCAATGTAAATGACTTGTAAAATCCCCGAAGCTGTTCCAGTGTTAATCATGCTGTATTCACACTCTTCACAATCACACTCGCATTACCTATAATAACACAAGAGTGGATTATTTAAGCCATAAATGGTTTTCATATAATGCTTTGAGAACACTTATTTGAAATTTATCCACAAAAATGCTTTTTTTAATTACGGCTGTGAATTGTCAAGGGCCTCGCGATACAATACACATCACAATACATGGGTCATACAATATATCGGGATGTATTGCAGTACAATGCATATAGCACTACATTGCAAGACTTAAAAAAAAAAGTTATACAAACAGCTTAAAATACCACCAATACAAAGCCGGTGGTGCCCAATTTTTTCCGCCGTGCTTGTTTCTAAGACGATGGCTGTGTGTGTCAGCGACAATTACAGGAGCGGAGGAGAACGCCGTTTGACACACACACTGAGGGGTTTTGACTAAACATTCAAATAATCAGTTTAAAACATAATTTAACCATGTCGATACTAGAGGTTAAACTATCGATACACTATCGTGACAAGCTGTTTGATGATGCTTGCGCTAAAAGTTATGTATTTAGTTTACAACTAAAATGTCATTTGCACAAATAATTTAATTCAAATACAATAGATCATGGCAAAAACAAGATTAGCTGTGATATGAGGGTTATTTTAAGAACCTGTCCCTTGTAGTGCCCACTTGTCTGTTGTCTCCAACAGGAAATAAGATTGACCTGGCCGATAAACGAGAGGTTCACAGACAGAGAGCAGAGGAATTCGCTGAGGCCCAGAACATGCTCTACCTGGAGACGTCTGCCAAAGAATCTGACAACGTGGAAAAACTCTTCCTGGATTTGGCCTGCGTGCTGATCCGTGAAGCCAAGCAAAACACGTTAGACAACAACGACTCCGCGCCTATGCCTGGAGAAGGCAAGAACATCAGTTATCTAAGCTGCTGCAATGTTAACTAGGGATCTTGGTTGCTAATCTGGCAGTGGGTACTTTCCAGCCTGATGGAGTGAAAAACTGTGGTTATTGGTAACAATCTCTGTATAGATTCCTTTTTGCCACCACTATTGAAGTCTTGGATGCTTTTTAATTTATATATGAACCTGGAGGTTTTTATAAGCTACCGACTGCACCACTAGAAAGTCAAGAGGAAAACATTTGCTGCCGCCTTTGAGAAGAACCCAAACTCCAGGGTACCAGATAGCTGGTAAATTTAAAGCAAGACAAGTAGTTTTTTTTTTACTTCAGTACAGCACTAAAGATGCGTAGGCCTATTTGCCTACTGTAGAAATTATATAAGTAAAAAACACACATCTGTCACCAGCAGCAGTCTTGCTGTTTAAATTGTAGAAATTGTGCATTGTAGAACATCATTATGTCCCATATTCAAGTTCCAAATGCACTTCCAACATGTTGCTAATAAGAATTTAAATGTAAGATTTGAAGTGTGGCTGGAAATTTTTTTTTAGAAAGTCCTAGAGTTAAACAATAGAGGGAGAAAAAGTTTATTATAGATTATGTGACTTTTTCCTAATTATTTGCTTAGAAATGTATTTTTTCTTGTGCGGTTTTCAGCTTGTTTTAATTTCGAGTGCATACTATAAACACATCTGCACAACTGAAAATGCATCAGCAATAGATTTTTAGAAGACATCACGTAAATGTTACAGGCACTTTTTACTTACAATTTTACAGACGTTGTTTAACTCTGACAATTTCAGGTTCGTTGTAAATCAATGCATATTTTAACTGTATTTTATCATTGCACTTAAAAACTTGGAATGAGGACATATACCTCATTAATAGAAATTATTTACACACAAAACCTTTTCCCAAGATACATTGCAGTCCGTATTAGATAGGTATAGAATTTAATTTCCGGCTCTATACAGTACTTTGGATATGAAATGAAAATCGGAAAATACTAACGTTCCCTTTTTTTTTTTCCCGTTGCCTTCCTGGGCCAAAATTAACTAAACAGTCTGCTCAGTAAATATTTAATACTGTTTTCTGTTGTATTATTAGTTAATAGATGTTGGTGATTTACAGAATTTGGCAAATATCCTTGTCCAGAGTGACTTATATCTTATTCCATTCATACAACTGTGCATTTAAGTGGTTAAGGGTCTTGTTTAAGGGCCCAGCAGTAACAGCTTGGTGATTAAGGAAATTGAACTTATCAATAAACTCCTAATCAGCAATCTATTACCGTGAGCACTGTGCTAGTTCTGGTTTGTTAAAAAATATTAAGATTTCAAGGTTACTAAAGTTGTTATTATCAGAAAAAAAATGTATAACAGAGAAAACATTACCACAATCCTGACAAACAAACTTTAAGTGTGTCAAAGTGTTTTGTACTGTTTACAGTTGGGTTGAACGGTGGGCACCGTCACTGCTTGTGGTAGAACTATTCATTTTATTCTGTTGAAAGCCTCTCCCAACTCAGATCCAAACAAATTACAAAACGTTGCGGACAAAGCTACTATCTATAGCGGGTCAATGACTCCAAATGCACTGTAGTACAGAAACGAAGCTTTTCTGGGCCAGAAATTAAAATGTCAGTTAATGACCCAGAAAATTCCTGTCAAAAGCAGGAAGTGAAAGAAGCCGATAGACAGGACTAGTAGAGCATTACTCGATGTTGTTTGTATTTTATGCTGTTTGCTACTTTTGTTCTTTACCGTAGAATTTTGGCAGTCGTTAACTAGAGGATTTTTAACTGACGGTTCCCGTGTTATAGTAATTGTAGTAGTTTTGTTTTGAAAAACTAAGAATGAACATCTCTGGGATTTGTTCAGCTTCTTTCATAAAGTGACTGGCCCATAATTATAGATTGATCAATACACAATGTTGTGTAATATCCAACAAACAATTTGGTGGTGTCTAGAAATAGCCAATTTCTTACCAACATCACCGCTTTATTTCTTCTTAAAAACGTTCAACTTTGAGACTTCTTGACAAATGTTAAACATCCTGACTGATATAATAATCGTACATCTATCTTTATAGTTGGTCCACATTACTTGCACTAGTACATCCCTTCTACAAGTCCAGATTAATTAGATCTTAGAGAAACTAATACATTATTGTGTTGTATCTGGCACAAAGCATCTGGGAATGAACTGCAATATTGTGCACCTGATTTTAAGCTTAGTGTAACTGTTTTTATATAAATCCAGTGTGCTGGACTGCAATGATACTATACAGATTATTTTGGCCTGTGTCTGTAACAAAATAAACACTTGTACTATAATATAATGTTATGCACCAGTTTCTCACTACAATACTTTTCTTACTAACCCATAAGCATTTTTGTCTTGTCGAACCCTCCCTGGTATGTCATCACTGTACTCACTTCCGTCATTTATTCACCAGTATATGTTAGTATATACTCTGATTGAAAGCGTTGTTTATTCAGTGAAGCTTTGGTGCTGAGACATGGGATTGTATGTTACTTTCAGTGATTTTCAGCACACGTATTAAAACTATCTGCACAATCAGTCTTAATATTTCACAACATAATACTAAAGGACTACCCAGATTTTATGTCCACTATAATATGTGATGCTTTAAAGTATGACTTGTTGCTGGTGTTTGAGTGGGTTTTTTTTTTTGCATCTCGAATTAAGTTGAAAAGAAGTGTACCTCCATGTGGTCTTGACTCAATGTTTTCTGGGTTTTTTTCATCTATATTACAACTGTGAATGTTAGCTTTTTACAAAATGTCAGTGTTTTACTTGGCTGCTAAAACATGTTAATTTTACTGCCTTTAAGTTGTTAGTGAAATGCTTAGATTTTCACAGAGTCTTGTTCATTTTGCCTTGTGTTAAATATTAAATGACATCTAATGGTCATTATTTTGCATTTGAATTAGTTTAGACGATATTCGTTCCCTTTTTCCCAGTTTCTCTTCGTTATATTTTTAGGACATACTTAAAATGCCAACCTTTTTTTCTAATTTTTATATAATTTGATGTGTCGTATCATGTACGTTATGATTTTTGTCCAGATTTATTTGACATAAAAGTGTCATGTTTTTATGTTTAACATTTGCTTTGCATTGTATTTGATTAGTGGGACTTTTTGTTTAAGCATTCAGCTCTTTTATTAGTATTATTAATATTTTACATATTTTGTATTCCAATGATCATTTTTATGAAATATTTGATGAAATCATTTAAAACATACCGTTGTCAACGAAATTTTCATTTACATAGCAAGACTTTTTTGAGGAAGATCATCACAATGTTTTCATGTTAAGTGACTATTTAAAATATCAGAATAATAGAAATTCTGGTATTAATTATATAAAAAGACCCAAAATCTACATCTATTACATTTCTACAGTTTTTTGTTACTTAATGCTGCAGATAAATATTAAATATCCCCTAATTAAAACATAAAGTTGCAACACGGTGTATATTTAATGTCTTTATTATTTATTTCTGTAAAATTGTGTCTATAATCGTGTACATTTATATTTATTAGGAAATAACATACAACGTGTTTACAAAGTCCTTTAAGCATAAATTATTTGTATATCACCGTTAGCAGCATGCACATAATGTATATTTTCCAAAAGCTCCTACAAAGTTGGTAGAAAACATTTTTCTGGAAAGTTTTTGTACAGCAGCATTACATTATTTCTTTACTGGACAAAGCCCACAATCTCCACAGACACAGTGTGTTATGATTAGTGTCCTGCATAGAACTCAGACCTTCACCTTACTGATCACTTTTGGGATAAACTGGAACACTGACTGCACCACAGACCTCCTCAGCTATTATTGATCTAATAGATGTAATATTCAGGTGTCCACATGAATTGCAAATTATGCGCAAAAGACTTTAGATGCTAAATTTAATTCCCATCAATCACTGTGTACCAAATTGAAGCTTGTCTTAATGACAGACGTAAAGTGTACAGCATTTGTTATTGCTGGGCAGTGGAATAAAAAAAAAGGATGAGCTGTCTCTTTGAGGGAAAAAAAAGGTCTGACGCCTAAAGTTTTATTACTTTATTTAACTAATACATTTTACATTTTATTTTTATGCACCATCTACTTATTAATAAAAACAACACTTGATCTAATCTAGCAAAATCTTTCAGCATTTTCTGCTGATATTTCTTCTTCCTGTAACAAACAGTAAGACTGTTACAATTATTGAATTACCGTATGATTGCAATTATTTGACATAACCAATTATTATATCCAACCGCAATTATTGCACACTTTTATTAGCCACAAGGCGGAGCTGTAGTAGTGGCGCCCTACTTCCATCCAGAGTATGTGCGTGGAGTGATAATGGAGCAGCATGATTTTGTTTAAAGTTTGGAGCAGTTTTTTTAAAAGACAGTTGTGGTTTTATGTTGCGCTAAGCACGCTCCACTAACATTTACATTTACAGCATTTGGCAGACGTCCTTATCCAGAGTGACTTACATTTATCTCATTTATAGAACGAAGCAATTGGGGTTTAAGGGCCTTGCTCAGGGGCCCAGTAGTGGTGGCTTGTTGGAGCTGGAAATCAAAGCCACAATCTTCGGTTTGGTAGTCAAACACCTTAACCATGAGCCACCACTTCCCCCACTAATGCTCTATCACAAGCTCAAGGCCTATTAAACCGTATAAAACATGAACAAATTTATATGTCGCTGAACAGTTAAACACCACTGACAAAACACAATAAAAGATGTGTTTTATTAAATACTATCTATTTATAATAAAATATATTTACAGTGGAGCATTAATAAGGCATCATTTTTTTCCATGGAGTGAACATGGAGTGAGGAGTAAATGAGAAAGAAGTGCAGAGTGAGCAAGAAGCTTTGAACATGGAGAGGAAATTCTTACCGCTCACATACTCCTCCTTTGCATCACTGCGCCATATCAGCTCAATTATACAGCAAAGATGTTTGCTATTGTGTCTTTCCTATAATCTACAATACCATTAGGCAGCAGGATCAGTCTTGTTTGGAAATGTGACAGTTATGACCTGTATTTATTAACAAAAATAACAAATCGAAGAAAATGTAAAACACAAAAATATAAAACTAATCTAACACAACCAGACCTGACCTGACAAAACTGGGACATGAATCTGAATCATGACAGGACATGACATGGACACCGACCATGACAAGTGATAAAGCAAGAACTGAAACACACAGGAACACTTCCGTTATCGTCATCGTTTATCATAATAATGTTGTTATTTATAGAATTTTCTCTTTTTGAATAAGTGTAAATGTTTTTTAGGGGGGCAACAGTTTTTTTTTATGGTCATTGTATTGTGACTTATTGTTTTGCAGAATTTTCATATTTCTAAAAGATACAGTCATTATTATTTATTATATATCAAATAAACAACTTTATTGAATTTATTTAAATGTATAAAGTATGTAAACAATTGTCAAAGATACAACAAATAATTAATCCCCAAACAGGCATTAAATCGTCATAATCGCAATCATTTATTTGACGATTAATCGTGACAGTCCTAACATAAAGTCTATTTTACGATGTGAATAAGACTTTTATCGAGTTAAGTGTCAGCTGACTTCCTCCTTCCGCTTCCTCCTGTCAAACTGCAGTATTTATTTATGCACCGCATCTCAGGACTAGTCCCGCCCCCTTTAGGGGCAAACCACGGGCGGGTCCAGACCGGAGAAGCGGTAGGAAACTAACAAGTCTATACAATCATCGAACTCATTGTCTTGGCTTTTCTTCCTGTCTGTCCATCAAGCATGCAAGCACCGGTCAAAACCGTCTTTCTCTCTCAGGTTCTTTTAATAGTCTTTATTATTTTACACGTGGAGGCGCTGAAACCTCACCTGTTAAGCAGACGCAGCGTGACAAGAAGTTCCTCCCTGCACAGAAGTGTGTTTTACAAAACTTTTTATTTTGATCAGCAGGTAAGTTATCACGTGATGTTTATGACTTACATTTGAATGCAAAACAATTAGAAAAGTTACAAAACAATTAAATGCCTACAAAAGAAGATGCAATGAATGTTTGTTAAAAATAATAGTTTTTTGTTGTTGTTGCAAAGATCTGTTTGTCTGTTTAGCCTGTTAGTCTGTGCTCCTGGATAGGAAACATCCATTAAAGGGTGCATTCATTACAATTTACAGAAGGAGAACCTCTATAAAGCCTATATAACTTGCTAATAGGGAAGTGGTAGTGCAGTGGTTAAGGTGTTAGATTGTTAATTGGAAGATCAGGGTTCGATTTTCCAGCACCACCAAGTTACCACCATTGGGCACTTGAGCAAGACCTTTAACCCCCAATTGCTCAGTTGTATAGAAGCAGTAAATCTGTACACATACCTTCAACACCTAAACTAATATTTCTTGTAAAGATGCAAAACCCAATAGTATGTGTGCATAAACTCAAATATGTTTACACATTTGCTATAAGTTACATCAACAAAAGTATTAGGATCTATCACATCGATCTGTGCTTTTAAAATCTATTATTCCAAATCTATTATTCCTCAGATAATCTTCTCCGCATTTCTAGAAAGCTTTTTAACTAGTTTTTAATCCTAAAATGAATCAATTCAGCCCCAATATTACCAGTAAGTTTAGGCGCTGAGGTGTCCACAAACTTTTGGCCTTCTAGTGTAAGTCTAATTATTGAAAAAATGAGTCATCTGCATTAAATCGAAGTCGTGTGTAATGATGGTTTGAGTCACGGGACGTTATTTTTGCAGGTTACAGCAGTTTTTACAGTTTACTCTCAGCCTACTACTGGGATTTCCTGTACGGATTTCCTTAATTCTCTGTGCGAATAATCTCCACGCCGCTGCTTCATATTGTGTCTGCAGACAATTACGTTTTCCTGTTAGTCTCTTAAGTAGAATAGCTAAACCACTTATCCTGTATGTTTTCTGACACAGCGCTCACACCTCCGCTTTCAAACACAATCTGCTGTTGCTGTATTTTCAGGCTTATCCTTCGATGCACCAAGCTGATATTCGGATGAGGCTGCAATTTTTTGACATTTCTGAATAGATAATGTGACACCCTATCCTTTTATTGATTTTAATTACAGTACCACTTGGCTCAGGCTTTATACCGGCACTTTATGTCATGTGTTGCGTGAGAAAAGCTGATACAGGAAAAGCTCATATTCTTAAAGACAAAAGCAAGCCATTGAACTGGAACTATGAACATCATTACCTTTTGGCCTCCAACAGCATTTGTGCTGCTTCTGCCTTTTGCCAGATTTATCCGCCGAGACCTGAGAAAGCCTGAGCACATTTCCTGACCCTTTTACCCCTTATTGTCCTGTTGTTTTCCCTTTTGTCAGCACCTAAAGGACTGCAATCAGTAATCAGCAGTGGTGCAAAGGTTCTTAAGGAAAATAATAAGTCTGTGTAGTAAAATGTTTTAAGGGCCTGTTTTAACAACCTTTTAAGTCAAATATAACAAAGAAAATAACATTGTGGGAAAAAAAAATATGAAAAAATCAAGAAATCTGCTTTCCAATTTTTCCCAGATTTGCTAATCAGGTTATTAGTTACAAATTTAATAATACCTTTTACTTTGATTATCATCATCAACCACATTAATTTCAAATTTATGATCTAAATTTTGCTTCTAATTTGCTTATAAATGTACACAAGTCGGGGGGGTGGTGGTGGATGCAAATGCAGTATTTATTAACAAAAATATCAAATTAGAGAAGATGGAAACACAAAAAATATAAAACTAATCCAACACAACCAGACCTGACTTGACCTGACATAACTAGAACATGAATCTGAATCACGACATGACATGACATGACATGACAAAGACCATGACAAGCAACGAAGCAAAGGGTACAAATACACAAATTAATTGGGGGGGAATCAGTCCACTAAACAAGAAACACCTAAACACAATGAGGGAACACTCAAGGGATTACAGAACAGAGAGAGACTCACATCACAAGACACAGACAACACATGGTCTACAACATGGACACAGAAATTCAGGTCAAGTCACCTTTATTTATATATTATATATTATATATTTATATAGTGCTTTTTAACAATCGAGATGGTGTCAAAACAGCTTTACAAAATCAAATCAAATAAGACAATACAGTGTACACTCAATAAAAGTCACAGAAAGTCTTTTAGGTGGACCGGCAGGGCAACTTACCCGGCAAGCCTGACCGAGAACTGACATCATCATATCACAAATCAGCAACAGTCAGAGTCAAGTAACACTGTCAACACCGACTATCGCAGTCTATTCTATTCTATTCTATTCTATTCTATTCTATTCTATTCTATTCTATTCTATTCTATTCTATTCTATTCTACTGATTTCTGTACTTTCATACTGGAAATAATTGCTGATTAATTCAGGCTGCTTTGCTGCGTTTTTTTTTACTACATGAATAAGCCATGTTATACTTTCATTCCTATTGTAAACTGGTGATAGTGTTTATAATATTATAACATTACATGTAGGACAAGGAGTTTAAACACAGTTTTTTTCTACAATATATTGTATAAACCTTTCTGTGTCCTCCAGAAGATTCTCTATTCCTCCGAGCTGGTTGTCCTCATTTCCTGTTTTAATTTAGGGGATTTCCAAGAGCTATTTATGATCAAACATCAGGTTTTCTTCCTGTTTTTAGTTACTAACTGAAAAGTAGAAGCAGGGAGTAAAATGCTGCCTGATGCCGTATCGGGAATTGAAACTACTAATTATAAGTAATAGAGTGAATTAAAAAAACTATTTAATAAAATAGTAATAGATGATCCTATTAAAGTCTTTTATTTTAATCCATTATTTTCTAATCTAATTCCTTTTATTCTATTAAAAATATCCTTAGGTTGACGTGCTCAACAGTGACCACAAGATGGCGCAAGGGCAAGTGTTTTTGTTACAGTGTAGCAGGAGATATCCAGTATAATTGGCATTCAGAACGACACAGTACTGTATGTGATTGGAATAAGATATACAATGCCGATGTTTGTATTAATTTAAAGAAAATCCACAGTAGATTTGTAGCACACAATACATTTTTGCATATCTATCTATCTATCTATCTATCTATCTATCTATCTATCTATCTATCTATCTATCTATCTATCTATCTGTAGGCACATTTCATTCACTGTATATGAAACTAGTGATTTTTTTTTAGTTGCAGTTGAGTAATAATGTCGGTTGTGGGAATACTCTGACTCATTGGCTCATAAAATCTCTGCCTCTTTTTTTTCTAAAGGGAGTAGACAGAAAGTTGGGGGGCAAAACAACACAAAAGGGAACATTCTTTGTTTACTGGGTGGGATTCAAGAAGGGGGGAACGACAGTTAAGAAACACAGTGGCACAGCACTGCAACACTTGGAATGTACTTCAGACCCCTAATTTTTTCAACTAAATGCAAAGAGAGAAAGGAAAAAAGGGGATGACATAGGACAAGTTGTGGCATTAAAAGAAAGGCTGTCACAGGAACAGTGACGCCGGAACTAATGTGGCATCCCTGAGGCCTGGCATTGGATTTTAATACAAATTGAGCTAATTATCTCCCTGTCCTGCTCATGAGAATGTTCTCAGTGAGCACATCTACAAATAACTACATTGTGTATCGTAGTGGATAATTATTAAATGTACAAGGTGTAGTTCTCCTTATGTGATCATTATAATATAATACAGTGTGTGAATTTATGTAAAAGATCTATTAACACATTATGGATCCAGGTATTATTAGATTTTGATTTTGATTTCTGTTCTTTTACAGATAGATCACTTTGGATTTTTAGAGAATGGCACTTTCAAACAGCGATACCTGGTCAACGACGAGCACTGGCACAAGAACGGCGGCCCAATTTTGTTTTACACTGGCAATGAAGGAGACATCACATGGTTCTGTAACAACACTGTAATAATAACATTTAACTGCCTCGTTTTGGTTTATATAATAGTTTAAGCTTGGCAGGATTATTCAAATAAAGAAATATCATCAGTTATGCATTCTGTGGACATAGGGCTTTATGTGGGACATAGCAGAGGAACTAGCAGCCATGCTGGTGTTTGCAGAACACCGCTACTACGGGGAATCCATGCCATTTGGAAACGAGTCTTACAGCGTAAGCAGTACCCTTGTTAATAGTGTGAAACGCTGTTGTCTCTGCTACATTGGTTCTTAAGGAAATTGACATGTCTCTTTCAGAATGCCAAGTACTTGAACTACCTGACATCAGAGCAGGCGCTAGCTGACTTTGCAGTGCTGATTAAGTCGCTAAAAAAGACACTGCCAGGAGCCCAAAACAGCCCAGTAATTGCCATTGGAGGTTCCTATGGTGGTATGCTAGCTGCTTGGCTGAGGATGAAATACCCTAATGTAGTTATAGGGTAAGAGATAAAAAAAGCATCTTCTTTTTTGAATGGTTCTCGAATTGCAGCGAGTTTTACATTTATACCAATTTACATGTAAAACAGTTACCAAGGAGATTTTATGATTGATTGCATACAATATGCAACTTAGCCCAGAACAGCATATCAATAGAAGTTACTGAATCTAACAAAGAGTGATTATAGAATTTAAATCAACGCAATTTTAAGTCTTGTTTTTGCTTTCTTTAAGCTCTCTAGCTGCATCTGCTCCAATCTGGCAGTTTTCTGGCATGGTGCCTTGTGGGGATTTTTACAAAATAGTCAGCCAAGACTTTGCCAATAGTGGAATCAACTGCAGCAAAAACATCAGGAGGTCCTGGACAGCGATCAACAATGTATCCTCAACAGGTTTGTCCCCTGACTTAATTTTGTTCTGCATAAAATGCTTCTATAATAAAGCACTACTGCCGACATCGACTGTTTATTCACATTCTAGTTGAACTTTAAACCATCTGTGCTGATACTGTGTATTATACCTACTGATCGATCACAGCTGAAGGTCTGCAGTGGCTGTCTCAGGAGTTCGGCCTATGTTCTTCACTGAAGGAAGAGGATATAAATGACTTTAAGGCTTGGCTCCAGGAAACCTGGGTGAACTTGGCGATGGTTGATTACCCTTACGAGGCCAACTTCCTCCAGCACCTCCCACGCTGGCCTATTAAGGTACTGTACGTTAAACTAATTTGAACAATTTGCCCTTTTTAAAAAAACAATACCTTTTGCTTTTTAATGGAATCCATGTGGTGCTGTTTGCAACCAAATGAAAATAAATTCAAGCAGGTTGACGGAGGTCAATGCAGACAAATCGCTCTGCCATTTTTACAGTGTCCAACTTTAAAATGAAACAAGAAGAATAATGTTTTGGCCTTTATCACATGATAAACAATTTCCATGATTTAACACTGTTATCTAAAAAGTTGTTGCAATATACACTGTATAATCAGATTATTAGGTATTTATTTAGCAGGACATTTTTAGATATTAAATTTAATAACTAAAACCTTTATTTATGTGATATTGGAATGTATGCTGTACGACACATTATAATAAAGCATAAATTTGAAAATCAGTCATTGTAAGTCACCCCAAGTGAGACCATTATTAATGCTGACCAAAGAAATTATTTCTGCTGACAGGACATAAGTTATCACATAGGCAGCATAAAATGTTCATAACGATTCTGGGGATGAAATTCAGTCTCCTGTTGATGCTAGCAGATATTACTTTACTTGAAGAATAGATCACAATTCAAGTAATAAAATAAATACTATTTCCAATAAAAAAAAATATAGCACTTGTTGGTCTGCTGAAAAGAAAGTAGTAATTGTTGAGCATTCCAACCCAATTCTGCTAATGTATGCAACCCCTATGGGTGTTTAAAGTGATTTAGTGAGTGGTTGCTGAAATGGGCCTTTTTAATAACAAAGCTAATGTGATTATGTGAGCGACTGGGAGAAAGGCCCATTGAGGGCTTAGAGGAGGGAAATCTGTTAGCGGAGATGAATGTATAAGCCTAATCCTATCTGAAAAGTTAGGAGAGAGGATGCTTTAGAGAACTACTGCATTTTTGTCATGGTATAAGCCTTAGCTTAGACATGTCTGTAGCCTACCTTGTGCACAGACCACCTCCTCTTTTAAGTGTCTAACAAAAGCCTTAGCAACAAACTCCATGCTCAGTCCAAGCTATTTGAACGGTTTGGTCCGTGAACACCCAGGCACTGGCACATCAGGATGGCAGCAGAAACCTAAAGCTATTAAATACCTATCAAATAAACCTCTCATTAGACAGCATGCAGCATGCAGCATGATTATTGTGCTGGGTGTGTTTAAGGCATCTGAGAAATAATTAGCTTCTTTAAAGTGTATTTTATTTTAGGGTCTTTGTCCACCTATAACTGCTCGGGATTCTTTGAGCTTAAACAACAATAAATTTGACTCGAGCAATTAAACCTGCAAATGAATTTGCTTCTACGGAAATGATAGTGCCCATGGACTGTCTTTTGTTTAAAGAATAGAAGGGTATGTGCATTGCTTTCCAAAAGCTTTATGTTGTCACACTGTACAATGAATGTGTTTCGTACAAGGAATGTCCATTAAATGTTAAAAAAATGGCTAAAATATCTTGGCGGTACACAGTTATATTGAGGCCTTACCTGTTGTGTGATATTTGTTTGGAATTTGGCTAAACGTGAACACCTGACAATTAAACCCAGATGTGGTTCTCTCTGTAACGGTTGGTTTAAAATTAACAGTTGTATAGCAGGTCAGTGGATGCTGTAGCGATACAGTTTCACTTCGCTGTAAAAAATAAACCAAAACTTCTATCATGCATGAAGATAGGGTTTGCTAGGAGTGGAGCAAAAAAAAAAAGGAAGTTATTATGTCCTTTGACTATTAAATTAAATCTGATATGGTTATCACGCGTGCATGTCTTATGTAACATACTTTCATTCTGAATGTGGTTTGGATTATTATTAATTTATGAATAACATCAACTATTTTGTATGGGAAATTATAAACATCTTGTATTTGAATTAACACTTATTACAATTTTATGTGAAAGCCAACAGTTTCCAAAGTGCAAATTATAATTTATACATATGACTTATAATGGGAAATTATAAACATCTTGTATTTGAATTAACACTTATTACAATTTTATGTGAAAGCCAACAGTTTCCAAAGTGCAAATTATAATTTATACATATGACTTATAATTAAATTTGTAGTGCTTTCTTTCTTTCTTTCTTTCTTTCTTTCTTTCTTTCTTTCTTTCTTTCTTTCTTCCCTCCTTCCTATTTAAAATGGCTAGTGTACCGGTTAAATTGGCCATATGTGCATCTCTAATATACTCTAATTTGAATTTGTAGGTTGTCTGCACACACCTTAGGTTTGATACTGATGTGTCGGACAAGCAGCTGTTACATGGCATCTCCCAGGCAGTGAGAGTTTACTACAACTACACAGGAAGTGCTGTTTGTCTTAATGTGTCTGAGACAGCGACTGAAAGTTTAGGAATTAGGGGTTGGTTTTACCAGGTAGGCATTTTAACACAACATAAACAGTACAATGCCTAAAAAAAATATAAATACTTTGTAATTTGTCATCTTACAACCACAAACTTGTTTTTTGTGAGATTTTATGTGATATACCAACACAAAGTAGCACATAATTTTAAAGTGGAACGAAAATGATATATGCTTTTCAAATTTTATGCAAATAAAAATCAAATTTGTGTGCATTTGTATTCAGCCCCCCTGCTCAGCCAGATTGGATTGGGGGGTGTCTGTAAACAGCAATTTTTAAGTCTTGCCACGAACGCTTAATAGGATTTAGGTCTAGACTTTGACTGGGCCATTCTAACACATGAATATTCTTTGATCCAAATCATTCCATTGTAGCTTTGGCTGTATGTTTAGGGTCATTGTTTTGCTGGAACGTAAATCTTTTTCCAATTCTCAAGTGTTTTGCAGCCTTTAACAGGTTTTCTTCCAGGATTTTTCCTGTATTTAGCTGTACATTTTGCTGTACTATTCTTGCAGCTCCTCCAGAGTAACCATGGGCCTCCTGACCGCTTCTCTGACCAGTGCTCTCCTTGCTTGGCCAGTTTAGGTGGACATTTTAGCTTGAGATATTTTTTATAACCCTGCTTTAAACTTCTCTAAAACTTTATCCCTGAACTGTCTGGTGAGTTCCTCTGTCTTCATGAAGCTGTTTGTTTACTAGTGTTCTCTAACAAACCACTGAGGCCTTCACAGAATATTTATACTAAGACTAAATTATACACAGGTGGACTCTATGGGAATTAATCTAATTACACTAATAAAGGCAATTAATTGCACTGGATTTTATTTAGGGGTATCAGAGTACAGGGGGGCTGAATACAAATGTACATCAAACTTTTCAGATTTTTATTTGCTTAAAGTTTTAAAAAGTGTATGTCATTTTCGTTTCACTTTACAATTATGTGCTAGTTTGTGTCGATCTATCACATAAAATCTCAATCAATTACGTTTTAAGTTTGTGGTTGTAAGGTGACAAAATGTAAAAAAGTTTAAGGGGTATGGCTACTTTTTCAAGGCATATAACTGTATATATCAAGGTATATATCAGTATACAGTTAGACTGATTTAAGTATGTGAATATAATACATTAACTTGTTCTTTTTGTCAGTCTTGCACAGAGATGGTGATGCCTATGTGTACAGATGGTGTTCAAGACATGTTTGAGGCTATGGCTTGGAACTTTCAAGCTTTCTCTGATGAGTGCTATGCTCTGTTTGGGGTACGGCCACGGGAGGACTGGGCCGATACTGTATATGGGGGAAAGAACATTAGTTCTCACAGCAACATCATTTTCAGGTAATTAGTATATTATTTAAAGAATGGTCTGCTACTTGACCGTATTGTAATACTCAGTTATTTTAACTAGCCTAGTAAACCCTAATTTTTTTCAAATAACCTGTAAGTGCCAAATATTAGCGCAGTGTCCCTTTTGGCTTTTGTTTTTGTAGAATGTTATGTCTGTGCTTAGAAATGTTGATGTAAATCATTTATACTTTTGTTTTTTACTTATATGCCAGTAATGGAGGTCTTGACCCCTGGATGAGTGGTGGGGTAACTAAAAGTTTCTCTGAGTCTCTGGTGGCCATTTTGATTCCTGATGGGGCTCATCACCTCGATTTGCGCTTTAACAATGAATATGACCCACCATCGGTCCTCCTTGCTCGAGAACTGGAAGTAAAGTATTTCAAGCAATGGATCAAACAGTATAAAAGTGCACATTAACCACAGGACAACATATAAAGACTAATTAGGTTATAGACTTACCTAATCAACAGGTTGTGCCCTATGCCAAAGATTTTTTTTTTACTTTAACTTGACCAAAGAAGGTATTTATGTAATTATACTTTGTAAAAATGTACGAATAAGTTTATATTGTAAATAATAAAAAAAATTATTTCAAAATGCGTCATTGCGTGTCAACCAAAACTGTTCTTAGATCAAACAGAACTGTTTTAACATTGTGATCAAATATAATTATTATACTAATTTTACTATTCTTTAAAAAAAGCCAAAATATCCTTATGTGGAAAGATATATATATAAACATTGGTGCCTTGACTTACGAGTTTAATTTATTCGTAATAGGGTTCGTAACTTAAATTACTTTTATGTCGAATCAATTTTCCCCATTGAAATGAATTAAAATGTCATTAATCCGTTAAAACACCACAATTTTTTTTTTGAATAAGAAAAATATACTTACAAATAACAAATACTGTATAAAAAAACAATACACTAAAATGAACAGCAATAAACTGGTTTTATTAAGTATAATGTACAGCATTTACCTTGCAGATCAGACGACTCCACTTGCTAACGCGCTTTTCTGACTAGCTATCGATTGAGACATGGGATGCTGGGCGGATGTTATGGTGACGGGAGAAAGAAAAGAAAAACACTGTGGCGTTCGCTACGCCAACTAGCGGCTGGGTGCTTAAAGCTGGCTCGTAACCCGAATTTTACCTTGCATCTCAAAGCAAAAAATCCAAACTGCAAGACTGCAAAATTTTAACAAAATATCTAATTTCCTGCGCTTCCTTAAGTGCTCTTGTGTGATTTAATGAAAATCACACAACAAACGTTGAGCAATAAAGTGACTAGTGGGAGGCTAGTAGTGTAATGCATGCACCATGCAGTTTGAACCACAGGACTCCTCCAGACTCTCATTCATGCATTAGCAACATAAACCCCTCTGAATTGCTGTACCTTGACATCCATTCATCTGCCCCCTGCCAGTAGGATTATTAATAATACAGACGGGGTGCAGAGGAGTGTTTGGGCGGAGTAAAGGTGAGTTAAACTTGAGGGGTGATCCCTCACAGACAACTGACATTTAAAAGGGATAAAGTGATAAATAAGAATCAACCATTAAATGTTGGTAGCTTCTAATAAAAATCTTGTTAAATGTTCGTCAGGGCTTTGGGATTTACATGAATCTGTTGTAATAACCCCCTTACTGATAAATGACAAAATGACACTATATCAGCAAAAGTATTGAGACACCTGACCATCACAATCACGATGTTTTTTTACATCCTCTTTCTGGTTTAATCTAAATTTTACTTTGATAGTAACCTCCACACTTCTGGAAATACTTAGCAATAGATTGTAGAGTGTGGATGTAAGGATGTTTCCTAATTAAATAATTTTTACAATTATTCAGATGCAAAATACACAAGTTTAGTTGCACTGGCTTCCACCATGTCTTCAGGGGCTTTATGCACAGGGGCATTGGCATGCTGGAACATGATTCCGGCTTCTTAGTTCCAGTGAAGGCAAATATTAAAGGGACAGTGGTGGATCAAATGGTTAGGGTGCTAAGTTGTTGATTGAAAGACCAGGAAGACCTGGGTTCAAGCCCATGCCGCCAGCCGGCCACTGTTGGGTCCCTGAGCAAGACCCTTAACCCTTCCTGTTCCAGGGGTGCTGCATCATAGCTGACCTTAACCTTCTATAAAGGGATATGCAAGGACAAAGTTATTGGTCTCTAATGTATCCACAACATCTGGACATATATTGTATGTCTAGTGTTTTTTAAGGATACATCAGTATTATACATCATTAATTATTTTAATTGCTGTTTTTTTAGTATTGTTTTGCACTTACAGAGATTTCTTATTTGTTACTCAATAAACCAATAGATAAAGAGAAAGTTTAATTTTTTGTCAAACAAGAAAGCAGGAAACAAGGATGGTGAGGCAACCAATAATGATCAATATCACACATTTCACAGATCTGACATTACTTTTAGTATCCTTTCTTCTTGTCTGACACATCCATCAATCAAATACGTCATTAGTCTTCTGTTGACCCTGACAGCATAGGCTGTGGTGTTGCTAACACAGACCACACACTAGTGAGAAAGGACTAGCAGTGTGTGTGTGTATTTGATGTGGCTGAAGAGTGGCCCTAGGGGTAAAAGAAGAAAATGGGGAAAACTCACAGTGGGTGCTGAGTTTGTAAATTCCCCAGACAGAGGGTGGGGTAGAGAGTGTGTAACGATAAGCTAACAATGTTCAATCTGGTTGCTAAAGCTGCTTTCCAGGGAGATGGGCGGAAAACAAAATGGTGAATGAAAAGCAGAATTAAGATGAATGGTATTTCTTTGCTTGCCTCATTTGTTTCACTACTACAACACTTGTTCACCTCAGTATGACCTTTCCTACTCGATTGGTCCTTTTATGTGAAAAATTGTTTTATGTGAGATAAAAATAAACATTTGCTTTTTGTAAAACAGCTGTGTGTCAGAAAAAGTAGACGTGTTTTCGTTGCTAGCCTAACAACCGTTGTATTCAGACAAAACAGTCTGGGACTTTTTTTTTTTTTTTAAAGTTCAAGTGGTTACAAATTCCTTCTTGTGTGTTTTCTTTAATGTAATGCAATTCTCTTTCCCTTGTCTCTTGTCAGTATTCAATTCCCCACCCCCTCTGATCCCCTCATCCTTTTTGTGGCCATAGAAACTTGTTTCCGGAATCAGTGCGTCAGACCCTCAAATCTGAATGACTAGCATGTACAAAAGCTTTGTGCAGGAAGAGGAGAAAATATCAGCCATCAGTTTGGTGATGTCATTGTGCCAAAATTAAGCCTTGGAAGAAAGAGGAGGATGTGGAAACTAGTTTTAAAAGGAATGAATGGGCTAAGTGCAGTGCCAAAGCCTTGATGTTTAGATCTAGGCTAGTTAGAGATTTTAAAGGAAATTATGCTTTAATAATATTTGTGTTAGTACAAGAACGTACAGAGGAGACAAACATTTATTTAAATGTATTTTATCACATAATAGGAGATAAAAAAAAACAACTCTATGCTAAATAAAGCATATATTCTTTTTCACACTTGCTATTTATCCAGTGTTGTGCAACCGTTAATTGTAAGGCGATTGCACTCTCATTCAGGTCTTTAGCTTGAGCTAGGCTACAGATAATTAGATCAGTGCTATCAGTTTCACTGTTTCTTTCTTTTTTTTCCTTTAAATTTCCATGATAATACCACTCTCTTGACAGTCCCTCTTTCTTAAATGTGCTTAGGCTTTTTTTCTTCTCTCTTCTTAAACATCCAAATGATTCACTGCATCATTTTAAAATGCACTTGTGGAGGGGGTACAGCAACTGGGGTAGTAATGCCTGGAAAAAAAAAAGGAAAGATGGACAAGGCATGTGACTGCACAAGTAAAAATTTTCATGAGTATTTGCTATTATAAATGCATTAAAAATAACATTACTGCAATGCGTCTATGTAAAGAGCAACTTTAAATCCACACAAACATTAAATTAGTTATCATTATTATAACATTTTTAGATTGTATGTAAATTTATGTCACATTTTCTTCTTATTCTGTAAAAATTGCCCTGTTAGTTTATCTTCTATTTCTGCACGTACTGTTAACCAAGAAACTTCCTGTAAATACTGAATAATTTACAGCAGCCGTTATAGTCATACCCAGGATTTTTTTAAGGTCAACATTACTTTTGGCACACTGGGCTTGAACTGCACTCTGGTCCCTTTTAATTTAACAGCTCCGGCAGCTTTTTTAGTTAAATCGACTGTTCATTATTGAGCCCCATTTTACGAAGGGGCTGTGAGGTGCAGTTTAATGAATCTCTGGCACAAAGATCCCTTTCACTGCAGAAGGAAGAATAGAAGCTATTTAAGCCCTGTAGGGTTGTATGTCAAAGGCAGCCTATAATAGTTGTCAGACAGAGGCTAAAATTCCCACTGGTTCAGGAATCAACTTTTACCACTAACTGATTGAGACACAAGTAGGAAGTTGGATAGATGTGTACAGAAATGCGGTATTACAAACTTGAAACCACATACATTTTCTTTGCCAAAGATACACATAACACATTTACGCTACAGTAGATAAGCTTAAAGTATCATACGAATGTTTTTAATTATGTTGGAGGGGTTGATTAGACTAATTTCTACAGTCCAAAAAACCTTATTTACTAATAACTACCATTATTTCGTTTAGGCTACAATTTAAATATATCTAGAATGTAATGTGAAATAGAAAAACACAGCTTTACAGCCAAATAATCATTTACCACACAATTTATAATACAGCTGATACAAATAATATAATAATAATAATAATAATATTAATAAAAATCATTATAAGTGTTAGTATGTTAGAAACTTTTGTTTATTTTGTTTCTTTGCACTTAAAAAAACCAGGGCCTTCAAGATACTGCACACGTTTGAATACAATTAAATGCATGAGTGGACCTTCACTGCCTTTAATGTCATGATAGTGTACTGATCACATACAAGTGGAAAACACTCTAGGATGGCTGAACAAGTAGCTATTGTCTTATTGCTCAGTGGGATGCCTTGGACAAATCCCGCTTAGTTGCAGGTGGTCAGGCGTGAGCAAAGAGTTAAGTCCCAGGGTCCTTCTGTCCCTCCCTCCAAATGTCCTGACATCATTAGCCCTGCCTCCGAAATCTTCTTGCTTTTCCCCAAAGTATGTTTTCCATTCAGAGTGAGAAAGAAACACTGTGTGTGCACCCAGTGTCCGGACCAAGGGTTAGCATATAGTTTGGTGCCCTGGAATTATAGACTATGTTTTAACTTTTGGGATTAAGTGTGGACATTTTGGGTATTGTATGCCATTCAGAAGGAGATGGCTGTTCAGGCTGCCATCATGAACTCACAGTTTGTAAATTTTTGTTTTCCTGGTTCAGTTATGGAATACGAGGTAGAGAAGGGTCTGGATAGGACATTCCTTGGTGAAGTCGACTATGCGGGTGACCTCAGGGAGGCGACCAGTGAGCTGCTCAACTTTATTGACTCTGCCTCCAGTAACATTAAACTAGCCCTGGACAAGCCAGTCAAGTCTAAGAGAAAAGTCAACCACCGCAAGTATCTACAGAAACAGATCAAAAGATGCACAGGAATCATGGGACTGGGGAATGGAGCAACTCAAGAGGTTTGCAAAAGTCATGACTCCACCTCAACTCCAACTAGCATCATTCAGAACAAAACGCCCAAGCGGGACGGGGCTCAGGCTAACCTGCAGAGCAAAAGTCTAGCTGCACTTTTCAACCATGCCAAGGATTTGCGGGGAGAAAAAACTAAAAAGCCTCCACTGCGACACCGAAATCTGCCACCATCCTTTTTCACAGAGCCTGCCAATAATGCCAGAGTTACATCCACCTCCGGGATGTCCCTTAAAGACCTTGAGCGGGGAAATCCAGACGCAACAGAATTCTTTGAGCTCTTGGGGCCTGACTACAGCAATATGGTCTCTGAGCAGGAGTTCTTTCACTCCATGCCTAACAGGGTCCAACAACAGGTAACCACAGGACCGGAATCAATTTCTTTTGACCCCCACGGTTTTGTGACAGGTGGTTTTCTGTATGCAGAACCATGGACAACAAATGGTGTGCCATGCAAAAAAACAGGGGACCTAAAGACAGTTTCTGCTCATTCATCTCTATATGGGAACACAGACTCATCTTGCCCAGTGCCTATGGAACAGAATTCTACATGTTCGCTCTCCTTTCCGAACTTCTTTACAGACTGCTCCGTGGCGCAGGTTTCGTATGATCTGGCTAGTGGATACAGCCGAGGTAGTTTGCCATCTCTTTAATTAAAGTAGCTTTTTGCTTTTTAAAAAAACTCATGGAAAAAAGCTGCAAACAAGCAATTTTAACTATGCATCTACATGATTAATCAAAAGCAAATGAACATTTGGCTCGACCTGTGCAGAGGAATAATTTTGCTGCTTACTTGATGTCAGGGACTTTTATAACAATCTGTGTGGAAGTTATTTTACTCCTTACAGTATATATATGTTATTGGTGCAAGATTTTGTTAATATTTAAAAATGTTTTAATATGATATTCCATAGAGATAAATCCACTTTGGATAGAGTAAAGTATTGTTTTTAGAATATGATCTCAGGGTGTTATTATGTTTGTTTCTGTATACTAAAAAACTATAACTATAACTCATGTAGTCTAAAAAGAAGAAATAAAGGAAGGTAAAACTTTTAATTGTTACAATTTATTAATAATAAAACAGAAGTAGATACAAAACTGTGATTTAAAAAAAATTAAAATATGGAAATAAAGTCATACATTATAAAACAATATGGCGCTTTTATATTCAGAAAGATGCTGAGCATCCACATCTTTCCTTCCCTTATAATCTGTCAGTAGTTTTTTTAAAAATATTATAGCTTGCGTAATAGCATATGTTCTTGACTCCCGAGTAATGAAATTAAATTAAAATTAAATAATAAAAAGAAAGCTGTATATGAAGTAAATATTCCTCAAAATACAGAATAAAAGCATTACTAATACAGCTGAATTAAAGCTTCTTAGACGGAGACTATAAAGTGGATCTGGGATTATCTTTACAGTCTAACTTTGGTTTAGAGTAGAAAATGAGAGAGAGAGAAAAGTTAGACCAAAATCTAACCATTTTTAATTGGTAGTGAAATGTAGTGATTTAGCTGCCTCGAATGTACTTGGAACATATAAACTGATGAAAGCACCGACGACTTGCTCCACTGTAAATAACCTTCAACTGTCAACAAAAGCAACAAGTAGTAAAAGAATTGTGTATTTTTTTGTTGTTGTTACACTGGACTGATTGCTTGCTTTGTTTTAGTTGAATTAAGAGCAGCAAAAGCGAACACTGGCAGTAAAGTGAAGAAAGTGTAATAATTAAGCTTGTTCAGAATGTCATAAATGCAAAATAAAGCTGGTCTTTATTGTTCTTATAATCTGTTTTTTTTTCTCTGGGTTTACTTTTTGACGTCTGGTAAATATTGCAAAATATTGGAAACATGAAGGAAAATAGGAACTGCGAATTTTACATTTTAAACTGGTTTGCATTAAAAATAACGTCCATGAACATAAAGCCCCCTCTACAGGCAAATTTAATAGTATTGCAGGTATTTACCTCTTTCCAGTTTATGCAAAACGAGGAATAAGATAATTTAAACATAGCTCTTGTTTTTTATTTATTATCTGCTCCTGGACATTGACCATTTGATATCTAATAGAAAAGATCTGTTTAAAACATATATGGTTTTAAATAATTGCATATTGAACAGATGGTGTTTTTAACTAAATAAATAGCATTTAGCAGAAAAAGTCATATAATCTGGTTATTAGTATTAATAGTAACCTAATACAATTTAGATTAGGATTAAGATTTTGTGAGCCATTTTTCAGGATCGATCCATCGATCCATGGGTCTATCGATCCATCCATCCATCCATTTATTCATTAATTGATTTATTCGCCTTTAGTAACCTCTTTATCCTAGCCTGGATCGCAAAACACTGGGGCAAGGTAAAAGTAATTACTACTGATGGGAGCCCATTTATCACAAGGAGCCATGCAAAACACTTAAGGCTATTTGCTGTACCCAATCTACCTACCTGCAGTTTAGGAGGAACAAAAAGAACCTCAGGAAAAACCCATACAAAAACTAAGCGCAGCAATGGTCTCAACCCCGTTCTTCATTCCCTTTCTGTTGTAATCTGTATGATTTTGTATGTGCACAATAAAATTTTAATTTTAAATTTGTTCTTCACTGTGCTATCAACATGCCCTTTTTACAGGTTTGGATCAAGACAATTCATTGCAGGAGAAAAAGTAAGACCCTAATGTATCCATTAATGTAAATAGGTATAATAAAAACAATAAAATGCTTTTATTACAACATCTACATTAAATCATGTACATGCAATTGTGTGGTTAGAAAACGCAAATAACACTGCACACTAAAACACACACAGTCAGAGCTACAGAGTCAGAGAGCAATAGATCTGTGGAATAGCCTGCAGGTTTAAGTGGGCAGATTAGGGTTTAAATCATTTCTATTCATCCAGTGTCTCAATCTTTATTCAGTCTGGAAATTATTATAAGATATAAGTACTATTTTTAAGGGGACACAGAGGTGCTGTTCACCTCATACTAGACTGATTTACATAGCAGTTATGTGACATCGGATTTGACTAAAGCGATACAGTGTTTTTCATTTTCAATATTATTATTAACCCCTTAAATCATCAAAATGTTTAAACACACATCAATCACTCTCCTATCTCTAAATTATCAGAAAGCATGCCTCTCTGTTATTTGAACTATAAAAACTATATATTCTATATATATATGAAACTATATATTCCCATCAATATCATAACCCTTTTTATAAGTGTGTTTTTAAACCACATTTAAATAAAGTAGAGTGGGATTTAGTTAGGATGAACAACTAAATAATAGGCAATATGTTAAAGCTACATATAACTATTAGTGTGCATAAAATACATAAATACAAACAATATAATACAATATTAAATAATAAATTACATTATTTTCTTCCATTATCCAGGCGTAAGGAGGGCTTAAGGCGTAGACTTCAAGCTTGGACTTCACACTTCTCCCATAGGGCAGACACTATGACGTCTCAGAGGCCACACAAACAGACTGAATAACAGCTTTTCTCCTGTGGCTGTTTCTGCATTGAACAGCTGATTATATAATCATCACTGCATTGCCACTTTCTATACATTGCACTACTTTATCATTATGCATCTGGGAACCATCTATAACTATCTATCCTTACACTTCTGTAAATTACATCTATATTTACTCTTTATTTACTGTATCATACATCCATAACTATCTATCCTTACACTTCTGTATATTACATCCACAACTATCTATTCGTACACTTCTGAATATTTTATCCATATTTACTCTATATATCCTGTATCATACATCCATAACTATCTATCCTTACACCTCTGTATATTACATCCACAACTATCTATCCTTACACTTCTGAATATTCTGTCCATATTTACTCTGTATTTACTGTATCATACATCCATAACTATCTATCCTTACACTTCTGTATATTACATCCATATTTACTCTGTATTTACTGTATCATACATCCATAACTATCTATCCTTACACTTCTGTATATTACATCCATATTTACTCTGTATTTACTGTATCATACAAACACTTATATGTATATATCCATTGTCATTCTTTGAACATCTATAACTGTATATATATATATATACTGTATGTTATTTACTACTGCACTTTTTGTACATTATTTACTCTTACCTCTGTAATTATCAACCGTTATTTATTACACTGCTATTTATCGTAAATAGGCCACTTATAAACTTCTGGTTAGATTCGAACTGAATTTCATTGGCTCTGTACATGTACCTTGCACAATGGCAATAAAGTCTAATCTAATCTAATCTAATCTAATCTAATCTAATCTAATCTAATCATGTATGATCATTAGGATTAATATAAATCAATTTTAATTTAAAAATGTCCATTGTTTAATAAAAATGTCAAATTAAATTAAATGTACAGTATGGGGCAATTAGAGAGTACTAGAATGACCAAACTACGATAAAATCAGGTGTTGTTTCTGCCTAATCTTGTAAACTCGTATTGTGGCCTGTTGTAAACATGCTGCAGTACCTTTCTTTAACACAAGATGGCAGTATCGTTGTTTTAACTTATTTCTTTTTACCCCTTTTCCTACTCTTTCTGGCACAAGTTCTAGAACATTCCTTTTCTACGTCACATTTAAGATGTTCTAAATCCATGCTAATACTATTCATCATATTTGTCCCTCTGTGTCTTTATTGCTGGTTTACTTTATTGGGAAGTGGTGGCTTATGGTTAAGGTGTTGGACTACCAATCTGAAGATTAGAGGTTTGATTCCCAGCTCCACCAAGCCACCACTGCTGGGTACCTGAGCAAGGTCCTTAACCCTCAGTCGCTCTGGATAAGGCCATAAATGTAAATATATAATAATGTCTGCAATAATACCAGTTCCCCTCTTACAGTAGTACCCCTGTTACTGAATTGTCTCAGATGTCAAATGACATATTAAACATAAGACTTGGGTTATGATCCTATTTACAGCTTTAGAATTTTTCACCTTAGACTAAGCTGCGAGAGACAATAAAAACAACAACACTTGACCTCCTGTCGACTCTTGTTCACCATGCTATTTTGGCTATATTGTGCAGCGTACAACATGATTCAACTCCTTACTCCTCACACCGGTATCCCTCTCCTTCCTTATTACTGCTTACAAAATTGCAAAGCCTTCGGGTTCAAATCTATTTAAAAATACCGACTCTTGTGTACCGGTTTATATGTATGCTGATCCAATCTTCAGCTGTTCTATTGGTATAAATAGTTCTTTTGTCAAAAGGAAACACTGCCTCTAAAATTGACTGACACAAAAAGCATTTATGCAAATATCATAAATCTTTCCCTTGAAGCCATTTTCTCTCTGAAAGTGTCACACTACACCTATTCACACCCACACATCACATATATGCACAGATAATCTATTTTTAGAAGCCACTGAAATTGACAGTATTGTAGTGCATACAGGTTAGCTATAGTTTTCTGATCAAATTAGATCAAGAAGTCTAGAAACTTTTTTGATTTTGAAAATATATGTTTTGATGCTTATAGGGAAGTGGTAGCGCAGTCGTTAAGACGTTTGACTGCTAACTGGAAGATTAGGGTTCGATTCCCAGCACCACCAAGCGTACCAATGCTGGGCACCTAAGCAAGACTCTTAACACCCTATTGCTCAGTTGTATAAAAGAGATAAACGTAAGTAGCTCTGGATAAGGACGTCTGCCAAATGCTGTAAATGTAATTATGATAATTATAATTACGTTGATAGGGTGACACATAAAAAGAGCAAAATTATGGGAATTACGACACGTCTGCATTCTCTGGTTAAAGGGCAATTAAACATCAAGCTCATTCTTATGTAAAAAAAGCAATAATGATCTAAATGTGGATCCTGTTGACCTTTATTTGTAAATTAGCGTTTCTTCTAAATTATAGATAAATTATAATCAGGTTCTAGCTAATTATTAAATAAGTATTAAGTCACACTGCTTGGAGCCAATGAGAATTTAGAATATAGAATTGTGAGAAATATAAGTGACACCCTGGCTGATTATAAGTAGCTCTTTGTTTTCCATGTAGTGTAACACACTCAAAGATCAGTTACTTAAAGAGAAAGACTATCACGTATACAATTTTCGTATAATTTATTTCATATTATTATTTATGTCATATTTATGTACACTTATATCTATGAATTGTATGGGTTTTTGCAGCTTGGAATAAGGAGCTGTCTTATTTGTGTCTGTTTTCTTAATTACCAGTGACCGTAAACTGGTGCTACTGAAAAATCCAGCTTGTCAGATCTTCCACCAGCTGCCAGAACACAGGCTGGGAGATCTTTGTGTGAGCGTTTCCATTTTTATTCTTATCAACAAATATTTGACAGTTATTTACTGTAATGTTCTTTTTATGAAAAAAAAACAAAAAAACAACTTTCTACAGGCTATCATGGCCAGCAGTGAGTCAAAAATAGTTTTTTCGAGTTCGAGGAATACTATAGGAATAGTACCAATAGTCCTATAGTACTGTGTATTGCTGGATGATTATAACACATAAAATATTCATTAATGAGGTAGAAGTTGTTCAAACACACAATTTTAAAAACATGGGGTTGAGTATGATTTCTGCAAAAATATAAATAGTTAAATATCATATGGTGCGCAGTTATGACTATGGAGGTGTTTTTGTCTGGTTGTGATCTAACATTTACAGCAGTGAATAAAATCTTTTGAACCTTAGAAGTCAACTTTAAGATACAGTACCTTATCTTTTTTTTGGTATAAACAATTACAGTATACAGAAGTTCTGTACAGTATAATCATCCTCCTTTCCTTATCCTCCATTTCTTTTTGCTTTTCTCAAAATAATCTTTTGTAAGGTTTCTGCTTACACTCTAAAACAACAGCCTGCGTGGAAAGATTAAAATTTATTGTAGTCTAATTTGTCATACATATATAGATGCTTATTCATATCTTATATACACTGTGCGTCCAAAAAAATTCACCATCTGGATTTAATTAAGCAAATTTATCCCTAAATGATGTAGTGAGTAGCTTCACATTTCGTAAACAATTATGTTGGAAGACACATCCCTTTGGTCATGGAAAAGATGTTAATCTGTTGCACAAGGTTCAAATTATTGGCGGGCATCAGGGAAAGGAAAACATAGTAAATTGCTGAAACTACTAAATTGGGTTAAGAACTGTCTAATGCATTATTAAAAACTGAAAAGGCTTTAATTTGCTAGGGAGCATAAAGATTAGACTCTGGACCAATGGAAGATGGTCATGTGGTCTGCTGAGTTCAGATTCACTCTGTTCCAAAGTGATGGGTGCATCAGGGTAAGAAGAGAGATGGATGAAGTGATGTACCCATCATGCTAAGTGGCCACTGTACAATCCTGTGGGGGCAACACTATGATTTGGGGTTGCTGCAGTTGGCCAGGATCAGCAACATTATCAGCCCCTACATGAATGAGGTCAACTGACTACCTGTACATATTGAATAACCAGGTTATTTCTTGGGGGATTTTTGGGGGTATATTCCAAGATGACAATGCCAGGATTCATTGGGCTCAACTTGTAAAAAAAGTGGTTTAGGCAGCATGAGACATCATTTTTATACATGAATTGGCCACCATACATTCCAGACCTCGACCTCATTGAGAATCTTTGGGATGTGCTGGAGAAGACTTTGTGCAGCAGTCCGAAGAGCTTAGCGAAAAATGTATGCAACTCTGCATAGGAATAAATGTTGTGATATTGCAGCGCATTGAAATGATGCCAGGGTGAATACATCCCATAATCAAAGGCTGTCCAACATAGTATTAGAGTGTGTGACTGTTTTTTTGTATATATATATACGCTTGCAGAGTAAATGACGCTCTTAACTAATAGTTAAATACAATTTGTCTGCCATGTAATCTACTTGCACTTAAAGAACACATTTATGTTCCATTACTGCTATTTTCGATGCTACAGCCAATCGTATGATCTGTGATCGGTGCTGTTGTTCCTAACGTTAATGATGTAATGAAAGGTAAACCAGCCTGTGTCACTAAAGATAAGAAGTAGCTGCTTATATGTAACCTTTATACAGCCTAAACTGGCGGTAAAATATGGCTGTTTATACAGAAAATGGCTGAATCAAATCTAATTCTCAACAGTGCAGCATGTACAATGAGCTATTTGTACAGGTCAAGAATTCTTTATTCATTTCACAGAGTAGAGTTAATAGCTCATATTTACATCAATTTGCCGAGTTCCATTAGTTTTATTGAAAACATGACAGATTACACAGTTGGTAGACAGCAAATCAAGGACATTAAGCAATATGTGAGTCCTCTGTCATGGAATCTGGTGACACCATTTAAATGCAGAAATACTGCAATTACTGTAAACGGCAGCATCCTCAGCTCTGGGGCTTGAAGGTCAGTTAAACATCATGAATATCATTATATGAAGAAGACTGTAATGAGAAGTAAAGTATGTTCATGACCGTAATGTAGATTAGCTTTGCTACAGTTTTGAAGACACAATAAAGAACTGTACTGTAGAATTGCAAAGATTTGTTCTGTTACTATTTTCCACAAAATGAAGAATAATCAAATCAAAAATGACATTTTCCAGCACTGCAGCATGTACAATACTGTTGATGATTACTACTTATTGAGTTTTTTCCATTCTTTACTAAATTTTTCTTTCAAACTGGCATATATTCTCCCTCACATTTTAGCCTGATTTACCTCTTTATCCTATAAAACCAAGATGAAATCCTAACTTTGCAAATGATGTTCCCATGTCCCCAGGAAAAAGACCAGTGCAACAACACACCTGAGACCTCTGAGAGGAATTATAACCCATAAGAATGGAGAAAATCCCATTTGCCATCATAGACTTCTCTCACATAATTACCAAAGCCACCTCTTCTCAAAGGTGAAGGACTTTCTCTCCTGCACACACCAATAGGTGGGACAGTTGCTCCCAGGTGGAAAACCATGTACAAATGTGTCTTAAACAACTTCCAATTGACTTCCTCATACAAAGATCTTTATCAGCTGTAAAACTATTCACAGAGAGAAGACAAAATATTTACACGGTCATGTTGTAGCTGGCATTCAAATTCCGTCTCTTTATTTATGCCTGTGAATATTGTGTTGTTATATTTGTTTTGTTTTTCATGGGTTTGAACAGAATCTGTTCTCCTGATAGACGGTGTCACTGGATGTTAAAAAATGAAGGCACAACTGGGATTGCTTTGTTTAGCATGTCTTATTATTTTCTATATCGCTACGTGCATCTTATTGAAATTACTTACTTTTTTTCAAGTGGTGACATCTATTTCAAACGAATTGTTTCAAAAGTCTTTGAAAATTCTATTTATTTATTTATTTTTACTAAATGTAAAAATTAGCATTTATATATTCCAACATCCAGTGTAAATGTCTGCCTACATATTATCTTCTAATTCTAATTAGCAATGACACTATCTGTATCTGTATAGTACTGATTAAATCAGACGTGGATAAGCATGTTTATTATCATTATTATTATTTATTATTAATATTATTGAAGACTACCGATATAACCTTAGTAACCCTACAATACCCTAAAATTGTCCACATTGAACACCTCTTGATCACAACCCTTGGAACCTTCAGACACAGTTTCAAAAATGTTTAGTAATGATAATATTTTTTGTATTTGGATGCATTTAGAAAACACCATATTAATATTCGGTTACCTGATTTCATTTACTTTATATATAATTTATTTACATGGGTAAGGATATTTAATAAGTAAAATAAGAATTTGTTTGTGATTAGCTGAAAATGCAGTTTATAATTCTTAACTCTTTCTGGTGGTAAGCTAAACTTTAAAATGAAGTTGATAAGTAACATTTCATTATTTTATTTTACCTAAACACTGCCACACTCTATCTTAAAACTATATATGCTTCTTAAACAAAAGATAAAAGAAAAAAAACTCGGGGGAAATATATGCTTGATGTATGTGTTTTTGCAAATTAAACCATAACCTCAGTGTTTTCTGTATTCAGGCATAGATATTTTCTGAAAATTTGCTTCGTCTTTTGAATTAATCTGACCCAGGTGCACTTCAAATGGCCCTTTTTCCTGCTTTCCACACCATCAATGTTAATAATATCATTTAGCAGATTTTTGTACTGTTGCTGCCCTAGAGATGAAGTGAAATAGCATGCTTTATATGGAGCTAATAAAAGAGTAGATCTCTTAGGTAAGTATCTGAAGGCAGTGGAAGCTGAAGCTGAATCTAAAGAGCTGGAACAAAACTAAGAAAGCAGCATGCATAGATCTCTGTAACTCATTAGAACCGCATCCTGGATCTATGACTAAAAACCCTCACTGAACTGAGTAGGTAGCTGCTGCATGGCCAAGCACTGAATAAGATTTTAAAAAAGTGGAGTCCTGGATAAAAGCAGAATAGTCTTAAAAATCAGGCTAAAATCAGACTATACTTAAAATAAAAACCTTTAGAACCATATCTAAAAAAATTACAAAATATGTTTTTCTTTTTTGTGCCTGTTAAATATTCTCTAATTCAGAAAACATCATAGCTCAATAGTAAATCTTTTGTTTGAAAGATTAGGACTTCTTAAAATAAAGGTTTATTCTATGCTATCTATACTAATGATGTAACTCATGATGGTAGTGGCAGAATGAAAGAAGCCTGCTGTTAATCTAATTAGAAAGAACTTAATCATGCAGCAAGACCAACAATGCACCTCCAATGCAACAAAGAAATTCATCAGGGGGAAAAAAGGTTGGAGGCTTACAGACTTGCCAAGTCAATGACCAGATCTTAACTTAACTGAGCAACTGAAGAAGAGACTGCAGGGACAACAACTATGATGGTCATTGGCCAGTCAACAGTCGAACAATTCCATCAGGTGTCGTGTTATATAGTAAGTTGTTTAAAAAATCTAGCTGTAAGTACCACGGTATAGAACTCTGGGCATTGGGAGCAGCTATGTTTTACGACAACGGAGCTTGATAAAGGAGCTTTGCCTTATCTCACTCCCCTATGGGTAGGCCTCACTCAGGCTGTGGAAGCCCTTTTTGCAGACCCCACCCACTCCCTCCCCCAAGAGAGGCCTAAAAATTACCTATCTAGCTCCAAGAAGGTGGATAATATGAAAGAGTGTGGACTCGCCAACATGGCACCCACTATGCATATGAAAGCTGACCAGCCTAGAGTAGCAACATTCACTCAAAGAGTAATTAGATAAATGCTTTCTGAGCCAAGGGGCAGTTTCTATTTAGGGGCTACCCTTTTCCAGACCTCCACACCAAGGTGTAATAAGCATATTCAGCAGGCTGTTTAGCACCATATTCCCACATAGTGGGTGCTTAGGAGTATGATTATCAGGCGATGCCCGGGGTGAACAGTCACTGGCCAGATACCTGTCCCCAGATGTGCCATCATCATTAAAGGGGCCCTAAACTACACATCAAGGCGTTAGATACAACATCAGCATTGGAAAGAAAAGCATACATCTCAGCAGGTAGGCTGGTGCATGTCTACATACAATGGCCATGCACAGGCATATCAGGCAGAGCTGCTGAGGGACCTGGTCTTAGGGCCACCAATGAGAGACAGGTTCCTCATGAGATGTTTCTCATCTACAGAGGTTTAATTCACCTGCATTATGACTCATACTGGCTCTTGAGCCCTATTTAATTTCCATCACAGTTTTACTGAGGAGATATCCTTCCTTTTTATGCAGTGGCATAAATTTAAGCTGCAGGAATCTGTCAATACTATAAGAGTCATGAGAGTTGCTACTTTATAAGGTTGCATTTAGGAGAGTGACAGACTCTGCTTTTGTAGTTTATTTTTAATATATAAGAAACAACTCCAATACATTCTGTGCACATTCTGTTCCAGTATCTTACTGTCTCAGTACAGCGTCTTTATGCCACACTGCTTATTCATAGTATTCTGTCCAAGACTGTGATATAGTGTATAGCGTAATCCTTCCTTGTTAGACCAGTCATTACTATGGTTTCTGCCCTGAAATAACACCAGATGCAGATGAACATTGCAAAGCTGTGACATTACAACTGATCGGTCACTTTACTGGCATGGGTGAGAAATAAATGTAAAAAAAGAGAAACTAACAATAATAGAAACATTATATTTATTGAAATAGAGCAGTGGTTACATGTTATTAAGCACATGAATAAGAGCTTGGTCTCTATCTATATATTTCAGCATTAATTATTAGGCCGTACATAATTTGGTCAGAGTGTTCTAAAGTACAAGAGATAAATACTTATTTTATTAGTAACGCATTTTCTCCTACAGTAAATTCTTAAACTTTTAATTTGAAATAAAATCCCAAACAAAAATGAAAAAAACCCAAAACAAAACCATAAGACGATATTTTCAATAATTGTTCCTTACAAAATGTTAAAATATTTGAAATGTTGTAAAAATTAAAGAAACTGAAGAGAGGGTGAAATAATCATATAATCTGAAAATATATTTTAAAATTAAATGTAGAGGTTGGACTTTCTAGTAACCACTGCTGCATTATTAGTAAGGGAGTGTTTTAATTTATAATTCATTAATAATTAATAATTTACAATTTTAATAAATTGCAATGCTGTGTATTGTTGAAAGATGTGGTAAAGACCAGGTCTAATGACTGTTCTTATAAAACAGTCTTATGTAATAGCAGAATAAAACATAAGTGGTTTATAGGTGTAACGTATTTTTAAACTGGTTAGGCAAATTATATTCAGCTGAATATATGATTGGAAACTTGATAAATAAATGGGTCTAACATTCAAGTATGATACTGTTATTATTCCAAAATCATAGTTGTACATTTAAAACATGTACTTCAGAACTGGAGGCAGGTAAAATGAAATATTTTATTATTAAAAACATGTTTTCATGTTTAATAAGAACTTTGGAGAGGGCTGTAGATCCATGGACAGGGTTTTATTTAGATATTTATTAGATGAGAGGTTATAGTAAGGGTAAACAAACAGGCAAACCAGGTTAGCAACAAAGATAAACCCATAATGAGCAAACCAGGAGAGGGAAAGAAACACCGAACACAAGCTGGTAAAAGAGCTGGGCAAATCTGGAAATATAAATATAACAGAATAACAACAATGTTGTTTCAAGAGAAAAAAGCTTTTTTTCAGGATACGAAAACGTCTCTATAATATTTTGTGCCTTTTTTTGCGGCACATAAAGGTGTTCTTTTACTGTTTCTTAATAACACACACTTATAAATAGTCTATGTTAATAAGCAGTGACATTAAAATGAGATTTATTCTCGTGGGACCAGCAATGCCAGAGTAGAAAATTATCCCTGGATTGGCATTTAGATTTTAATCTAATCAGGGTAGACACCATGGAGGCCTGTAAAGCAAAGCAGAGAGCAAATGAAGATGATTCAAAGTTTAAAATGAAATGGCTGCATATATTGAACTCACTTTTCATATACAATCATACATAAAATGCAGGGCAGAGGGGTTTTATAATACAGTATTCATAAATGAAAATGATATGCAAATATTCTTTTATGGTTTTACTGTTAACGCAAGTAGAATGCTGAATCACTATAAGCTGTAGCCTGGGTTCTTATATGTGTTGCTGGAGAACTGACTGTCAGGAACAAGCTTGTTTTCAGCTCCTTATGGTTTCTACTAGTTGCTGCACAATACAGTTGTAACTTGATTTACGAGTTTTTTGAGATATGACCTGTCTCTTGGCCGATTTTTTTGCTAGCTAAAATTCAGGTTACATGCCAGATTCAGACACCCAACCGCTAGTTTTTTTTCCATCACTAACTTAATTAACATCAACCCACATGACATCTATAAGCTTTAAAATAAATAATCTGTTTTTGATCTGCAACAGTGAACACCGTATCATCTGCCTAACATCCTGTCTCTCGATAGCTAGTTAGACATAAGCGTTAGCAAGTGGAGTCGTCTGATCTCCACGGTAAATGCCATACATTATACTTACTAAAACCAGTTTATTGCCGTACATTCTATTGTATTGATTTTTATACAATATTTTTCTTATTTAAAATCATTGCAGTGTTTTTTGGAGCCCCGACACGGATCAATGGCATTTTAATGGCAAAACTGATTTGACATACGAGTAATTTGGGGTACGAGCTCCGTCAAAGGACAAATTAAACTTGTAAGTCAATGCACCACTGTATATCAAAATATCGCAAATGTCCATATCGTGATATGCATATCTCAATGGTTTGCTATTAATGAGTGATTAAATATTTTTCAAAAATAATGTGTGGTCAAAGTTTTAAATCGATCCGGATAGTAAAATATCTAGCATGCAGGTGTTAGTTGAGATACGCATGTGTGTTCTTTGACAAATGATAGTCAACAAGCCACGAAGCTTCCAAAGCGAACTAATATTGATAGCATTTACATCTACGGTAATCGGTAGGCACCCCTATCCAGAGGGACTTACATTTATGTCTTTTTTTACAACTGAGCTCAGGGGCTCACTGGTGGCAAGTTACTGGGAATCGAACCCCAATCTTTCACTTAGCACTCCAACACCTTAACCACTGCTCTACCCCTTCCCCCTAAGACGAAGACAAGCAACTTGCAGCTTCTGCCGACGATTAAGCACCAAAACAAAGAAGCACCTCGAAGACAGACTAAAGCTCTAGTTACAACCTCTAAATCTCGAGTGGCAACGTGAAGGGAAAACACTACAAATCTTTACAGTCACCTCAAAACCAAGCGCATTTTGTATTAGCTGTGCTTGGCCAAAAAATCTTTATACTCAGGTGAATATATTTGAAGAAACATATGTTGAGTATTTCATTTTTTTAAATATTGTATTGCATATCGAATATCGCTTTATTTAGCATGCTATGAAATATCACATTTATCTGTAATTGTGCAGCCCTAATTCCTACCCTTGCTGCATCAGGATTGCATGGCTCTGGTTAGGAAAAATATTTTAAATTAGTTTTGCAGAAAATGTACATTTATCTAAAATTGCTATTGCAGCTTCATTCAAACTACTGTAAATCTGTTTATACATCTAATGTATATGTAGAAATTGGAAAAGTCAGTGCTGATCTTCATCTTAGTCTGAATTGACACGTAATTTAATCTAAAAGTATTTGCTCATACTAAGGACATAGGAATGATATAAATGATTTTGATAGAGTTATATAGATTCTACAGGAAAATTAAAATCCAATACTGGTAACGGAGGGAAGTGATTTTTATCAAATTTAAACCAAACTTTGCATTTAGTGCAGACACTATTGCATATGGACACCATTGGAGGGATAAAATTCCACAAGGACAGAAAAGATGATTCATTATGTAGCCGGCCTGATTTATTAAAAGGTGGAAGGAAACCAGTGTGAGTGTTGAGCTCCTGGCCTCATCTGAGGAAATCTTTCTGTCAGGACAAAATGAAGAGTGTAACTTTCATTGTTCCAAAACAAATGATAAACATTTTTAAATAGGTAAAGTGGCTGCGATAAAACAAAATTCATCCGGAAGAAAAAAAAAAATGTAATTTTTTTTGCAAAAAAGGTTTCATTAAGTGCTACCCAGAGTCCAAAGTCTAACAGCTGTGCTTAATAAGTAGGATACTCAGGAGCAGCTGTATGTTGAATACTGGTTCATTGACCATACAAAGACAAATGGCTAACAGCTGGTTCCTTCACTGCAGTCAAGTTTCCCAACGAGCTGCGTTTCTCCACACCATCATTCAGCAAATCCCTCGGCAAGGTTACGGTTCTTAACCAAGACTGTTAAGTTTTCATTCTGAGTCTGATAATGTTCTGCATGATGACTGTTCTATACACAGAAATTTACTAAGTGAAAAATGAAGTTTATTCACAAATGCAAAGAAATAATGGCTTAATAACAAATAGTACATTCTACCACACTGTTTCAGTTTCATGGTTATTATAAAGCTCAAACAGACAATTAAGAAATAATTATATTTAATATTTATGAAATTAAATGCAGAACCAAGAATTTGGTGTTTTGTATTTATGTAATTACACATGTATTGCATAGTTAGAAGACTAGAGGCTATTCGCTCACTAAAGACCTTCATTTATATGCTCATATATTTACATAATAATGCTGCATTTTTAAAAAAAAATCAACACTGTTTTGAAAAGAAGAGCTAAATTAGCAATTAACTAAAAGAAATAAATACTTACAAGCTGGAGACTGACATGTAGGTGTGACGGTGCATAAATTACATCTTTTGCATGTTAGTTGAAGACACTGTGAGCACATGAGAAGCCTTGAAGCAATGCCGGTAGCACTTGTTTGAGGAGGATCTATCCTCACAAAGAGTCCCACAAGAGTTGGCATGTTTTCCTCAGTTTTTAGTGCCTGTCATAAGATAATGAATGCATTTCATGGACAGAAGACACCAGATTGTAGATCAAAACATCATGATTCCTATTAAGCTGAGCTATTTACTTGATGTTATTTGTGGTAATAATGTGATTTGTGTTGCAGTGCATCTTCAGCTAATTATGTCAAAATGCATGAAAAGTCTGCTTTTTAGTACTTTTAGCTTGTGCATACACGCTGAGGCTTTGGCTTGTGGAAAAAATACAACAAAGTTTTTAAAGGGAAGAAAACGTTATTATTTAATTGTAAGTTGGGATAATTAGTGCTACTAAGAATTTGGTTTTGAAGCTGCTGTTTAGAATAAACAATTTAATTAAGCTGTAAGTTCCCCTGGTAGGTCAAAGGTCAAGGCTTTGAGCTATTGATTGGGACATGTACTATAGATCCTGCGTAGGGTAAGTGGATCAAAAGACAGATAGAGAGATAACGATCCATGTGTTTCTTAATGTTATTCTATAATTTGCTTAACCTGCTAAAGTGAAGTGAGAAAGCTGCCAAAATCATGGCCAGCATTTCGATAATTAAATGTGTTTATTGTAAGCAAATAAAAATGTTAAAATAACTGTAGACAAATATAGTACAATTTCAAATAGGATGATTATTTTGATTTAATTGGTGCATGTAGTCATAACCTAAATAAATAAGCATTCAATTCAATTTGTTAAATGTTCTCACTCTCAAGATTCCCACAACCCTATTTTGTACTTCAGAGTTCTGCCTTATTTCTTAACATGCAAGAGTTTGTGGGTTTTCAGTGTTTTTTTTTCCGGCTTCAGATATATTTAGAAGATATATAAATAAAAAAATGTAACTTCTTTCTATGCTCAAGGTTTTTACTTTCATACAGTAATTTATTTTAGGCAGAATTTACTGATGAAAGATTTTTGAGTCAGGTCTAATTTGTTATAGTGAAAAACCGAGCTGCTGGCACACACTGTGTTTTTAAAGAAAATAAGAGATGCTGATATAAAAGGATTTCTTAGAAATAAGCCCAACCACTTCAGTTAGGTTCTGAGGCTTAGTGCTCATTTCAGATTTTTGCTCAGAATAGATTTTTCTTGTACAGCCATTCACACAGTGTTGTTTTCAGCGTGAACTGATCACAGTATTTACGCTGATGATAGTGAATAAATGAGCAATCGTTGAGGAGAAAGAGGATGCGAAGAAAAGGACCAAATTTTCAAAAATAACATGTGAAGTGTTTGTGAATGCTGAGCCACAAGTGGTTAGTGGGACAGTGACATGAACGCCTCAAGCAAAATCGATTATATATAATCATCTGTTTGTAGTTACTCGCCAGTACAGAATAAAAATTATGTAATATTTGCATGACTATGCGATCACATTGCAAAAACATCTTACCTGCATTGCTTTTATACCATACTTGGAAAAAGAACAAATGGGAATTGGACAGATCAGATTTGAATCGGTTTTTTTTTGTTCACACTGTCATAAAAAAAAAAAACAGATCTGAGTAACATGTAGGCATAAAAAAAAAAATCAGATTTGGCCTTATTGGCCTGCAGTATAAATGAGCTTGAGGTCCAGAAAAAAACGTCAAAAACAATCATACGCATTCTTTTACTTGCTGATGGAGAAAGACGTCAAACACATAGGTTCTTCAATAAGTGTTTAATTTTGCTTAAATCTGGTGACTTTGTTGACTAGAGCATGTGTTTTACATTTCTTTTATTTTCTTTATTGTATCCAAGAATCTTGTGCCTAGTGAATGAGGGTGGGGCCATCCTAGAAAAGCCCATCTCATGAATATAGGAATACTTCATTATAGAAATCTTTAGTTTAAACATAGTCTAAAATATCAATGTCTTTTACCAATACAATTAGTGCGTTTTCTGTGCTCTTTTTTTTTTTAAATATGAGGAACAGCTAGTCAGATGAACTAATAATCGAGAAAAAAAATGTATGCATGTAGTTGTGGACAAAATAAGATTTGATATTTGATATTTGAATTCTAATATTTGGAGAAAGTTCTAAAGATGGAAGATAGGAGTTCAACTATGGCTGTAAACATTACTACATTTATATTCAGTGCCTTTATTCTCTTAAGACCACAGGAATCAAAGCAGCTCAGCCAAGATCTCAGCCTAAACCAGTCTGTTTCCTTCTACAAGAATTTCCAAAAAGAGTTGATGCATGTAGAAAAGTAGCTATCCATTTTCTGTCCTGAGCGACCATCATGCATGTCTTAATGTTTTACTATTAAAGATTTTTATATGTTTGAAACAACAGAATCCAGTTACAGGTGGTTTGGCGTGAATAGAGAATTGGAGCTATACGTGGTGCTGCTCGAACTTTGTTAGATTTGTTTTGAGCGTAGTGCAGTGTTGTAAGCAGGCTTAAAATCAAATTAGTGGTTTTTAGTATCAGAAAATGGGATTACGGAACTTTATACCAATGCATTTGTAAAATCCTTGCAATAATCTACCACTATTTATCACAAAGATTGACTAGTTTTTGTTAAATTCCAAGATACCAGCCTTAGCTCTGACTTTCTCTGAATTGGGTTATTTCTCTGAATTAAATACTTTCTATATAAAAAGATATTTACTTTACCTCATGGTTAAATTAGATTTTCTTGTCTAAGTGTAATTGCATATAGGTGTAATGTAAATTATGCATACTAAGGTAAAATAGCAAGCAATGCTGTTACAATAATTTTCTGCTACATAAGATTTCTACAAAATATCAATGCAATGAAAAGGTAATATTTAAAATATGCTAAATATAGGCAGTATTAAATTAACTGTCTAATGTCAAAAATTGTGAGTCGTGATTGCTATTTTTAAACACATGAATAATAAGCATTTATAAAAGTTACTTTTAATTTCCTTCCTCTTTATTCCTATATTTAACACTCCCACTGGTACCTACTGTGTCTTCTTGGCCTTATTAGAATTGTTAGTGTTTATTAATCTGAGCAAATGCATCGCTATATTATAGAATCCTTGCAAAGTGTGTAATGGAAAATAGAGGTTTATGGGTCTAGCTTAGGGGCCCAACAATGACAAATTGGCAGTGCTGGTACTTGAGCCACCACTTCCCCAGACACCTTCACAGTGTCAGTGTTTTCCCATGTTTGCAACCATTGTTTCACTCTCTTATATAACCCTGTATAACTATCTGTTTAATTGTTACTCCATCACAGTCAAAATAGTTGAGTTGTGTAAATTAATTGTACAAATAATATTTGCAGCTTTAAAACACATATAAGGTAAATTATTTTCATAGCCTTCAAAATTTCATACAAATGACAGAAGAAAGTTTGTTTAACTCTTTGAATATAGTTTAAGGCAATATGATGGGTTTTACTGGGAAAATGGACATGAACAAATGCAATGTTAATGTAATGTTTGTAATGAACAAACTGAACTGAGATGTAATTAAGACTTAAAAGGTGATAAGTAAACGAGGTGCAGGTTAATGCCGGAGTAATAAGCTGTTGAATTTACTAAAAAGCCCAACTAAGTCTATGAGTATATCCTGACTTGAATACCCCTCTGTTACAGATAATAGCTATTGCTACTTAGAAGGGACAATCTGTCTGTATGAGCTTAAGGCAAAAGCTGTGCCCCTCTGGAGACCATTACAAAAGTGGATTAGGAATAAAACATTGTGACCATTGTTGCAAGTTTAAGAGGTAATGAGAGTAGAAGTCTTCTACTGATTAACATAAAGGCGAACCGAAGTAGCATTAGCGACACTTCACAGACCTCTTACAGCAAATAGCACATGATGTCTTGCCTCCATTTTAGTTTGCTGTAGCTTTTATATAGTGAATTTTTTGAATGTAATGTTTCACTGGTCTTTATTTTTCTCGTACCATGCCATTGGACATGTTTTTATGTGCTGTAGTGTAGCAATTGAAACTCGAGCAGTAAAACGGTCATAATTCTGTGCTGACCCAGCCGCCATAAATTGATAAAAAGCCTATATATAGTAACAATGATTAAAAAGTCTGGAACTATATTCAACAGTCTCTTACTTATTGTCTTAGTTTCGTGCTTAGTTCATGGTAATATCTTATGTTGTTGAAGCTGTTACATGGCACTCTTACTATTTCTTCCAAAACAGTTTTAAGAAAGCAAAATGTTTTACTTTAGGCTACATTACTATCCACTGCTTTTCCACTTCTTAGTATCTATTATGCAGTGATGGTTGATACAGTAGTTTATGGCACAACAGATACTGCTGCTGAATAGTATCCGCCTCCTGCACCACTTCTCATCTTTTTATGGTTTATTGCTGTCTTTAGATATTATTGTATTTTGTGCAGCGTTCAACATCACCCCATCGCCTATTTTCAAAAATCCTTGAAATGAAATATAAAGTGATAGTATACAAAAAAAATCATTATATACTTTATTATATTTAATAACATTAATTTCCTTCTAAATCCTGAAGTTTTGCCTTAAAATGATTAATTAGCAATAAATAAATAAAATAAAATAAATGTGACTGTTTTTCTAATGCTTAAAAAACTATTCTTGCTAACTAGGGTTGGTATAATGTTTCCATGCCTGCTAATTAAATAGGCTGGGCTTCTTCACAGATCATTGGTTACTGCTGATTAAAGAGTGATTGGAAGGTTATATAAATCAAAGACAAGTAAGCCAGCTAATTAGGTGCGGCAGCCATTACACAAGCGAGCCTTAGATCTTACATCCGTTACTGGATAACATTACAAAGGGCTTGCCATGTATTATCACAGTAGTGATGAAACAATCAAAAAGACATTCCAGTATGTGTTCTTGAGAAAAAAAATATTATCTTAATATTTTAGGACACATATTCACTGCATTTGACCCGATTTCCCTATTAATCTAACAGGATGAATTGCACAAGGTTGCATATCTGGGATAAGTTGTTATGCAAAGATGATGCTTTTGCATGTGATATTTTCTAATAGTTAAATGGCATGAACTACCTCAACCCACATATATGCACACACTCGGACATTTTTTGTAAGCACAGTCACTTTACAATACGATAGTCACTGACAATACTATAATTACTTTATTCACTTTACAATGCTATTTGCACAGTACTGTTATAATTTGCACATTTCGTGTCTACCTCATCTACAATATGGTTGGCGCTATTCCGTTATGTCCTGTCCTTTATTATCTTTTTGCACTGTCCTTGTTATGTTTGTATTGTTTATTGCACTGTCTGTTTCTGCACTGTCTGCACTGACATGCACTTTATGTCTATCCTGTTTAGTGGCTCTTTGTTTTTTTTGTAAATCCTGTGTTTTGTGTAGCACCAGGGGGTCCTGGAGAAACGTTATTTCATCTCACTGTGTACTGCATCTGCTATATATGGTTGAAATGACAATAAAGCTCCTTGAACCTTGAACCTTGAAAAAAATGTTAAAAACTTTATAATATAAATGAAATGCGAAATAAAAATGCAAAATTTGTTAGAAACATTGAATTAAAATTATAGAAATAATAATTATTCTTTTATTATCACTAAGTTATCATTTTGCCAAGCTTTCTCACAATATTGTCTTTCATGCTATTTTGTGCATTTCATTAGTACAGTCCTTGTTTTTTAAAAATGTGACATCCGGCATGTATTCCTATCTCACACCCAGTGTTCCTGTGATAAACTTTAGCTCTATGGTGACTTTAACAAGGATAAAGTGGTTAATAAAAGTAATAATAGAATAATACAATCAGCTTGTACATTTGTACCGATTTTTATACCGACAGGCTTTGCCTACTTTATATAGTTAAGCTTCTATAAAGAACTTCTTTAGGTTCAGACTCTCCTGGGAGCTCCTTGTGCTTGTCTGGAATAACAATATCAGACTGTAATGTCTTTCAGGATTTTGTCATAAAGCCGATAGACGCTAGTGATAAGCTCAACAAGGCATCAATCATCCGTTCACTGAGTGTCATTTCATAAGTTTGCCTCTCCTTGTCATGAATCATGAAACAAAGTAAAAACCACAAGCTTCATAGAATTTCGCATGTCAAAACTATCAAGAATGGTAAAGTGGATATATACGATGGCTTTTTTTTTAGTAATTGTTAACATTTCATGCCGCAATGTGAACTTTAAAAAGCATCCCGATAAAATAAGTAATTTTTCAATCACACTAGAAATCAGGGCTTTATTCTCTGTTTTTCTCAGACTTTTCTTGTATATTGTATATGGTCATTGGAGAATAATAATTCAACTGATCCTCTGTATATGTGTTTTACTCTGTATATGTAAGTCCTTTTTTACATTCACCATTGCATTTACGTTTAAGTTTACAGCAGACGTCTTTATCCAGAGCGACTAACATTTATCTATTTTATACAACTGAGCAATTGAGGGTTAAGGACCTTGCTCCGGGGGCCACAGTTGGGTCCTTAACCACCTTACCACTTTCTTATTCCAATAAGCGTGTTTAATTCACTAAATGCTTGTTCCTAAAAAGTGCAAAACCATTTTAACATTTGAACAATATTGCCATATAACATCAGGTATAGTTATAACAACAGAAAATAAAACCAGAAAATCAGCTTTCTTAACCTATTTTTCCATGGTTTTGCATTTTATATTTTCTACCCCAGCAGTGACCCACACCTAATGAAACCCTTCAGCTGGGAAACACTGCCTTACAACATCATATATTATACAGCAAATTGCTAATATACGCCAATGTGAATTTAAAATCATTGACATCTAGATTAATTTGGGTACAAGATAAAAGTATGAAGGACATGTCATTACCATTTAATAGTAATTATTCCATCCAGACTGATAGGGGATTAACATATCAATCTTTATGCTTCTCGTTTCTTCCACGCAAGTCACAGCAGGACATAAAGAAAAAGATAATTGCTGAACCGAAACGAAAATCATCGACTCTGCTTGAAACAGGTTTAAGCCAGTGATGTCCTTAAAGTGTCACCTTCAAAGGAAGCGTTTTGCATTTGCTTGTAGAAACAGTTGTGATACCAATCATGCTTTTTTTTTTTTTGAATTTTTAGCTTCTGAAAGGAACGAGAGAGAGAGAGAGAGAGAGAGAGAGAGAGAAAGAGAGAAAAGAAGAAAAAATGTTGATTATAATCAAGCAGACTTATCGTCCTGTGGCATCTCAGCTCCTGCACTGATGTCTTGCCCTTTATAAAAAAAAAAAAACTACATAAGATAAATAGAAAAACAAAAATGACTTCTTTTTCACAGATGGTGAGGCCACCACCATCAATAACCTGACATCAAAGTACTTTGCTGTTTATCTCTGAAATTCGGGGCCATGCATTCGGTCTGTTTTTGAAGTCTAATATCTTGTTTAACATCTTAATTAAGTTTGGCTAATTTGTGTGTTTAAAAAATTGTTCTGCAACATTCAGTAAACTTTAAAATAATTACTTTTAATTTTCCACTTGAAAAACTTGAGATTATTTATATTCCGTTTAACAAAAACTTATTTTCTCTCAAAACCTTTTAAAAATGATTTTCTATATAAAGAGGCGAATAGTTGAGAAACTAAACCTAGCAATGGGGCAGGCAAGACAAGAAAGTGCCCAGAACACCACATTTTGACAGGGCCTCCGACAATTTGAACAGTCGGAAATGTCATTATTAATATAACATCGATCAATGTACCTGCATCACCCTTAAGGGGCCCCTCCTGTGTTATGCTGGATTTGCTAGTTTTTCTGTCGACTGCTGTTTTAAAACGGGCAAATCGTTTCGAGGAGGTGAAGAGCAAACATCAGACAGCGCTTAGTGATGGAGATAGTATTAATTTAAGGATAATTATATAACAAAAAAGGTTTTCATTGTCAATTCCATCTTATTTTCATTCAATTATTTGAATGAGTTACTGGTAATAACCCAATTACTAAAAGGGTTACTGGGAAATAGGTTAGCGTGGGTTGCAATTAGCAGCAGCATGTATTATGTAGTGTTTATCAGATGACAATCTTTTACTGTAATATTTTTAAGATTGTACCTTCAAAAGTGTACAGTGTTGCATCAGCCATAAAGGTTAATTTTTTAAAAAGAATAAACACTTTAAAATCATTTATGCTCTATTATACGTGTTTTGACTACATTTTGTATGTTGTATATTTTTATATATGTATAAAATAACAATAACTGGAACTACAATTGAAAATGTACTATGCTGTTCAGTGTATGTTATGAACTGAAGGCCTTTTACTTACACAAGTCTAAAACTAGAAATGAAATGGTTATATTTTGCATAAAGAAATATCTAAAGAAAAATATATGGGGAAGATCTCATTTCTCTCTATAAGGTTGGCATTGTATATAATAATTTTAAGGGTAGACAGTATGAACAAAATTCTATTTTATGGTAATGATTTCACAATGTAAATATTTAAGGTAGTTATTCCAGATAATCAACAAAAAATGTTTTTGATATGAAAAGTTCTTTTTAATTACTTCTTTTTAATTGGACTTTGATAAATATAATAATAAGTAAAATATAAACTTGGATAACCTTTACTATAACAACAAACTCCATTGTATTTCACATTTTACAAAGAGACAAATTATAAATGTTCATCCATTAATATCTTACCAAAGGTATAAAATAAATTTTACATTAATACCAGGGCACATCTTAAATATGAAAATATAAATATGTAAACTGTACAAACTCCACTGAGGTGAGACGTATGATAGAACCCAAGGTGCAGATTATTTTCAAAGTCACCAACAAAAACATAAACTAAACTTGACCAGACACATAAACTCGCCACATTAGTACACAAAACAATCACCCACAAACAGACAAGGATACACAGGGGTATATATACACACTGAACACATTAACTAAACAATACACATCTGAACACAATCACAAACACATGACTAAACAACCAATGAAAACAAGACACAAGGACCGGGGAATCACATGACAGAAAAGAGGAAGAACAAGGATCACATGACAGGACAAACCAGGAAGTAAACAAAGCATAAAACATGAACTGACTAGGATAGCTTAGCTTAAACATAAAACATGAAACAAGAAAGACCCTACATAACATTTTTATTTTTGACAATTGTCTCAGCATTTCCCTTAGTCTCACATGCAGCGTCTTGCTCACAGTTAGCCACTGAATTAAAAAAAAAATCTATTACAGTTAACAGTTTAGTTTGCAGTAACGATATATACAATCATACCGTCCAGCTCTGAGTCCTATTAATAAAGATAACAACTGAATATTAAACACTTTACTGCATCTCTATATGGTTGAGCATATATTATTCAATTTATATATGTATTTTTTTACCTAAAAGATGAGAGCAAATCCAGGGAATCAGACACAAAAATAATCCACCTGTCTCTGTAGAAGATCCTGACACCAGGATTTGTGCCATAAACAGTAGCTGTTAGCGTATATAATTCAGTTTGTGTGTGTGTCTTTTGAATCAATATAGTAATAAAATACAAAGACAGGAAATAATACAGCCAGAAAATCCTTTGTGAATTAAAACTATAAAAGTGACACAAGCAGGGTTATAGGCAAAGACTGCAGCCTATGAATTTTAAAGTTATAGGCTAGCAAGCTCAATAAAAGTGCAACTACAAAAAAAGTCAGTTTTCTTTTTTTAGTAGAATTAGAGTGCTATTGGTTTAGGTAGTTATGATCTAACCATGTCTGATGAGACTGCAGTAAAGGAACCGGTAGCCTGGATTTAGCTTGTGTTTGGGTAATTAGTCCATCATAGCATGCATGGATGTCTATGGCTCTCGTTGGACAGAATAAAAGACCCATAGGATTGTAACTAAGTAGCTTATCACTCATTCTGATTAATTGTGCAGGTGAACTGTAAGTAAACCCCGCAAGTGTTTTTGAGCACTCAGACACCATATGCCAGCTTTGCCTGCCAAACATGCATGCATGTGACCACTTCATCAGGACGGAAGCTGGGGGTTTATAGGTAAAACCTTTCTTGTGAACTTTGGCGTTCCTTTGGTCATATAATTTCTGAACAGAGTTTGCAACCAACTTCAATAAATTTAAAAAAAGGTTACTTGCATGTCAATAATTACATGTACATTTACAGCGATGTACATTTATCTATTTTACACAACTGAGCAAGGGGCCCAGCAATGGCAACTCAGTGGTGCTGGGAACTGAACCTTGATCTTCCAATTAACAGTCCAACACCTCAACCACTGCGCTAAATATTAAGCCTGGCGAGCCACAAAGAAGTAGCAATGATATTTATAATCTTTTGAAAATTATAAAAATATTAAGCACCAATTATTTTAATAAAAATGAGTGGCGCATTAGTGGTGGTAGGAAAGCAAGGGTGCATCTGGATTATGCAACTAGCTGCAGAGGTACTCAAGGCAGGAGGAAGATAACATTCATTATATTTTTCTCTCAGTTACAGAACCGGGGGATTGAGGGAGGAGGCATGTTGGCACCCATACAAATATAAAATGATCTCAAAGGCTGATGAACTGAACCTTGTATAGTTTTTTAAATTATGGGTTGGCATGCTTGCTGTGCTCTTCATCTGAGGATAGTTTAATATACCCAGGGTGTGTGCCAGGCTTCATTGAATTATTCGCATGACAGCATTTTCTTTCTGGTTAAATTACTTGTGTTAAGGTAAGACTGATGGAATTAGAAAGAGGCATGGGCACAAAGAATGAACCAGAACAGACCTGGAGTTTATGTAAACCCAACAAAAAAAACAAGGGGAAGTGATTTGATGGTTTCTGACAACAATAACGGGGACACAGATATGTCAGTATGAATGCCAGAGGCAAAAACATAAAAATGGACAAAGGTTCGTTATTATTAAAGAAAAGACACATATAAAAGACTTGATTTAAATATAGACTTAAGAGTGTCATTTACTTCACTGAGTGTTCAAAACAAATATATGCTAGATAAAAAAAACAAGCCTGTCAGATTTTATTAGGCTAACGTTAATACGCAACAGATCTGAAAGCGCACAGCAAGTGCTTATCACCTAAACCTGTGATTTTGAGAGAAACCTGGTAATTACAGATCATTTCATTAACATTCGTCCATACCATCCATCCAGAACTCGTAATGTTGCTTTAAATGAACAGGTGGTGGAGAAACAAATGTCCTGCTTTTCTAGGGACCGTTGGGTGTGATCATATCAAGATTTTCTGCATGTAGAGCTCCCACAGCAAACTTAATTAAGTTCTTTAAAAAGAAATCAGATATAAGAGAGACATTTCAGTGTTAGTGAGGTCAAAAAAAACCATCATACTTGCTGAAAATGTGTGTTTTAAGTCCAAATCTGACAGGCTGGAAAAGAAATATTGCATTAAAATAGGCTAAAAACAGTGAATAGCAAAAAAACAATACATAGCTGAAAAAAAAAGCATTTTTAAAATTACTTTCTAATTCTCCTAATGCTACAGTTTCGTCATTTTATTAGTCACAGACACGCACAGTATACACACTGCAGTATATTTAACACCTGGTTACTTCTTATCCACTGTACATATAAATAAACAAAACCTACCAACCTTCCCTAAACAACACAAAGAAAAAAAGGATAAAATTAAAATATGTAGTATTATTCCCTGCGGATAATACCGCATGGCAACTTGTATATCATTGTAACGTAATCCGATTGATTTTGATTTTACTGTAAGGTTTAATTAATAGGTTCTTTATTTACCTTGGCAAAAAAGAAAGATCAAGATCATCCATGAGCAAAAACATTGAGCACTATCAAAATATTCTAGCGAAAAGATTACTGGAGGGTGAAAATAGGTGAAATACTACGAACACAGCCCCCACCCCCAACACAGCCCATTGTCTGCTGCTATAAACTCTTTTGCACTGCTGATGTCATTGGTTAATAAAGAGTTCACATCTACATTTTACACTAATCTGTGTATTATCTAAGTGGTGGGGAATTGGTAACGCAGTGGGTAAAGCAGTCTTTATGGTGCTGTGGCTAATTGGAAGATCGGAGTTAGATTCCCAGCACCACCTGTTTCCACTCCTGGGCCCCTGAGCAAGGCCCTTAACCCCAAATTGCTCAGTTGTACGTAAGTTAAACGTAAGTCGCTCTGGATAAGGGTGTCTGTCAAATGTTTTAAATGTAAATCTAGAGTCCTTTTTATTCTATTTGTCCTCTGTCTGCATTGTTGTGTGTCTTGCACTGTTTGCGTAAGTCTGTGCATGCACATTATGCAGATTGTGTTTGTTTACTATGAGTTTTGTGTTGTTTTATGTAGCTGTGTTTTTTGTCTTATCATGGTTCTGGAAAACATTTAGTTTTCCTAGGTACTGCACAAACTACATATAATTGACAGGACAATAAATTGACTTGACTTTAACTTCTAGAGTTGAGAGAGTTTGCAGGTCTGCACAGTGACAAGTCTGCTAACGCTGCGATTATTAGCAGATGTTTCTTATAAAAAAGATATTTTAGCTTGATTAAAGTTGTTATTTCAATGTTGCAGACTTTTGATGAGATAGTTGTCTAAGCCAGGAAAATAATACTAATATTATGTTTCAGCTTGTACTTGTTATTGTGTACTGTTATTAGGGGAGATAAAATTAAGGATGTGCAATCTGGCAAAACATCAAAGTCTGCTTTATTACAGATCATTCTGTACTTTTTCTTTCATAAACATGTAGTGGAATGCAGACATTTCTATAGTAATAAGTTAACATAAACTAATGATCCAAATTAAACGTCAGGATCTGGTGTAGTATTAATTCCGTCTGCCTGGCAGGCTTGCAGTAATTTACTATGACGTATTGGGTTTTGTCGTTAATGTGGCCATTAAATCATGTTGCCATTATAAGGACTTAGAAACTGGCAACCCTGGATGAGATGTACAGTACCGCAGAGCCGTTCAAGCACCAGAGCCAAGATGAATGGGCCGTGGTGTGGGCAGGATAAGATGGCCTCCGCTGGGCGGTTTAAGGTAGCTGAGGCCATCAATCAGAGTGGCAGCAGAGATCTAGGCTCAGGTGGTGTAATGATCCGGGTAGCATGTGGTCACCCTTTCTTTGGACGCTGGGTTCGAGGGTCTGCCCACTTCGCTGGACCCTGTGTGCCACAGTCATCTGCACAGAGACAGTGAAGTTTGCAGCTTTGTGGTCATTGTCTAAAGATAACTTTGGGTTAAGTCAGACATGATGACCTGAGGAAAGCAATTACTAAGAGTAAAAAGACTGAAACTATTTATTGACCCAAAGTTTAAAGGTATATTGCATAGGTTGCCTTTAAATTCATTGAACGTTTACATACCACAGAATATATTTACATCAAAGTATTTAGTGTTTTTTTTCCTAAGCGACTAGTGAAATAAGTATGTTGCTCTAGGAAACAAACTATTTATTTTGTTGTTATTTTTGTTACATATTAAATAACTAAAATATAAGATTAATATAACATTAAAAGTATGATTATTTTAACAAATAGTTTGTACATACACTGATTCATCCATCAGATATCAGTAAACTAACAATTTTATTTCATTTGTCAAGATTATCATTATCGCAAATCATAAAAAAATAAATTGTGAGCTGAAAAAAAAACCCTTTTATCTTAAGACTACATTAAAAATAAGCTTTGACCCACAGATAATAGCACAGAAAAATATATTGAAGAGACAATGGTTTATTTAGCAACTGCAATATGATTGCCTTTCTGTGTAGAGTTTGCATGTTCTCCCCGTGCTTGCATGGGTTTACTCCGGGTATTGATTGGTAATTCCTAATTGCCCATATGAGTAAATGTAAGTGTGTGTGTGTAGCCCTGTCCGGGGACTGGCGACCTTTCCAGGGTGTACCCCTCCTGCCTTTCCCCCCTCCAGAGACGGCTAGAATAGACTCCAGCAGATCCCTGTGACCCCGAATTAGGGAATAAGCGGGTATAGAAAATGAATGAATGAATAATTAGAAAATAATAAAGTTAACCTGTCCATTCTTTATTTGGGAAAGCTTCTCATAGAACTGGCTTGTATCTCTTTAACTACATGGGAATATTTGTGCAAATATTTTGGATTAAAAATATTAATTAAAAAAAAGCAAGAAACAAGGATAAACTTTGGTGAATTCTCATGGTACATAGTAACACTAGACATAATAAATATCCCAAAAATTGGTCTGTGGCCCAAACTTTTTATTATTATTCATAATGGTAAAAGGAAGTACTTTAGGCGTTGAGTGTTTAGCTGTACTTAAAGTGAATTCTTAAGAGTGAAGAGAGTGGAGATGAAAATGTTACTAAGCTAAAGCGATTCACTGACTCACATTAAGATTTAATTATGTATGTACAGCGGTGGTACTTAATAAACCATTGTAAAAAAAAACACAGAAGGAAATGATTCAGCTATTAATTACTCTGTCCCTCTTGTAATAATTTAAAGGATGGGAAATGGTAAACACCAGTCAACCTTTTATCTTTAATAGGATGATCGTCTTGGTTAGAATAAACAGTGTTAAACAGACTTGTATTGCACTGTGTAGGTAGTGATACAGATATATGGATAATACTGTACATTTGTGCATAAAGAAAAATAATATCAACACATACTGAAAGTAGTAGCGCAATGGTTAAGGTGTTAAACTGCTAACTGGAAGTTACCACTGTTGGGCCCTTAACTCTCAATTGCTTGGTTGTATAAAAGAGATAACTGTAAGTCGTCTGAATAGGGGTGTGTGTGTTCCAAAATCAAGTTGCTCATTGATAGCTCAGCAATTAGGTTGTTGGACTTCTGATCAGAAGGTTAGAAGTTCCCAGAAACACCAAGCTGCCACATCCGGGCCATGATTAAAATTATTATAAATTATAAGATTTTTTTTTACATAAATTTGGTTCTTAGTTTAGGTAAAGTTTAGTCAGGTAAAGTTCTTAAAATATTTTTATTATAAGCTTTATTATATGCCATAATTTAAAGTGGCTTGCTTCAGATGGGATATACTGAAGTGTCTTATTCTTACATTTAAAATATTGGTGACAGAAAGGGGGAAAGGTAAATCTTAGTCGTAAAATAATATTGATTTAATGGCACTTCTTACTAAAAAAAATGTGCCCTTTTCATTCCAAGTTATAGCAAGCTTTGCACCATTTATGCAATGATTCCCAGGAAAAGGAAAAAAAATCTGGCATTTAGAGCTAAACAATTGCCCTTTCACAAAGATGCAGTATGTCGGAGATGCTCTTCAAACAGGAAGAGAGAGACTACTAATAGAAAGAGCACCCAGGGAGAGAGATAGTGTGTGTGTGTAAGTGAGAAAGTAAGAGAGAGAAAGAGAGATAGATGTTTGCAAGACAGATCATTTTGTCTAATGGGAATGTTTAATGGGTCTCTCCATCATTTACTCTTTATATGGCCTTCGTCCTCAGCAGTTTGAGAGACTACTTCTCCTTCCTCATTAAAGGACAGATTTTATGATGCGTCATATTCTTTATGTTCAGCACACAAACATATTATGGCCCAGAAAAAGATGTCCTTGGAGATAGGCTAGGAGGAAAGAATTGCAGGTCTGTTCACTTAAATAAGGCTGGACAGAGGTCTTGGAGTTTATCTATTCCTTTCTACAGCAAAGTAAAGTTTTTTTTTCCTAAGCGATCTTGGAATCAATTTCTATTCATGGCAACACAACATGCACATGATACTGAAAATGAAATGTCAGGCAACAGGAAATTATTCTTTCGGGCTTAAAACTAGTTATAGATGCCTTTTTTGGTCCCTATTAACGTTTCAGGCGTTTTACAAAATCTTTTCAAATGTCCCCCACAGTCCTTTAAGCAAAAAAAGAAAGGCTAGACAATGTGATTTTAAAGTTTAAAACTTTGTCATTTGCTTTATACAGCACAAATAAAGATTTGAAGGACATTTTGCTGTTTATTAAGCTGCCCTAACACAGGGCCGATACTTTTAACTGCTATTAAGGAAGATGAAAAGAATTTGGATGAATTATATATATTAATTCTTCGCTATTATGATTTTTGCATTATATAAATGCTAAATAATTTTAATTCAGCAATCTACCAAAATTAAAAATAATTATGGGTTAAAGGCTTTGAAGGTTAAAAAAAAAAAAAAAATGCACATTTTTAAAAGGCATTTTTATTTAAAAGTGAAATAACACATAACAGACCATTTTAACATCTGGACTTTGTCTTAAGTCTAAAGGATGTCAGTGCAATAGCCAGAATAAAATAATATGATGTCTTTTTGGACATTTGAATGTTAACTGCTAACGTTCTCTTTTTAAAGATCAAAAATATTCTTAATGGCATTGAAAAAATGTAGGCTTTTTTCCGAGTTCTAATACAGCTCAATTAACATTTAAAAGACTATAATGGGTATATATATATATATATATATATATATATATATATATATATATATATATATATATATGTATATATATATATATATACATATTTCCCACACATTTCCCACACATTTATTTTGAATAAATACAATTGAGGTGGCCAACTTTACTTTAACCTTTTCTCTAGTGCACTGAATGACATGCATTATACGAGTACTTAGCATTTTTATAATGCTAACCCAGTCTCAGCCTCAGATGCCATGCCCTCGGACTGCTAGCTGATGCATAGGCACACATACTCAGGATTTATGTGAGTTTTGTGGTATAGAATGTTTAAAAGACCTTTTATAGTTTTGTTTGTGGCACTTAGTGACATCTTTAAACATGACGCGCACAAAACAAAACACCATTGTTTGCTTTACTTTTCAGTCATACGTCCCTTTAGCCATTTAAAGCAGCCAAAGTTCCTAGACTTTCCGACGTCTGTCTGGCTACTCGAGACTTGGCTACATAAGACTAATACTAACCTAACTGCATTTAAAACATATATGACAAGGTCATCCTACAAGCATTATTTTCACACCCTAAATAAACTTTCAATAGTTTTTCTTTTTATTACTTATAAAAACTGAATTTCAAACTATATGCAATCCAGTGCATTTATTACATTCTAAACACCTGGAAAGTCATAAATTGCCCAATCCTAAAATTTGACAAGGCCCAAACCTTTAGGGGGCCCTAAGCAGAATTTTATCTGAGGGGCCCCTTTGTGACGGCAATATGATTTTTTTTTATTGTTACGGGGAAACAAAATCTAAGCCTAAAATATTTGTTGTTGACTACAATATTTGCAATGGGAGTGAATATTCAGTGCAATGGTAGTAAATCCGTTTGCTGTCACAGCACTGTCAGTGATGTAAAAATGAAATTAACAATGTGCACATTTATGTAATATCCTTTTATGTAATATCCTATATATTTAATAATATCATTTAATAATGTTTGATTTAAAAGGCATCGGATTGTTTTGTACAGGAAATAACATTTTACTTAAATAGCTTTGGAATATTTAGAAAAAAATCAAAGATTTCATTAAAGTCATAATCCTAGTATTTTCCAAATGTTTGTATTTTATAGTGCTCTTATTCAATGCATGTCATTAAACACAATTTTTTGTGTGTGAACAGTGGAAATTAACTTTACTCGTGAATATGGGGGCATGTGATTTTTGATTAAAAGCATAAATTGGGATTTCCAGGGTAAACGATTTATGGTGTGTAAGTTCATTACTATTCCCCAGATAAAAGAAAACCTTAATTAGTATTTTCACCCACTACTCTAACCAACTGATCATCATCACACCAAAGCGTCATCTTGTATTACTAAATTAATACAATACAGATTGGATTTAATCTATATTACTAGATTAAATCCAATAATCTGTTTTGTATAGTCATGCTAATTTTCAGTTATGTCTCTCTCTCTCTCTCACTCACTTACTCACAAACACACATATTCTATGCTGGGGTACACAGCAGTTGTTTAGTTTTTTAACCCTTTTTACAAGAATCACAGTCATGTAGGTTTTGCTTCTTGACCCAGTTATTCATATTAATTTCTGATGACTTTCTGATGATCACTCCCTGCTCAGCCCTGCAACAGAATATCATCTGATCAACATAGTTAATTTAGCAAAGGTTTTATGATAGATGCCCTTTCTGGCATAATGCTACTAATTATATCTGGGTCATGACACTATTCGTTTATGCAGATGTCACTATAGTAACTGCTCTTATTAAAACAAAACTTTTCATCTGCAATGAACCTTGTTTGAAAGTTAGTAAGATATAAGTAATTCAGTTAATTCATAAAAATATTATAGACCATAAAAACCTGTTAACGAGTGTGTGTATAATATTAGATTTCTGTGACAAAGAACACAATAAATGATACATGATCCTACATTCATATGCACCAAGGAATCTACCTTAGGAGTAATTAATCTTAATATTCCTTTCTGTTTTGTTTTATAAAACGAATGATTACTCTTTCCACTACATGAATTCGATAATTGAAATTCATGAAAAATGTAATCATCTTTGTTTCATCTTTTTTTTTATTCGGTTGCATATACCCTCTATTGCTTAAAGTATTTGCACAGCTGTCTAGAAAGTCAGCACCTGTCTAGTAGCACACATCTGTTTCGATCGTCTATGTATGCTGTAGCTTTGATCACTTTCATTAAAATAAAGAGAACACACCCTTTTTTGTTACATAGGCAAAGGACATATTCAGGTCCTCTATAGAAACATTTGTTGTATTTGTTGTATTTGTTTAATTTAATTTTTTTGTTATTTATTTCTAATTTAGTTGTTAATACAGACATTATAATATTAACTCTAAAACACCCATCAAAAAAAAATAAAAATAATAATGTTACGTTCAGTCATTGAAGAACGCGTGTAGTTTTTTCCGTTTGTTTGAGAACAGAAAAAGGCAGTTGTCCCAAAATTTACCTGCTATATTGATATTGTGATGACCCGAATATAAAATTATGCTTAATAAATAGTTTCCAGTAACCTAAATAAACTGTATTAAACGATTTTTGTGTATATAGTTTATTGCCTTTCAGACTTATATATACATCTATATATATATATATATATATATATATATATATATATATATATATATATACCTTGTTGAAACTCTCTCTTACTCTTGTTCTACTTTTCTCCTAATATTTCATCAGTCATCCTGACTTGTTTCTCTAAGGTCACGCCTGTAACAGTCATCTTGATGTAGTACAAAGTTTCGTTTGTAAGTTGTTCTTATACAGAAGTGTCTATAAGTCTAAAACACTTCTAAAACAGTTATAAGTGGTGTTTATAAGTCACTTGTATTTTTAGTGTAACTTTACTACACTACTGTCATAAGGTGGCGTCTTATGTCACTAAGTCACTGTCTTATACTAAGTGGCATCTACACATCACTGCCTATACTACATATACCTATCTATAATCACCTTTTATTGCCCCCTTAAGCTATTTTAACGCTAATTTTCCCCAACTCACATACCTAGCATGCCTGTGTATAAAAAATCCGACCCTGTGTACAAACCTGCTCCAGTCTGATTAAATGCAAGCTCTAGGTCATCAAAAGTTTGGAAAAATTTAAAGGACCTTTGTAAAGCACTTAACTAAACAGCTTTGGGATGAAATAAAACACTGACTGTGCACCTAACCTTGTTAATGTTCTTGGAATATTATGAAAAAAAAAACAGCCTGTGGTGTTGATAGGATATTTTTCTACAAAATTATGATGTGTGTTATTAATATACTGTACATAAACTGCTTTCTCCTTGCCCAGATTTTTTGTCTGATTGTTTTATGTGGAAATTACAATAATACTATTTCCACACCCTAATAAAGAAATAACCTAAAGTAAGAAAAACAATCCCGGACTAGATCCTGTCAGCATATAAGTCAGGTTTAAAAACCGCCCCTTTGCTCTGTAACAGTTCAGATTAATGAGAGATGAGAGTAAAGTCTCTCAGAGAGGGAACTGTTGAGCGTTGATCCTCTCCAACTGGAACCTGTTTGTTACACTGAAAAAGCAGGCTGCTGTAACAGACTGCCGTAGGTGGCACTGTTGCACTGCTGCCATTCTGACAGAAACACATAGTTGTAATAAATCTGATGCAGCTGGTGGACAGCACATTTGACGGACATTGTCAAAAAAACCTGTCTCAAACACGAACATATGAAGTAGATGTTAAACTGTTTAATCCTCAAGGGCACAATTGTCTTTGTAACTTTTGATATACGCTCACTTTTCCTAGCAGTTTATTTGAAATAAACAAATCAGGTGTCGTTTTGAAAGGTGAGGAGGCTGTTTTCTAGTACTTGTCGCTCTGGTAGTTGGTACTCTGTCTTCATTTCCTTTTGAGTAAGGTGGACCGGGTTCCATTTTGGCTGCTGGTTTGCTGTGAATTATATATACAAATGGGAAAGCGTCACTCATCCTGACAAGCCTATTTTCTGCCTTGTCATTCAGAACAGAAAAGTTAAGAGCGGTTATATAGCCTTCATTACATAACCTATAAGCATAAGAGGGAATTTAAATTGCATATGCCGCCTTCTAGCTTGGAAAAGTTCGAAATGAGTTGTAGTGGCAAGAAAATTGGGATTTAACTTTTCGTTTTTCTTTTTAAATTCTTAGGTGGCCCTCGTGGACAAATATTTTGCCAAGATTTTTATGCTTTGGCTTAAAGTAAAACGAAACCTTTCCATAGATTTTATATCGGTGCTGCTTGCCAAATGTCACCTTTGAAAGCTAGATATGATATTATGTATACTAAAAAAAACCAAAATGCTGCAAAGGAAAATTAGCAGATAAAAACATATTTATTTCATAAACTGATGCCACAAACATGTTTAAATATCAAATTTCAAGGTGTTGACTAATGTTCTATAACAGCACATGCAAGTCACTATTATTTATTCAGGGTTTTTAACATTACAGATTGTGTCAAAGCAGCTTTACAGTATCAAATAGGACAGGTATTATTTTAGATATTTTTAGATGTTTTTTTTTAGATTTTTCTTCTTTTTAATCAATGGCTTAAAATAAATATAGAAACAAAAATTACCCCCCCCCCCCAACAAATTGTTGAAAAACTAAAAAAATTGTTATTGTGAAGTTTTTTATTAAATGTTTATTCAACATTTATTGTCTGTCTATGGCAAGTTCTTCAGAAGAAAGTATTTTGAGCTTTTATTGTTTACAAATGTTTAGGGGCTTCAGGGGCAAAGATTTGGGGGCTTTAACTATGTTGTACTTCGCCACGCACTGTAATTGAAAAATAATCAACTAGTTGTTAACACATTTCCCCCCTATAATTAAATGTTTTGTTTTAAATAATTTCTTTCCTATATATACTTTATATTATAGTTACCCCATTAGCTAATTGGCTAGTATAAATGCAGCTACAATGAATTTACCTAAACACAGATTCTAAGATTATCTGCTTGTTTAAAAAAAGTCCCAATATAAGTATAAATGAAGGCAGTCAAGATGTTACTGCTGCAATGTGTTGTTTCTTGGCCTTTAGCCTATACCTATTCTGTTTAAAATAAACACTGAGATGTGTAGACTGAGGTTCGATTCCCAGCACCACCAAGTTGAACCCTTGACCACTAATTGCTCCGTTGTAAAAAATAGGCAGCTGCCAAATGTTGTATAATTGTATAAATAATGTCTGTTTTCTTTGCCATTTCTCGAAAGGGTTAAAGGTAGTTAAAAAATAAACAGGGTCTCTGTAAAAGATTCAACGGGTTCAAGATTCAATAACAAATAAAGTAAAATAATAAACTTTAGGTGTAATAATAAATCTAAATTTCACATCTGGCAATTTTATTTTTTTCCAAAAAGCTGCTTAGTAAGATGTTCACTGTTAAAAATACAGATACAAATATATTATTTATTTGTTTTTACAATAATAATTTAGTACAATATATACAGTCATCTTAGAAATTATATAAAAATTAATGATCCTTAGTAAATTTCATATAACAAAACATTGCCTACTGCTTTCTAATGTGTAGCACCTAAAGGGAATAAGAAAAGTAGTTAAAAGATAATCAAAATAAAGATAAAGGGGTTTATTTCTTTCTTTATTTTTGCTAGTGTATGCCATAGCCATGGTTTTCTAGCTTGAAGCAAGCTGCAGCATGTATTCTTATTATATTGATTATTAAAACAAGACTAAATAGTCTTGAGTGACCTTGAATTCTAAAACCAAATGGTCTGGAATGCGGTCATTTGCTAGTCCTGGATTTCTCAGTGCAAACCAAAAGTAACCTGCAGCTCTGAGTTCTCTGAAGCCTGTAATTAAGAAACACAGTAATGATCCATATAGCCATTTAACTCATAACTTAAATAAACTAAAATGTTTTAAAATGAACAACACAGGCATAAAAAATGGACTGTATCTCTCAGCCCCCCCCCCCCCCCCGCCCAAATTAAAACTCCTTCAGTTTTGATACATAGAGAGAATGTTCTCCATGAGGTCGGGGGAAAAAAATTAAATAAAACCCGGTGCATTACCACCTCAGCAAATCTAATTGCTTCACATTAATGGACCCCCCGTTTCTTTGACAGACAGCTCAGCCTGTCATCCTTAATGAGCCAGTGAGGGCAGACACCTCATGTGTCTTAGTTCAGCCATGCCACATTCATCATCTCTGCTGTAGCCCACTGTAATAAACATAAAAGCAAAAGAATTTAGTGCTGACAATAGGCATAAATCTTTGACAGAGATATTTTACTTGCTGTTGTAGGTATTTGCAAAGTGAACTTTCAGTTTTGGGACTGATCTTTAAGCAGAAATGTAAATTAAAAGCACGAAAGTGCATATTAAAGGGGCAGTTTGTCAATTATAGCACCCTATGCTGTATGTGAGGCAAATTGCAATTACAATGACGACACAAGCCTTGGCTTGTTCACCATACTAGTACTAGCAAATTCAATTTCCAGGCTGTAAAAAAACTAAAAAAGATAAGCAAGGGAATGGCATAGGAGGGCATTTTCCCCCCTAACGTATCTTTAAAAAAAGGGATGATTCTTATAATCCTTAAAACCAGGACTGTGCAACAAAATTAAAAAAAATAATTTGATTTGCTTTGTGCCAAACAGCAATACTTTAACATTTATCTGACACCATCTCTTTAACGTGGCTTACACATAACACACACATTTTCATTATCCAAATCCATTAAAGGATTGTTAGGCTGCAGTAATCAGCTCAACCGGAAACAGGAACACCTCCTATAACACACAATGTATATGTCTATTGTAAGTAAAATGACATCTACACTAATACATCTGTTTCTTTTCTATTCAAAGCTCACCGTCACCACCAGATCCAGTCTGTATCCAGCCCAGCTGGTGGATCAGCACTTAGAGACAATGAGCCCCAAAGGCAGTTTCCCAGTAATGACCTTGTCTTCTATGAAGCCATCCAGACAAGACCACAAAAACTTTGCTGCAAACCTGCTGGTTTGCCTAATCAGAGGAAAACTGACCCCCTGAGTCCCAAGGTTTTTTCTCCATTCTTTCACAGATGGAGTTTTAGTTCCTTGCCGCTGTCACCTCTGGATTGCTTAGTTGGGGATTTTTGATTTACAGATATTAATTAAACTAACTGTTTTTGTGAGTGTTCACTATTGTCTTATTTTGATTCTGTAAAGGTGCTTTGACACAATCTATATTGTTCAAAAGCGCTATATAAATATAAATAAGGTGACTTAACTTGACTTTCAATTACAAAAAAATGTTGACATTTCTTCCCTGTACAGTGTCTGGGTTTAGGATTAGGTTATAGAATGTTGTAGATTTGAGAGGCTACAGTACCCAGCAGCTGTGTTTGTATTGATAAGGATATCTCCACACACAAGACTATTGAATTTGCCGTGCTCCAACATACAGCTCTGAGATAGCCCATGTTATTAAACTGAAGTTGTTCTTAACAAAATAAGGTCCAAATTCAGTCACAGAGTTTCTGTTTAAATATGTATTGACATGTTAAAGGTCTAAATGCCAAATTCTAATCTGGATTAGCTGAGCTGTGTTTCTTTGATTTTCATGAGTACAGAATAACAAACAAGCCTGGTTATCTGGCCACTGCACACAGTATCATAGTGAAGTTTGACATTGAGAACAGATTTGAAGTATAGTTTTAGAATGATCATTTGTTTGAAACACTACATATCAAAAATACATTAAATAAAATCATACTAAATGTCCTTTTTTAGTTTTTTAAATTATTTGTCTGGTTATAGATAAGACAAATAACAAATGAAAATGAAAGACAAAATGTTTTAATCATTATAACACTAATTCTAGTAATACTATTAATAATAGAGATAAAATAATATAGAAATTAATCAACTATATCCAATTATATTAAAACTCTAATCAATTTAAAAATAATTACATCTAATATTTTTGTGATATCAAAGAATGTTTTTTATATCCTTTATCCTATGCAGTAAATACACTGTTTTCCTGGCTGCTAAAAATTAATAATAGATAAAATATTATACCAAACCATTTCATTCTGGTTTTTCCATTAACCAGTTTGGCGCTTATAAAATGACTGAATGCTTCAGTCATAGCAGATAAAAAGCCTGGCGTTTGAACACAGCCGTCTGCTCTGTAACTCAAAGCCTGATTTAAAGCTGTGTTTTGGTAAGAGTTAATAATATAGTATGTGATTTTCTTCAGAAACATTTTTTGCTCTGCTGGTGGAAAGTTTCTTCCCATCCTGAAAGCAGTCATTCAATTAAACGGTTTAAACGTATTTAAATAGTCTGTGGAAAGTGTAGAACCAAGAAATGTTCGCCCAATCAAAATGTTTTGTCTCAACATTATGATAAGTTGTCCACATAGCAGCAGTGGTACAGGGACAAAACCGAAATCCAGATGAAGACAAAGGGAAACACAAAGGCTATAAACACACATGACTAACCAATGAGAACAAGACACATGGACATGGGGACCATGTGACAGGAACACATGGGGAACAAAGATCACATGACAAGGACAAAACAGGAACTCAAAACATAAACGCATAAACTATATAATATTTAAAGCATAAACAAATATGAAACAAGAAACCTAAACCATAAAGCTTGCACATTGTTTGAGAACGATGTTATTTGTATAACAGAATTAAACCAGCCATTATGTTTTGTTTAATCGGTGCAGAATCACTACATTAGGATAGCATGCTAACTATAGATACAGATGTCATTAGCCTACACAATGACCAAACTGTATACTAAGAGGGAACAGACTTTGACACAACACCTGCAACATTACTTTATTTCTCAGCTACCTTACGGTTAAAAATTGTAAGCCAGTAGTTAAACAACCTGTTAACTAAACAACCTACCAATAAACAACCTGACTACAGCCTAATAACAAATACAGGACAGTACGAAAAAATATAAATATAAGACTTACAAATCCAGTGGCAAGAAGGCTCGGTGTTGGGTCTTTATCAGTTTTGCAACCCATTGACTCTTTTAGTTCGTACCACTGAGTGTCAGCCCACCCTATATTGCTCATGTTCGATCACTCTCACACTTTCTTTTCTACACTGCCTCTGTCAAAAACCCTTTTTGGTTTCTTTGCTAACTCTGCCATGGTGTTGATTTTAGGGATTGCATATTAACTTGGATAATTCCACCCAGGCTACCAGTAAAATATATGATGTTTGATGTAAAGCAGGTCGCACCCTTCGGCTGGCAGAGAATGGGCGGAGCCTTGTGTACGGATCCGAACATAAAACTTACAGAGTGTGGCTGTAGCTGTTAGGAGGCTGTTTGAGTAGCAGTGGCAGTAACATTTGTCCAGTTAAGAGTTCTAACACAAAATAATTTTAGAGACTTTATTTGAAGGTCGAAAAACTTACAGACAGTAAGGTTTGGGTTTTAATACCACCTTAAATGCTTAGGTCCTGATATACTCCTCTGCTCAGCTGTATCCTGCATTAAATGTGTGTCCCTTTTTTAAGGTGTCAGCCAAAGAGCTAATGAACTGGATATAATATGTTATTACAGTATATATTATTTAACATATTGTAGTTCTTTGTTGCAAATATGTTTAAATTCTTTATTTGTAATTTTTACTGTAATGTTTCAGATTTTGTATGACATAAAATGATGCAATAGCTGTTGAAGTGATTTTAGTCAGACTATTCTGAGGCACTTATGCACATTCGTTTTCTCTTTGGCATTATTCTGCAGTGTTTCTGGCTAGCCACAGGGCTACCTCTGTACCCTCTGTTCCCTTTTCCTCCATCTCAGGATAGGAGTGTAGGTGATTAGAAGGAAAGTTGGAGAAAGGGATCTGTGAAGCCTGCTAGTTTTGAAGGCTCATGTTTTTCGATCGGGCCTCATTAGGACTGTAGAAATCTTTGGTATAAACTGGATAGCCGTTACCGTTCATGCTTTTATCAAAGTAACAAAAGCAATAAAAGACTTGACTGAGCTCTTGCTGAAGTCCCAATACAACGGGTACCATCAACTAAGAGAAAGTGTCCTTTCTTTAGTGTAATATTCTTTTGACTACAGAATATTGATGCTTTGCAAATAGACATTGTTTTATTATGGCCCTGAAAAAAATGAAGAATAAGGCTAGTTACCACAATTAACTATAGTAACTATTGACCATAAATCATACTGTGACTTTTTCACTGTGTTAGTTCCAACACTGTGCTCGATCAACAGCTTGTTTAATGATTTTTCTTGAGGGTATTCATTGGTGTTCATTAGGCACTTCATAACACTTGGCATAAACCCATATAACAATTGTTTCATAGCATACAATGCAGACTTGTCACAGATATTGATAATCATTTGATAGAATGTGTTGCAAATAAGTGATAAGTGAATCCAAACATTTTTTCCTGTAAGACTGTGTTGCATAAAGACTGCTTTAGACTGTGTAATATCAAGTTGAATCAAGTTTATTTGAAGTAGCTGATTGTTTAACATTCTATAGGTAAAAATCTAATCAAAGCACATAGTACCCTGTTCAAAACTCAAGTTTAGGGTTAATTGGAATTTTGTAACAGTGTCAAATCTCACTAATAATAAAAAGTGTGGCAACTCATACAGTGCCGAGTACAGAAGCAAAACCTTTATAAGATTATACTTAGCCTCACTTGACCAGCTAGGGTGACATCATCACCAATACATGACTGTTCCTGTACTGATATGCAATTGACATGCCATTTGATATTGTGCCTCAAATCAGAACTATGTCAAAAATGATCTGTTATTTGCCACGGGTGCCATATCAAATTCTAATTAAGTGCTTAAAATGCCTCTATGCCACCACAATGTATGTCTGTGTAAATTTATGAAAACAATATTTCATGAATTGTTTACCATAATTCAAAATAAGCAACATCTAATTCAGATATCTGCACAGTCTTCGTTAATGTAAATGCCTTTATTTTGTCACATATACTTTACAGCAGAGTGAAATTCTTTCTTTGTATATCACATCTCAGTAAGTTGGGGTCAGAGCGCAGGGTCAGCTATGATTAAGCGCCCCTGGAGCAGGATGGGTTAAGGATCTTGCCCAAGGACCCAACGGTGGCTGGCTAGCTGTAGGGCTTGAACCCAGGGCTTCCTGGTCTTTAGATCAACAACTATTTGAGCCACCACGGCCCCCCATTGTTTATTCCTACTCAGGACACCCTGGTCCTGCTTTCTACCCTTCTGTCATATTTCTGTTGAACAAACTCAAAATATACTTAAATAATGAATACTGTATTTGTAGTTTACTTACTGATACTATTAAAAGTAAGTCATATTCCAGTCTACATTTTTTCCCCTGAACCTTAAAATTCCACACATTTCGTTTCGAAGCTCTCAAACCGCTCTGTTTTATAGTTTTCAAAGCTGTCTCTTTGTCACACTGGGAGAGTGCAAGACAAAGAAAAGCCGAAAAATGAAGAAAACAAATAGAGAGGTGCCACATAAATACAGAAAAAGATGAGAAGCTAACAACTATGTGGTGATAACAGGATTTATCTTGTTTGTAAAGAAACTAAGAGCTGACAAATTGGAAAAAGCTTAGTAACAAATCTACTTCTCTATTATTTATTACAACATCCGTGTTTTATAATGCTGTATATATTTGCAAAACCTAAATGCTCCACTTAGAGGGCATAGACATTAGCAAAGTCTAGCACATCCAAGAAATTCACGAGTTTTCCCGGGGTACTCCAGTTTTCCTCCCCAGTCTGTAAATATGCATTGTAAGCTGATTAGCTTCTTTTAATTCATAAAAGTGTGTTTCTGTAAAATATGATATAAATATGTTAATTTGGTGCATTAATTTTTTTTTATTATATTAAATTTCACTCGCTTTAAAAACAATGAGCTTACCTTTTTAATACAACAACAACAAATACATTGTATACTACTAACACATCAAATCATTAAAATATAATTTAAACCTGCAAGAATTCTGATTGCTTTATTTTTGCCTTATCATTTAACTTCACATCTTCCAGATTCCCGGTTCAGTTCAAGAGACTAAGTTACTGAGATTTGTTGAGTTTTTACATGATCTCTCTGTGCCGCTCAGATCTTTTCTAGGTTTTCCCACTCCAGAGTGTAAAAAGAAGTGTATATATATTCAACTTTATTGTCATTGTGCAAGGTACGATGTACAGAGCCAATGAAATGCAGTGTTTTTCACATATCCCATTTTAGTTAAGTTGGGGTCAGACTTGCCAGTGGTGGGGCTTGAACCGCAGGTGTTTCTGGTCTTCAAATCAGCAACTTAACCATTTGAGCCACCACTGCCCCTAAAAATGACTAAATGCACAGTAATGCTGTGAGAATTTACAGTGAGAAAAGCAAACAACTTACGTTTTAATTTTTTTATTTACAGTCTTAATTGGACTTTATTTAAGTGCATGCATCTTTAATTTAAAAAATTGAAAATGATCTCAATGATTTAACATAAGAGCTCATCATAAAATATATTGTTTTTTCTAAAGCATTTTTATTTATCACAATATGTTAATTAATTAACTATTAACGATTAACTATTAATTAGTCCTTGAAAATCTACTTACTATAGATGATGTTCACCTTAAAAACAGCCAAGTTAAGGCAAGGCAAGGCAAGGCAAGTTTATTTATATAGAACATTTCATACACAGTGTTAATTCAAAGTGCTTTACAAAAGAAAAAAAACAATAAAATAAAAAAGAAACAAATAAAAAAAAAATTAAAATAAAACAGTTAAGAATATAAAATGATTATAGCCAGTTTGTAGCAGAGTGCTTTTATTTAGTAAATGCAGAAGTAAATACATTTGTTTGAGTCTGGATATAAAAATGTCTACTAATTTATTAAATCTGATCTCTTTGGTAGATGGTTCCAATTGCGGGCTGGATAAGTATATTCAATTCATTGTGCAAGGTACATGTACAGAGCCAATGAAATGCATTTTTCGCATATCCCATCTTAGTAAGTTGGGGTCAGAGCGCAGGGTCAGCTATGATACAGTGCCCCTGGAGCAGGAGGGGTTAAGGGTCTTGCTCAAGGACCCAACAGTGGTTGACTTGCCAGAGGTGGGGCTTGAACCCAGGTGTTTCTGGTCTTCAGATTAACAACTCAGCACCATAACCATTTAAGCCACCCTGATAATAGCTAAACACAGATTCCCCTTGTTTAGACTGAACCCTTGGTATGTTTAACTGACATGATCTGAGTGATCTGATAGGTTTAGATTCAGTGAGCATATCTGAAATGTATTTTGGACCTATAGGCCATTGAGTGACATATAAATAAATAAGAGTACTTTAAAATCAATTCTAAATGTAACTGGCAGCCAGTGGAAAGACCCGAGGAACTGGTGTGATGTAATTTTCTGGTTTTAGTCAGAATCCTTAGTCAGAAGCCAGGTTACTTGTTTTATTCATCTGATTAAGCTAGTAAAGTTTATAGTTTTTATCTTAGTAGGTGTCAGTTACCATAAAAACTGATTTTCAATTTGCAACACTTGCATTAAGTGATGGATGTTTATTGAAATAAAGCTGTGGACTTTTGCTTTAGGAATGTCAGCAGAAATGATTTTATAGCCATGTAATTGTAGTGATGTATTGCCAATTGTGGTTAATTGATAAACTGAACAAAAGCTTCCATTAGGTGAAACTTGCTTCTAAACCTGCCTATTGGTGCTTATAACACTAACAGGTAAACTGTTACATAACACCTTTAAAAGGCAAAGGCTTTTAAAGTTGTAACGATCTGTACCATGTTATGTCTATTTCCATTCCAACTAATTAATAAGTTTTTTTTTTTAAATTTCTGCATATAAGACTTTGTCCATAACAAGACAAAATAATGACACTAAACTACATAATTTACAATTTGCAAAAAGATAATTTTTTATAGACAAATATTTAATATCTATTAACAAATAAGCTAAATGACTTTTATTACAATTTGTTTTTCAGATCACATTATCTTATTGTAAATAGATCATCATCAATCTAGAGACACATTTATATTCATCATAAATATGTTTTGAATTACAAGCTTTTTCAAATATTTTTACTGGGTATTTGTTGGTAATCTAACCAAGCTTGGATTTCCAACACAATCGACAATACTTGTTGGTGCTCTAAATAAAGTGTTAAAGAGAGAGCTTTTTATAATACTTTGTAGTATTATTATAATAATTTGTAATACAATTTTAGCATAATAATATTATGTTGTAGTCCATATGGACTCCTAAAAGCACACAAAGCTACAACGTGCTTTATTCTTTTTTAAATTGAAATTTAAAAAAAAATCTCTTTTGTGTTAGTTAATAAATGTTTATGTAGTTTGTATTGTCACACCAGGTTTGGATGTGTGTGATGTAAAAATTACATATTGATGAATCGATAATAAAAGGTTAAATTGAATTCATAAGACATTTGTCAGTTTGAGTGTCACTGGTTGTTTTGCAGTGATGTGGCAAATTACAATTCAGTGAGGTTGTAGTAACATCATTTCTCAAAATGTGTTATCGTTAACATGTATTTAGATCATACAATGATTTTTTTTTTAAATGTGTGTGGTGACTTTTGAAAATTAAATATTGAATAATATTGTCAGGTTTGGGTTTAATTTGTGTTTATTTTTTATCGCATTGTTATTCTGGTGAGTGATTAAATAACCTAATTGATAATCTGTAAAAAAATGTGCATCCTAAAATTTAAACAAACTCAGCAGTATTTTACTTTTATTAATGGCAAAATTGGGGAGTGGGAGAGAGAGAGAGAGAGAGAGAGAGAGAGAGAGAGAGAGAGATAAAGATGGGAGTCAAAAGTTAATAAAATAAGGAATGACTGAAGGCATCAATCCTTTGAAGAACTGACGCAAAGTCAACATGCCCAGCCCATCATTCATTTCTTACATCAACCAATTTAGCTGATAAACAAACAACAGGCCCTGGCAGCCATTTTGTATTGCTACAGATTTTATTTTGGATGACATGCCTCAGGCTAACATCTTTGAAGCTCTTACTGTTATTGATTCTCAATCTCTTGAAAGCAAAATGGAAAATCAGACTGTGTGTTATCTCTGTGTAATGCCATAATACAAATTATAGTTAATTAACTGCCAATTAATATGCAATAAATAAAATACACAAATAAGCTGACATTTCTGGTTTAATAGCAAAAAATTATCTATTGCAACATTTATAGGACACAGTTGGATTTACAAATAAAGGCAGTGAGTGGAAACAGTATTACTAATTGGTCTTCTTTAATTTGGGCAGACCTTGCCTCGGGTAATAGACTTTTATATCCATGTACTGTATGGGCAAGAGGGTATTGTAAGTATGCAGATCCAGTAGAAAGATGATCCAGAGCTACAGTCAGTGAACACAGTAAAATATTTAATGATTCAATTTATGTTTGCATTTTCATATAATAAAAGTCAAATAATACAAAATTCATTATTACAGTAAATGTCTTTCTGTAGGAGGTCAGAATTGTTTTTACATATATCAAAGTATATAAAAAGCCTATGCTAAAGAATTTCTTTTGATATTTAACTTGAATCATGAAAGAACTAATTTACATTTGTCCCTAGTTTACTTTTTATTGTTTTTGTGTTAGAAAGATGAGATGATCTCATGGGTCTGTCTTCAAGCTTAGACAAAACCACAAGCTTTTTTTTTTTTTAGCAAATTTTAGAAAATAAAACTTGGTGCAATTCGTAAAAAATGAAAAATATGTTGAGATTGTATTCCATATTATACGAAATAGGTTTTCATTACCCTGCAAATGGTTTTTAGGCACTAGTGAATTTTCAGGTGACATTTACCCTACATTATTTGCACTGTTGTTTTTCACAGTTTGCACCAGGTTGCACACATGCACTTTATGTGACTAAGACACTTATTTTCTAGCCCTTAGCTCTGTGGTGTTCTTCTGTTGTTTTGTTATTCTTCTGTTAAGCTTCTCTTTGTTGTTTTGTGTAATTCTGTGTTGTTCTATGATCCTGTGTTGTTTCCATGATCCTGGAGAAACATTGTTTTATTTCACCTTGTACTGCATTTGCTATATATGGTTGAAATAACAATAAAGCTTTTAAATACTAGATACCTAAAAAGTAGATAGGGTCAAAGTAGTAAGGCATAAAACAGTGGAACAGTTGCCATGCAACCTCACATCTTCCAGGTTCCCAGTTCAGTTCTGAGACTAAGTTACTGAGATTTGTTGAGTTTTTACGTAATCATTCTGTGCCACTCAGGTTTATTTTAGGTTTGCCAGTTTCCCCCACTACAGAGTGTGAAAAAGGTAGTTTAAAAGCACTGCTGTAATAATTTACACTGAAAAGCAATGAATTAAGTCTTATTTTTTTAATTTAAAGTACAGTTTAATTTGTCTTATTTATAGGATTTTTAATTTCATGCATCTCTGATATAAAAATGATCTCAATGATTTAACATTGAGACTCATCATAAAATATATTGTTTTACTAAAGCATTTTCGTTCATCACACCGGATTAATTACTGCCTATTTAAGTGTCCTTGAAAAGCTACTCACTATAGATTATATTACTTTCTTCCTAGTGATTAATGACAACATTTATTTATTGTTAAAAAGTCTTCAAATACCCAAGGACACGCAGCGCTGTATAATTCTTTGATTTAAAATAGATGATACACTGGCTAGCACCTTACAAAAGAAAAATCAATTCAGTGTGGTATTATATCTAAATATATAGCCTTGCAGTGATAGTTGCTTATTACGCATCCATTTAATTCAGACATCAAGAGCATTACATTAAGCCTGAGTGTGTGGGTGGGTCATGTGGCCCTAATTCAGTACCAACAATAGAATGAAATGTGATCAATGGCACAGAAAGCCCTAAGACTATAACTAATGCTAATTAACTGCTAATCGATAAGGCATCTCAAAGGTTTCTGAAAAAAACTCTGATGGCTGTCAAAGAAACATTTATCATATTTCGGCATTGCTTGAGAAAAAGAGAGGCTATAAAAGATTCTGATGACGTAGCTTTTGCAAGTATACTGCTAGCCAAGTTAATGCCTTTCACAGTCAAGCACTGCACTCATTTATCTCATCGCACTGAAAGCCTGAGGGATCTGTAAAGCGATTTATGTCCAAGTGCAAGACACATTCTCACTGATTCCACACTTTCACTGCATAGTATTTTAAAAAATCATTTCTATTTGTAAGATCCTAAAGCTAAGTATTTATTCTAATTTCTTATACGCTATACATTCAGTTGTAAACTGTATAAAAACTGCTGTGTGCGCCATGTACCAGACTGTGTGATTAACCAGATGATAGCTATAATATATATACAATATAATTAATAAAAAATTCTGGCCAAATCAATGCAACCAGTACATTTCAAACCCATGAACAAACCAATGTTAAATAATTAACATTATTACTAAACATATAGAAAAGTTTGGTTAATTAAAACTATATGTTTTTTCTTTATATTAAAAGGTTGCCATATATAAAAATACCCAAATGACTGAAAGGAATTATTAATACAGCGAATGCACTACATAATTAACATTTGACATGTATTTATTATTATATTGTAAAACCGTATTATAAAAATCCTTTTTTTGTTTTACCTAAAAGACTTGATTTTTTAAATTGCTGCACAATAATTATAACCACAGATCAGAAACAGACGAATGATTAAAGAAATAAACTTCCAGTGGGTTAGTAAGGTGTTGGACCACAAGAAGTCACCAGAACACCTTTCACTGATATTAAATTCTTTGGAGGTACATGAAGTATTAAATTCTCTGGAAGTGTAGAGAAAAGATAAACGCCATTCCCAAAATATATTTTTTCAAATGGTGTTTTGATGAAATTTGGTGATACTTGGACAAAAAAATTTGCTTCAAAATCTCTCATGATTGTTCAGCTAGATTAAGTTTTGGACTGTAAGGCCAGGCCTTTGATTAGGATTTTCAATTTTATAAGCTTTATCTTGTCACTCGATATAAGAGCACTATCTTTTAGTGGCTTAGTGGTTAGCATGTTGCTTTGCAACTCTGGGGTTGGAAGAGTTTTGATTCCACCCTGTGTGCATGTTCTTTCTGTGCTTTAGCCGCTTTCTATAAGTTTTTCTTAGGTACATTGTAGGCTGATTGGCATCCCTTATTTGTTTATAGTGTAGGTGTGTGACACCTTCCAGGGCCTCCAGCCTTGTGGCATCAGTCCCCTAAGTTATATTCCAGTGTTCATTCAACCCTGTGTACAATAAGTGGCAGAGAAAATGGAAAGAAAGATCATTTCTTTTAATTTCATTTCCAGCATTTTGGCAGATGCACTTATCCAGATCGACTTACATTTATTTCATTTATACATCTAAGTAATTGGGGGTGAAGGGCCTCATGTCAGGGGCCCAGCAGTGGCAACTTAGTGGTATTGAGAAATGAACACCAGTTTTTCAGTTTTCAGTTCAGCTACCACTTTGCCCCATTTACATTTCTGGCAGTTATATACGTAAGCAGTTAAGGGTTGAGGCCATTGCTGAGGGCTCTAGCAGTGGCAGCTTGGTGGGGCCGGAAATTGAATCCACAATCTTCTGATTTGCAGTCCAAGAAAATCACTTACATTTAATCAACAAATAAATCACTTTTTAATTACCTTTTTAAAATAAAGTGCAATTATGTGCCTTTGCTGTATTAATGATTCCTTGTTAAATCTATCAGCAAAGATGTAAAACTGACAGACTGTCACAGGTTTGTTCAACGATAGGTGTTAAAAAAATCTATTTAATAATAACTTAATCGCAGGTGTCTCAATCAAGTGTGTTCGGCTGACTGAGACGGATCTGTCGAATCGACGTGTGTGTTTGTGCATATGAGTGCTCATGCATCCAAGAAATGTGGTGTACTGAGAACATGTAGCCAGTCTACATCCATGCTTTCTTGTCAGTGTTGTACTAATTTAAGAACTGGTGTGAATGTCAGGAGATTGTCCAGGGCACAGGCCTGTCACACACACCACAGGGCAGAGATGTGCAGTACACCTCTGATTCCACTTAGAGAATGTTAGCCACCGTCTTTCCATCACAAAGCCAATCTTCACAATTTTGCACTCTAATAGACTGTCACAGACTGGCTGCATGACCAAATTGCCTGAGTTTTATTATTATTTCCATTTTTTCTTGCAGCTGCCACTAGTTTTAAGACAGAGCCTGTCAAGTGAAGGCTTGCACAGGGCTGCCAAGTTTGACTGGTACTCGAATTGTCATTTCCAAAGTGACAAGGTGCTGATTTGCCCGACTGGCAGTGAGCGATTGGACATATCCGTTGACAAATGGGCACAGGGACTGAGCTGGCAGGATGCTACATGAGACAAAATGCCTTTGGACACAGGTTTTGAATGTTCTCTCTCTCGCTCTCCTCTCTTTCTCTCTCACACCACCTTTTTTTTATCGCACATCACAGTGGGACAGGTGTTGCTAAAACACGGCAAATAAGGTCAAATTCAAAGAGTCACTCGGCAGCAGCAGCAACATTTTTAATTATAAGCACCCAATTAGTGGGCAGGAGTGATAAAGCTGTGCATTTTACAAGCACTTCACAATAATGATTAAAGTCGCAATGTGAAAAATAATAAAAATGTCATGTGGGCTAAATATTAACAGGCCAGTAAATGCCAGTTTACGACATCAGCATGCTGTGTGGGTGTATCAGAGCGTTTACAATATATAAAAAGAGTATTTTGATGCCTTGCTATAAAATATTAGCTCATACCGCATTCCAAACACTGCGTGTGGTCATTTTGTCCAAAATGAAACTTATTTTTGTAGAATTACTGCGCTGTGGGATGTCATTTGTTGCCTCCCATCAGCCACAAATTTAAACTATTGCAAAACAGATAATGACAAATGTTTTGAAAACTGTGTTATGAATAAAACTGTGTGTGTAAAAAGTAAAGGGACATTTAAATGTCTGCTAATATGTGCAAAAAAAAAATCACACCCAGATTGTTTTTTAATTACTAAGGTTAATGTTATGCATAGCATTAACTAGCTGCATCAATTAGTATTATTATTTTACTGAAGGATAGTAAGATAAGTGTGTGTGTGTTCTATGTGTGCTTCTGATACCAATAAAGCAATTAAGACATTGAGATGCTGGGGTTGAATAGTTCAGAATGGGACCACTAACATCTTTCCGCTTATATAACCTTTATTATCTAAGACAGTTCAATGTGATACACTTGCTGTCATTATAAAGATGATTTTTATGCTAACAAGGCTTTTGAGGCTGACTGATTTTACTGGGCCCTCAAGAGGCATTAGCCGCACATAGGCATTTAACAGTGATTGGATGAGATGTAGCCTGAAAAAGCTGAAAAAGTCAATTAGCTAAAGCTCTGGCCAACATCCAGGATGGACAATAGAATGGGAACTAGCCCTCGTGCTTTTCTGTATGATACACAATTAAAATATGTCTAGGTTAAAACCTGACTGCTCTGAGATTATGGTCTATAACACAGAGAGTCAGCACAACCAGTAAAATTAGAATAAAGTCTAGACAGTAGCTAGACTAGGTAGCTTTCATTTAGATATCCACAGCTAAGTATGTGTGTAAGCACCAGGGGAAATGTGTTGCCAGACATCAGTGGAAGTGATATACATGATAAAGTATTAAGGGGATTGAAAAGACATAAAACATGTCTGAAAGTTTAGCATGCTTCATGTTTGCCTATTCGTATCGAAAAATGACATATACACTTAATATTCTAACACAAACTAATGTACCTGTCATACACAGAAAATGCTAAACACTTACCTACTGCAAAAAAACACACTCACAACTGCTGACTCAGTGAGTGATGGTATCATGCCCAGCTCCAATCTCACTGTTATTTCCACACATCATTTATAACTTACAACATGGTGACATAAGTCAGCAAAGCTTTTTGTGGCAGCCTATTTATCAGACACTTTGCATAGGTTTTAGAAGAGACTTTTTATTTTTTTGCTAGCTTAACTCAGACTTTAGAAAACAACTTTTCCGGTGGGGTTTGCAACCTTTCATTAACACCATTCGAAGAGAACTGGTTAAACAAAGAAAGAAAGTAAGACTCTGCTGCCAGATAGATTTCAAACCACCTGGTACCCTCTGGTTCCTAGATGTCTGCTACTTCTCTTTTCTGCATTTTAAAAATATAAAGTATTATTAGTAGAGGAAATCAGTCAAGCTGGTGTTGTTATTGTGCATAGGCATGTTTAAAGTACACTTCCTAAATGCACCAGCCTGTAGGAGAAAATACAAGGAAAAGGTATTGACCTAAAAAGGGTCAGCAAGACAAAACCCCCAAACTCTATAAATACATGGTATGTTTTGTTTTGAGTGGGAAGTTGTCAATCTTTTGGATAAGTCTATCATTGTATGTTGGAAAAAAATTCCAAACTCTTCATTGTTAAATAATGGAGTTTATTATTATTATTAATATTATTATTATAATGAATCGTAATAGCACGTTCTGTAAAATATGCTAGAGTTTATATTTGTACACATATTTATATTTTATATATACAGAAATCAGTCTAAACGCACACATGCTGTTGTTCATTTCTCGCTCACAGTAAACTCACTCAGCCTTCACTTCAATAAAATGTTGCCTACAGGCACCATCAATGTCAAGAAGCGAAGACATGGAATTAAGACACTGCTCCTACCTGTCAAGCACACTTTCAATTACTCACTAACTGACATTAATGCCCTTGAGAAGGTGTGGGCAAAACCCAGTGGGACCGGTCGGCAAACTCACACACTCCAACCCCGAAGTCAGATGGAGTCACATGATTAACTGCCCTCCGAAGACCTGCAGGACCTGAACTATGAATTAAATGACCGTTAATTGGATGCATTTATCCACACAGTAATAAAGCAGGGACAGGGGATCAACTGGAAGAGCGGATAATTAAAAATGTTTTTTACCAAGCAGATTGAAAAGAGTTTTCTTGGCCTTTATTGATCTGTAGCTCAAAAGAATAAATAAAAAAAAATGAAGAAGTTCAATATTTCATTGGTTTCTGTTTGTTTATTCAGCTGGAAAGATCTGGCAAATTATCCTTATTAAAAACCAAACAAACACAAATATAAAAAATTAATTATAAAAAAAATTTGAAGAAGCTGTGGTGTCTAGGTCAGAGCAGACTTTTAGTATTTTAGTATAAAATAAAGGCCGTCAAAAGAATCATCTGTTGTAGAGCTTAAGATGGAACCTTGTAGAGCTTCAGATAGAACCTCGACATTCAGAAGGACTACATCACTATATGTCTCAAATCCTTATTTTTCATCGATGTAATCTAGAGACTCCAAGGTGCTATTGTAACTATTCGTCAAAGATGACATTTTATGTGATATGATGGGAAGGTCCTGGTTCACAACAAGGAGTGAAAGCTTTTGAAGCTTTGCTTGTTGGAACAGAAGAGAAGGTCATGGGTCTGGAATGTGTCTCATCTAAAAAGCCAAGATGGAAATGCCATCTGCTTCATTCAAAGGAACCAAATGGTCAGTCGGGCAACACTGAATAACTGCATATAAAATGGGTGCTCCCTGACATAATTGAAATTGCCTTTTGTGAAGGTTTCAAGGATCTGGAATGTAGCATTGATGAAATTTAATGCATGATTTTACATTTCAATTTGACTGTAATATAAACAGTGATTATTCATTGTGACCTTTATTTTGTAACATTATAATAACAATAGGAAAGCAATAATGATGAGCAAGCAAACATACTGGAGAAACACAGAAAATATGTTTCATTTGCAAAGAATTCAGTCTTTAGACAGACAGATAGATAAATACTAGCAAAGGTTATGTTGTTTATGTATATAAATATCATGTTAATCCTGTTAAACCTACTTTTACACTTCCTGAGCCAGTGAATGTCATTTGGTAACAATTCAATTTAATCCAATTCAGTTTAATTTGTATGGACATTGTTTCAGAGCAACCTCACACAGAGTGCATTAACAGTGAAAAAGTGTAAGTTTGTCCATACTGAACAAACCGTTAAATTTTATAAAATGTCGATTACATATTATATATATATTTCTTAAGGTATTTGGTAATATATATATATATGGCTTATGTAAAAAAACATCAGGCAAGGGCAGACCAGTTTTAACAGTATTGCACACTTTTTTTTATTTTAAATTATATTTTAAAAATGGCCTGATTCAAAGTATATGTATGAAGATGTATTTTTTAAATCTGGCCAATCGTGTGATTTTGTCATTTGAGAATAAGATAACTTGAAATTGTCAGCAGAGTTTCATCTGTGTAAAGAAGACATCTGAGAGGGATCCATGTTGCAGTGTAAGGCTTTTTTAACAGTATTGCAATAATCCAAAGCGTGGTCAATAAACATGCAAAGGTCGGTACAACACGAAAAAACACAATAAGTCCGAGCCAACAAATCCAAAAGGTTAGGCAGAAATCATGAATATAAGCGGAGCATAGATCAAACCAGAGAAACAAGAGCATTACACAAAACATTTGCTAAAGTTGACTAACAAACAATACTTCGCAACATGTGGTCTGTGACGATAGCTTATAAAGCTAGCGACAGGAAGTGCTAGAAAAAGTACTACCAGAAGTGGAGGGATTTCTGGTAGTATTTTGGACAGGATTGTTTTACTGTTGTCTGTGAGGCGTGAGCTGTTGTGTTCTGTGAAACGTTGAGATTCTGCACATAACAGCTGGGGTGACTACTTATTATTTATTTGTATTATTTTTTTCAAAGCCACAGAGAGCAACAGCTGAGGGATAAAAAAAGCCACATACAGCTGTGGGGCCGCCAACACCTGATCTACAAGCTATGAGCAGACACGAGCAGAAACCCTTCCAGCTGTCTTCCACTGTGTACTTTGCTAAAGAGATCTATTATTTATTTACTATTAACTACAAGACGTTGGAAAACCTTTCTATGTACAGGAGTCTGGAGTGCTTCTCTGTTGATTGTTCATGAGCTGCCAATCAAACATGCTTAAGCTGGGTTGTGTGTGTGCCATGTTGACTGCTATACCTTCAGGCCATAATAATCACACTGAATCCTTGATCATAAACAAGCTTTGAAAGGGGGGGGAATTACGGAGAAGTGTAGCTAGGCGGAAGCATAATATTATATATAACATCTAATATTTTAGAGCATCTGGTAAACAAATCTCATAAAATAATTTCATTAAAACCTCAGATCTTGGGGGACAGAAGGCGGAGGTTGGGGATTGGTGTAAAAGGTACAACAGACTTTTCAATCCTTACAGGTGCTGGACAAAAAGACCAATTATTCATAGAGGTGTTCTGGGCCACAAAACATCACTGTCTGCTTGTCAGTGAGTGCCAAGCAAAGGAGAACAAATGAAGACAAATCCCAAAAGTGACATGACAGACGTCCCTCTTCTCTTCTTTCTCCACGACATGTCCTCCTATGGGCTAAGATGGAAAGCTGTTTTCAAGCTATGAAAACCACCCATCATATTTTCTAAGCTCTCAGCTAGAACTCATTGGAGAATGGATCCTATATTGTGCCTTGATAGGAAGATTCGATCCATTATGAGGTGAAATTACAATGCTCCACTCGGTGGCAGTGAAGCGTGACTTCTTTGCTTGGAAGGGCTGCAACAATTTACAGGTTATTCGAGAAAATTTATGTAGTATGACATTTTTTTTCTTTTGTTTATAGAAATTTAAGAAACACCATGTTGTTTATATCTACACAAAGCAATGTATTTAGTTATATTACATGTTGAATCCCATCAATTAATGTTCTTATTTATTTACCAATTTTAATAAATGAAGAGACAAACATTTGTGTGTGAATATAATGTCAAATTTTTAGGTGGCTATGGTACAATACCCAAATCATTACAATGTTACACTATTGTAACATAAAAAAACAAGTGACAAAGTCAGTATACAGGTCAAACATTGCAATACTTATTTCGAAAGTTAATGTCTACAAAATAACTACAAATTAGAGAAGGAAACCACTTCAACTTTTAGCATAATCTCATAAAGACAACCTCAAGAGTATCCTGTCCAGGAATTTTGTTGCATTTTATTTTTTGTAAAATGTTCAGAGGATTCACATATGCCTTATTAACAAACGCCCTCATCCAGAACAACTTTCATTTATCTCTTTTATACAGCTGAGCAATTGTGGGTAACAGTGGTGGCTTGGTGGTGCTGGGAATTGAACCCCGGCCTTTTTGATATCATTCAAACACCTTAACCACTAAGCCACCACTTCCCACTTATCACTTGTGTCTCACAAGGCTCAGTACTTGGCCCTTTTTTTTTTTTAGTCCTTTTCTATACTTAAAATTTTGCTGTGCTTATATCCTCATGTGGATTTAAATGCATATGACACTCAACTCTTATTATATAATATTTACAATGGAAATAGAAACATATAGAAACATAGCAACCCATAGCGAGGATAGAAAGCTCTATCTGTGACAATGCTTTAAATATAACTAAAAATGGTAAAAAAGAAAGTCCTTATCAAACATGCTTTACACTAGAACAAAAATGTCTGTCTTGAAATCCACGAGTCCAAGCACTAATAGCTTTGTACCTTCTGCCAGATGGTGGAAGGCAGACAGCGTGTGTAGGGTAATTACTGTCCTTTATGGAATGAGTTGCCTTCCTGACACAGGGTGTATTGAATGTGCCCTGCATTGTAAAAGTTCTGCCGATACATCGGGCTGTCCAGGTCACCTCTGCAGTTTACTGTGGTCTTTTGCTGATCATTTGCCACCTGAGTGTGACACATGGTGCAATGTGTGATTCATGCATGCTTTTACTCAGTTGGTAATTGCTCAAATACTCTGGTGGGTATTTTTGATTATAATTCATTATCATTTGAGTGTCTGATTAAGGTCACTGGTAATGGTAGTTCCCAAAGTCCGAAGCTCTTAACTTTCTTCATACCACCCATTTGGCTGTAGAATGTCAAATTAAAAGCTTTATTACAATTTAGACACTATTATTAATTAAAGAAAAGAAAAAAAGGCCATTGTTTCACTAAATTCCTAAATCGTATTTGTACTGTATATCATATGTCTCATTGACTCTGAAACAAGTAAGCACAATTGCTTGATAAAGGAAGATGCACGAAGCGTCTGGGTTTCTTATTGGAGGGGAGAATCGCCACCCACTTGCAGACTTCATAGCACTAGTCTTCGCTGCAGCAGCGGGGCCTTAGCCAGGAGCACCGCATCAGGCCATTGTTCCCAGGCAAAGCCAGATGCTAGCGGAGCATACGCAGAAAGTTGCAAGCACTTTAAGTGCAGCTTACTCTTCCTATACTGGGAACTAGCCAGCCACTAGCACTAACCCCGGCTAGCTCTCCATCACGCTCCACTCCCTACAAGCCACATCTTATGTGTAAGCAGAGCAGACGCCAAGTTGCTAGCATCATTACCACAGCTAACTTCCTTGAGAACTAGCTGGCCGCTGTTCATTGAAAGCTAGCCTACCATGCTTTATTCCTAACACCACACAACGCCTGCAAAATTTTCTCAGACTTTTTTCTTTGTTGGAATAATCCTTTTTGTATTATTAAACACAAAGCACACGCTAAAAAATAAAAGGTTATCTTACCATAGCTGGATGCTGCTTTTTGTACTTCTGATTGCTTATGTCATTCACCTGTGACGCACCGTGCTAATGATGCATCACTTTCTGTTTGGTTTGATTTCACATGTTCCTGCAGTGGCACACGAAGTGTTCCTATAGCATTTTGTTGCAGCTCATGTTTCCGAATGGGAACTGTTGTATACTACCAGGGCAGAAATAAAGGTGTCCTTTTTTAGTTATAACCATTTTTTTCTAGCAAAATTAAATAGTCAATTTGCTTATAATTTTTCTACTTATGTTTTCAAACTTTGGCAACCTAAACATTTTGCTTGAAGTTTACAAAAATTGCTAGGCTGTTCAGATACTTTCTGACTGTCTGTCAAATTGAAATCAATGACTTTATTCTTGCTGACACCATCTGACAAAAAAAAAAAAATCATTCAAAGTACCTGACTTTGTGAATAAGAAAATAATAGAGGGCAAACATAGGTTATAAAATAAAAAAATCGGCAGACAAGATATTTCTTTATGGTTGCCAGCTTTAGAGACGTGGGTGAGATTACAGGTATCTCTGTATTGACTAGTCTAGCGCCAAAGAGGTCATAAGGGCAGGGAAATACTGATTGCAGCAGGTGGAAGTAGCAATATCCATTCAGCACATTTATAAATATAGAGTTTCATATCTTTAAATTCTGCCATTCACCCCAGTCCATTTATCAGGGTTGAATGACTGCAGCTGTGAGAGAAACAAAAGTATATTGAGAAACTGAAGATCTGATCCCTAATAAAACAGCGCATCTGTGCACATAATTTATCACCCCAATGTTTGATGCACACATAGACCTGCACATGATACTGTCTTAATGTGACACACTTAAGATATCATAACAACATTTTTTGTAAAACTCAGTAGACGAGACACAGACAAAAAGTGTGCATGTGCCAGGTTTTTAAAAGACACGTTCTTTTGTAACGTCTTCAAAAGATGATAGTTCTTTTTATTAAAATGGAGCACAAAAGCAGTATTTTCTAAGTTCTTTGGTATTTACACTATATATGTCTGTGTATTCACAGGTTCTTCTATAACCTGACAATCTATATCAAATAAAAGCTTTTAGATTGTAATGCATACAATTATAAACACCTCTTTGGCCAAATGTGTGAACACTTGATCATCACACCTATATGTACTTATTAAAACATCTGAGAGGGTGATTATAAATAACATCCTTTTAACAATAGTATTGAGTCAAGTGGTATTGTTGAATGAAGTAGAAACTTCAACTTGCTGTGGGGGTTTCTGCCCTTTTAGCCACAGGTAAATTGTTGAGGTTGGGCAATAGTGTTGGTTAAGAAGACCATTAGTACAGTTTATAGGATGTTAAGGAGTTTAGTGGGGTTGAGGCCAAGGCTCTCCACAAACCTCACTTTTATTATCATATACTACTAAAGGTTTTGGTTTCTTGGGTCATACATTCTAGACATGTGTGGAGCAAAGCAGCAAAGTGCTCTGTTTACCTGCTGAATCAGTGTTGCTTAAAAGAATGAGCTCCTTAATATAAAAAAAAAAATGATAATCTGCTTATTGCTGCTTTGTTGAAATGAATTAAAAAGAACAATGTTCTACTAATGTATTTTAATCAGCACATAATCACTTTAAATTGCATTATTTTGATATTTAATTTTCCAATATAATTCCATAATAATTTCATTTACCTTCACTAACTTTGACTTAATTGCCAGCCAAGAAACTTCGCTAATTGTTAAAAATACTACCAATATTTACATTGCTCATTTTAATTAGGGGAGGCCATCTGTCTAGGAATTTCAAAATCATTAAGGATTTTTTCAATAATCCCTTATGCCTGCAGGAGAAAGCCTGTTGCCATCTCTTATTGATAACAGCCTTTTCTATTTTTTCTTTTTTTTTACCCCTGCCAAAAGGATGATTTTTTTTCCCCTTTTAGTCTTTTCTTTGTTTTTTCTAGTACTTACCATGCTTGTTTTGTAGAAATTAGAGTGGATTTATTGTAATTCCTTATTTTAAATATAATAAAGCCAGTGCCGGTTTCCTTACTCCCTTAAGCAAGGGTAAACCTTTAGCAAGAACATAGTGGCCTCCTATATGTTGAGAATCATTGGTGTAGAGCACTTAAAGATCTTTTAAGACAAGCCTTCAAGGATATCAGTTTGTAGCTTTGGAGGAGGGGTCAGAGAAGAACTTTCAATGCATTTAAAACTCAGGATTACATGCCTACAACATCCTTATTTATCTGATTAGCAAATGTGAAACCGGGCAATGCTTTTGCAAACTTGGCTGTACCAAACTTGGCTGTACCATTTTTCATGAAAAAATTATTTTACTGATGTGCGTCTTTGTTCATCACTTGGTGCTCACGTGGTACTCTTGCAACCCGAACATCTAGAAATTGCTAAAAATTCAGCAGTCCATTTCTCAGTATAAATGGCCATAAACAACCCAAAGAAAGAGGCAGTTTTTCTTAACCAGTAAATGCTTCAACAAATCTCATCCTTATACCTGGTACAAAGAAGTAATTTCAGAGCTTGTAACCAGAAAAGACTACAAAATACAATATGTTGAACAGTGGGTGAATGTGGTTCCAGATCCTTTTACCATTTCAGAAGAATTACACAGCTAAAGTGGAATAGCAATTATGTTTTGGCCTTTGAACATGCAGCTTGTGGTGTAATACAATTTTATTTATATTGAGAGGTCACAAACCAATTTTAAGGGTAACTAAAACAATTCCCAGGTGTATCATTCATAGAGAATGTCAAAGTCTGTAATAATAGATTTGTAAATTATTACATTAGGCATCTGTAAATGGCTGGGATTTCTTTTTTGGTATATTTATTATATTTTATTTTTTTTCTTTAATTACAAAAATCTTTAGACTAAATGCTTTGACTTCTACAAAACCTGCATTTGCAGTCAGTAGTGACTTTTCTGGAGGAGTCTAATAACCACTGAGCTCTTCAATTATCTGCAGTGACAGACTAAAGAGTTCTTTCACATGCTGGAATGAAAACACTTCTCTAAAGTCATCAGCTATTCAACAGAGGCTTTAACACTTTCTGCCTACATGAATCTCTTTGCATTGTTATTTCTGAGCAAAACAGTAAATCTGTATACGCATGGATGGTGGTTGCTAGAGAAAAAATGCAGAAAGTTTATATGTTTTATAGGTTTTACTTTTGAGAGCAAAAACTTTTCATTATTCCATCATGTCCTGTTATTTGAGGAGACAACACTGTTAATACTGGCATTACAGGGGAGGGGGGGTATGTGTTTGCGTTCCCCATAACCCACCCTCTTTGCTTTTAAAGTGGCTTATAAAAGGCTGTACGCGTTTTACTTCCAGTTTTGTGTTAGCAACAATTAGCAAATTAGCATCAATTGCTTAAATACACATCAACGCATCAGAAAAAATTACTAATATTCAACACAGATTGTTATAAATACAATTAGCTGATCAGTGATGTGACTGGTACGCCTTATTGTGCAGCTACGTTTAGAAAACAACAGATACTACAATTAATAACTAAACACATGATATAAAATTTCTACTTAATTTAAATAAATATTTAATGAAAAATCAAACCAAAGGTGGGAGCAGTGCCATAGTGGGCAAGTGAAATAACCGGTGCTGTGGCTTGACACTGGTGACACTGTGTACTCCTCTGTACATGTCCACACCACCTTAATCTGGCTTCCCTGACTTTCTTCCCAAAACATCTAACATGAGCCGTCCCCCTAATGAACTCGTTCCTAATCCTGTCCAGTCTCCTTACTCCCAAAGAAATTATTATTATTAGAAAAGTCGTATATATTATTATTAGAAAACAGATGAAAATGTATATTAACATGAAAAGTACAGGTTTGTAAAAAAAAAAAAGTCTATAAATTAAGATAATTGCAAATGATTAGTTTTTTTAACCTGTGCCTTTGAGGTTAGTCTATTCCCGAACTATAATCTGGTCTTGCTCTATAGTAATTTGTGAAACTATGTAAAATTGCAAATAAACAGCAGCTGTTGCAGTATAAGCAAAATTACTATATTTTTTTTAAGGTTTCCCTAATTTAGAAAAATAGGTAACACTGCTAAGCTTCAGGGTCCGAGGATCAATCCTTTGTCCATGTGATTTCCCTGCAGGTTCTCAGGTCCTCCTACCTCACCCGATGACCTACTTCACTATAAAATCTTTCTACCAGTCTTTCTGCCTTTGACACACCGACACACACTTGAAATGCTTCCATGTTTACATACAAACACACACTCACTCTCACACACACACAGACACACACACACTAATAAAACCCTTCAGCTCATCTCCCAAACTGATGTTGATTGCCAGCTAAAGGTGTTGTCATGCACCAATACACACTGGCTCAAAGTGGAGAGAAGACTTAGTTAGATGTATCTGGGTCTGGCACCTGTCATAGTATGTTTATGTCTTCGGGATCATATCGAGCCTTCTTTTTTTCTGTATCTACTGACAGTGTCTTTGCTTCATTGCTTACTATTACTATAACATGAACGAAGGCAGCAAGCGCTGGCCTCAGTGAGAACTCAGCTTTTGCCCTCTGCAATAAAAGGAGGCATCAGTATTCAGGTGTTTGGTCGGCACTGAGCTATAGGCTCAGTCGTCTATCACTGTCAGTCTCCTTCACTGCATAACCACAACTCAGGACAGACTTGTAAATAGTATAACAAAGCCAGTCTCATGAGGAGATTTTCTTCTCTTCTCTTCTCTTCTCTTCTTTTCCTTCTCTTCTTCTTTTTCTCATATGTAAGCCAATGTGAGAAAAACATTACAGACAGATGATACCTGAAAATTTTGTCATGTCCAAAATGTTTGATAAAAATACAAATATTAAAGAGGTGAAAACATCCAATTACTTGATAGACACATTGTTATGCACTGTTTTAGCTTGTCTCAGCCTGGAAAGAGTTTGTTCGCCACTTCCAGACCAGTGCTGACCAGTAACACTGGCTTACAGCCCTTAAATGTATTATATTATTTATTAATTTTTTTATGTTTTTATGATGTTATATTGATAGTAAGATAAAAATGGATTCCGGACTGCTCCAGATGATGTATGTGGCAAAGTTGCAGCTGTAGTGTAGAGGTTTGGAGTTGTCTTAACGAGGTTTCTTGCTTTAATAAAACTGGTATTCGCACTCAGTACGTCAAATGTCTCTCTTTGTCTCTGTAATATCATATCTTATTATAATGCATTTTGTATAGTATTGTTAGTTTGTATAATTGTGCTGGGTAGTGTTGTTATTAATAGGCGTATCAGTCGATAAGTCCCCACTGAAGGCCCAGGTACCAAATGCAAGGCCCATCACTGCTGAGTTGTCACTTTCATGTCAGTTCAATAATTCACCATCAGTTTGATAATAAAACTAAAGTATTTCATTTAGAGTGCACAAATAGATTTGTATGCTGCTGTAGATTTTCATGGTAGGTGTTATAAATGGTGATATAAAATTTGTATTTTAAACTTAATTTGGTCCCCTAATTTACATGAAATCTATTTTCATTTCCATTTTCATTTCATTAATCTTTAAACTGTTGCCTTCTGGCCAGAGCTACAGAGCACCAAGCACCAAAACAGCTAGACACAAGAACAGTTTTTTCCCCCAAGACATATCACACCTCATAACACACCTCAGGACTGTACATATGAAATTTTTTAATATTAATTATTTATTTAATAGGGCAGCATTCTAGCTTAGGGGTTAACATTGTTGTCTTACAGCAAGAAGGTCCGAGGTTCATATCTCCGGCAGGATCTTTCAGTGATTGGTGATTCTAAATTGCCTATAGGAGTGAGTGTGTGTGTGTGTGTGTGTGTCATTGGTCTCCTGTATGTGGCTCTGTGAAGGACTGGCAATCTGTCCACTGTGTACCCCTGCCTTTCACCTAATAAGAGCTTGAATAGACTCCAGCAGATCCCTGTGACCCTGATTAGGAATAAGCGGGTATAGACAATGGATGGATGGATGGATGGCTGAATTTTATTTCTGTTAATTACTAGAAATGTATTTATTTATTAAATGTAGGTCTGGCATAAGTTTGTTCTATTTTATTGGAAGCTCCTGACACCAGGACAAATTCCTTGTGTGTGTAAACATACTAGGCAATACATTTCTTTCTGCTTAAAATCATCTGTTTAATGAATTACCTGTCCAGGAATAATTAACTTTATAAGTTTAACAATTTTTCTTGCAAACACATCTATTGCTGTTAAAATGCAATTTTTGTACAAGCTTTTTCGAGGTACATGGAAATGCTTAATTGAGCTAGTCCTTTTCTATCCATTTATCAATGTCCACCGTAGCTGTCATCATCGACTGGGGCAGAATGGAGAGAACAGCAGAAAAGCTAAAGTAAAATCTTCTCTGCAGTCAACAGTGGCTGTACCACTGCCCATATCTCTCTGCTTGAAATTGCAGCAGGCTGTCCCTGTGTCGAATGCATGCATCACTGATGGCAGTTTCTGACTATGAGAGCGCTTTGCAGCTGGTCCAGGTTTCTATCTTCCTAAAGGTCAGCGTTATGGTGAGTGGATCAGTGCATGAAAACTACAGCTATAGAGCAACTCAGTGCTACACTTAAAGCTGTAAAAAAGCAGACATTAGGAAACTCAGTTCTGGCCGGATGTATAGCTACAGAGTTACTAACTGTTTAGCTATTCCCCTAGGTTCCACAGAGCTGATAATTAACTGACAAATTTCTGTCTTGTTAATAGTCATGTATTAGTATTATCATGTTTTAGAGGGAATCCATCCATAAATCTATTTTCTATACCCGCTTATTCCCTAACTTGGGGTCACAGGGATCTGCTGGAGTCTATCCCAGCCGTCTCTAAAAGGACGAAAGGCAGGTCCACACCATGGACAGGTGGCCAGTCTATCACAAGGCCACACACACTCACTTCTACAGGCAAGTCACCAATCAATCTAACATACATGTTTTGGACTGTGGGAGGAAACCAGAGTACTCGAAGAAAACTCACGCAAGCACGGGTAGAACATGCAAACTCCACACACAAAGGCCCCTGCCTGGGAACCGAACCCAGGCCTTCTTGCTGTGAGGCAACCGTGCTAACCACTAAGCCACCGTACTGTGTTTGAGAGGAAATAGTTTTATAAAATCAGATTTACAGCCAAATGTTCTTTAATAATACGTTTTTTTTTTCCCACTGTAGGATATTTACCCAGTGTATTGATTCGTTTGACATTCGCAGCATGTGAATTGCTATTGTTACATAACAGCTTGTTGTCATACCACTGTGCATTATAATCAGACTGCTTTTGCTCTCAAAACAGCTCTTGGTGTAAGAGAAGAGTGTAAGTAGATTCAGTTAGCATGAGTGGGTTGAAATAATTGCACTAATTATATGACCGGCAGTAGTGCAGCAACAAAGCAAACATCAGCTACATTTCTGTCTTGTTCCATATAGAATGCATCAAAAGAATTTATCAAGATATCATCTACGTTTTACAGTATTTTTCAAGATACCCGTCACCTTGTACTTACCAAAAGCAGCTCTGGCACAATACAGTCATCAACTGTCCTGTGGAAAATCCTCTGTGAGGGGGAGAAAGGGATGACTGAGCCTTGTGTAAGAGGATAAGAGATTGCTTGCATGGTTCAGTTCGACTTTTACCTGTCTATTACCTCGCACTGTCGTTTGCTGAGCCCCATGTTTGCTTTGGACTGTAAAGGAAAAGTGATAGCTCTTAATCTAAAGCTTCCTTACATTAGAACCTTAATACCCTATAAAAGATTACACAAGCCTTTCTTTCATCAACACCGTTTTACTATTATTCAATTACTCTTGCTGTTAAAGCATTATTCTTCTAGACTTTCCATTTCTGCTTCTATTTTATGCAAATGTCGCTTAATCAGTAGCACCACACTGATACGCATGTTGGCTTGAGATAATGAATCTGTAGTAAATGTGTTTTAAAAAATAGCCTTCAACAAAATGGTGATTCTTTTTCCCCTTTCATTTTTTTTCCTGATGTACCTTTTCACATGCTGCAGTTAAAAGCAATCGCAAGAGACTCTAATGAGGGTGAAAAAGCATGATTCCTCCTAGCAACTGAGGACTTCATATGTCAGATAAGAAAAGATAATTTAATGAGCATCATTTTTTTTAGTAGCAACAAGACATGGATCTCCTTTTTCTATTTCCAATATGTGAATGTCTTGATTTTTTCACATACACTTTATAGCAGAGTGAAATTTGTTTCTCTGCATATCCCATCTTAGTAAGTTGTGAGTTAGAGCGCAGGGTCAGCTATGATACTATGAGCAGGAAGGGTTACGGGTCTTGCTCAAGGACCAACAGTGACTGATAAGCAGCGGTAAGGTTTAAACCAAGATCATCCTGGGCTTCCAATCAACAACCCAGTGCCTTAATGATTTAATCCACCACCTCCCCCCTTAATTTTTTTTTCATTATCACAATTACTCATTTCCACTGCAACATAATCTTTAATATAATGAAAATCTTCTTAACTTTCTGTTTTTTTTTTTCAGGGGGAAAAGGAGGGATATATAAATATAGCATAACTTTTATTTCCAGTTTTTGCTGCTGTGACCTATAGCACTGGCAATGCTTCACTGATTTAATCTGCTTCATTTTTGCCACACTTGACCAGATCAACCTATGATGTCATTACAAGTGCCTAACCTTTAAAAAACAAATGAGAAGGACTGAAAAAATGATTATTCAGAAGGACTGATCTAGAATAAATCCGACTTGCTGAATCTCTGAAGAGAAACAGAGAGCATTTCAATAACTACAGGGGGAATGGAAATCAATTTTACACATTAATGCAAATTCTACTGAATAGAAAATTAGCTAATCAAGATCTTATTTCGAGAAATAGAACGGTTACAATTTTTACTCTTTCAGTCGGTATAGGAGAACTATTAAAGTTATTGTTCATTATTACACTCGGGGTTTAGTTGCTAATAAAATGTGCCAATCAGAAATGTGCGTATGTGTGTGTGTGTGTGTGTGTGTGTTTTATATGACCTGCAAGATTTTAAAATGCTACATCAGGACATTCTTTAGTTTGAACTTAAAACCAAATTTGTAAATTTAGAATTAAAAAAAAATATATAGTAAAAAGTTTAGATGAGGGATTAAGCCTAAAACAAGGGGGAAGTGGTGGCGCAGTGGTTACGTTCTTGGACTACCAAATTGAGGACCAGGGTTCAGTCCCAGCCCCACCAAGCCACCACTGCTGGGCCCCTGAGCAAGGCCCTTAACCCCTAATTGCTCAGTTGTATAACAAGGAATATTGTAAGTCGCTCTGGATAAGGGCATCTGCCAAATGCTGCAAATGTAAACAACCGCATCATTCACACCTAATTTCAGATTTATTTTGACACCCCATGTGTGATTAATTGCCTAATATTTTTAACTGTGAATATTGTAATTAACATCTTTTATCACTTATTTTGAAAATGATTTTTTTTTTAAAGGTGAAACAAATTTCCCCACAGATTCATCATAGGCTGTGCTGTCCAATCTGTTCTTATGTAAATGACAGCATGCCATGACTAGAGCCTCTTATTGCTTTAGTACTCTACAGCTGGAAACATTAAAATTTAGTAGTAAAATATGTAAAATGCAGGCTGAAGTACTATTAAGCATTTTTTTGAATATTAAATTCATAAGCCAATTGACAATTTAGTGTTTGTAGATTGACACACTAAAAACCAGGCATCTGTATCCTGATGGCATGTTTAATTTTATCTCATAAACACTCTAAAGTCTCTAAAATGTTTGATTACATCCAAAAACCCAATTTGGCACTATTGTGTACCTGCAAGTTGTCAGCGTTGCCACAGTGTGGATATTTTATCAGTTTGTTGGGTTTTTTTTCCAGTACTTTTGCTCAATCAAAAGTCTGAGTGTAAACAAAGCATTATTTTTGCTACCATACATTGAAATATAATTACGCTGTAAAAAAGTCATTAGAGTTTGTCAGATCACAACTCAGAGCAAATTAATAGAAGACGGGCCAAGTGTGCCAGATATTATCTTCAGATTGATGTAATTGTGTGTGTGTGTGGGTGTGAAATGTGCATCTGCATTCTTTCTTTCCATTTCATATACTTTAAGTATACTTGTGTGAGAAATATATTCATGGAACACAGAGTGAGTGAGTCAGGGTGTGTGTGTGTGTGTGTGTGTGTGTGTGTGTGTGAGAGAGAGAGAGAGAGAGAGAGAGAGAGAGTGAGCAGCAGTGGGTCATTGTGAAATAAGATTAGAAATGTTGTTCCAGTGCCACAGCAGTAATGTCATGGAAATCTGTAGTTGAATATACAGGACTGTTTTGAGAAGCAGGCGGCTTTCTGTCTACTTTAAATCTTGTTGATGTTGTGATAAGGGATGCAGCCAAAAGATCTACCATTAAATATATGATCAGAGATTTAGTTTCTTGTTGTGACACCCCACAAGGAGCAGGCAGACTATTTAAAGAGAGGCAACCGTATCACCTCTTGAAATAAAAAGGGGAGTAATGGCGGACAGCGGATTCAGAATCCTAAAGTCTGCGCCAGTTTTTATCTATGGAAGGGTAAAAGATGCCGAAATTCCCAGTAGCTTTGTTGCTATGCTTTAAATATTTTCCTGATATTCCTTATCTGATAATGTGTTTTACTGTAGTTACATCTGAAAAAAGATTTACTTTTTTTTTTGTTGCATGGTATCTTTTACATTGTTTACTCAGAATTTCCTTAAACATAAAGCTGATTAAACACTAACTAAAGCCAGAAATATCCTGTCAATTAATTGCAATCTCTTCAATGACTTCCCCTCATTACTGCAACTCTTGCAGTCACAGGATAATTTTTATTCTGACAGCTGGTCTTGAGGTTCCTGCCCACGGGTGTAATGTATGTTGTGTTTTGTTCTTTGTTCGTTTACTTGCCCACATGTCTTGCTTTGATTTATATTCTGTCCTCACCCCGTTTTGGTATTGGTTAATTACCCGATTGTCCTTTTCCGCTTGTAATGTTATACCTGGTTTCTCTGTGTATTTAAAGCCTCATATGTTGCCAGCGTCTTCTAACAAATGATCTGTACCATGTCTTGATTCTCCTGTCTCAATTTGTGTTTCCTATTTTCAGTTCTCAGGTTTGTTGTATGGTTTCTTTTTTTGGACCTCTTTTTGTTGTCTCACCTGTTTACCCCGATCGCTGTCTGTTTGGATTTCTTGCCTACCCGGAAAATTGGACTGTTTGTCTTTTTGTTTAATAAAACCTGATGCACATGTACTAGCATCCCCTCTGTGTCATTGACTACTATCCATCCATCCATCCATCCATCCATCGTCTATATCTTCTTATTCCTAATGAGGGTCATGGGGATCTGCTGGAGTCTATCCCAGCTATCGTTGAGTAAACGACAGAAGTCACCCTGGACAGGTCACAAGTCCATCACAGGGCCACATACAGATAAACAAACACACACACTCACACTTACTCCTATAGGCGATTTAGAATCACTAATCAACCTAACATACATGTTTTTTGACTATGGGAGGAAACTTTAGTACCCTGAATAAACCAACACAAGCACAGGGAGGACATATAAACTCCACACAAAAAGATCCCTGCAGGGGATACTAACCTGGAACCTTCTTGAGGCAACAGTGCTAAACACTAAGCCACTGTGATGCCCACGCTTGTATACTATGTGAATTGTTTTTAAATGTATAAAGGCATCATGTTTTTCACATAGCCCTTTGTTATTCTTTGTAAAGTTCTTTCAATGCTTGTTTCCAGTAGTAAAACTCTAGAAATGTCCTTGAGCAGAAGCAAAGCAACTGGACAGTGCCAATTAAATTACATTCTTTACAGAAACATACTGCCTTGGGAGTTCATCTAACTACCATAGCAACATGTTGTATTTTCGGTAAACATAGAAAACACAGCAAGTTTCTTATAAAATTATTAAGAGTGTTGTATTGTTACGGTTGAAGTTTAAATAAATTCAGTTTAATTCTTTTAACAATAGACATTGTCTTAAATCAGCTTTAATTCGAGGAAAAGGGCAGGAAACTGGTCACTGGTACCTCAGGGGTATGTTTAACCTGCTCCTGAGAGAGAGTAAGAGATTAAGTGGGTGGGTGAGCGAAAGAGAGAGAGAGAGAGAGAAAGATATGGAAAGACACTGTGTAGTTGGGGACTCTGGCAAGACTAGCTATGGCCGCATAACTAAAAAAATTGTAAGGTAATACAGACATAAGGGAACTCTGCGTTAAGAACCTTTAAGAACCGGCCCACCACACACCACCGTCAACAAACCTGAGTGAAATTAAGCATTGTCCTGGCAATTTGCTCAGTTTTGCTAAAAGGCAAAAATTAATAACGTGTCTTCCTTACATTGAACCAGAAGACATCAGTCTTGTAATCATTTGTAGTTCATTCACAAGTCTTAACGGCTATTTGTCCAGTGCTAAACTTTAAAGAAATTTTGGTTATTTAACATTAATTACAGCCATATCCTTAATAAAATGAATACTTTTGCCTTTTTGGCTTTTCAAAAAACATATTCTAAAGTTAAGGTATGCCATCTCTAAGCCCTTTGAGAAATCAGCACAGACACTAAAAAAGAGAATTAAACAGTGATAAATACGATTACAGTGTTTCCATAAGTAGATATTCTGTAAATATTAATACAGTATACATATATATATATATATATATATATATATATATATATATATATATATATAACACACTGTAATACTTAACAGTGTACTATAAAAAGTGTATTCATTCATATCCAGCTGTTTTTTCGACAATGCATTGCAAGATCATCAAATTGCTGTGTGTATAAATTGGCAACTCCAGTGATGTGCTTCCCAAATGTGTAATTGCTCGGTGTATGATAGAGAAAACAAAGAAAGGTGTCTGTGTTCACACTTCTTAACAGATGTCAAAAATCTATCACACTCTCTTATTTTATACACACTGATTATTGTCTGTATTTGAACAAAAAATATAATTACAAATATATATGTACATGTACTGTATAGTATGTAAACAAATATATCTCAACAAAATATATATTTACAGTAAATAATAAATAAGTGACTGGCCCAGTTTATTGACTCAGTAATATTTTTATATATGCATGCATTTATGAAGATATGCATGTATGAAGATATGTACAGTATATATTGTAATTGTAATTTTAAAGAGTTTATTTTGAGTTATTATGGATTATTAAAGTTTGACTAGTCTCTGTTTTATTGGGAAAGAAAATGATGTTGACTTCCACCAATCACCATATTACACATGTACTGTATGTATGTATGTATATACATATGATGAGAAAAGAAATTAGCTTTAAAAATCCAGTACATTTAAAGCATTTGGTAGACACCCTTATCCAGAGCGACTTACATTATCCCCTGTTATACAATTGAGCAACTGAGGGTTAAATGCCTTGCTCAGGGGCCCAACAGTGGTGGCTTGATGGTGCTGTGTATCGAACACGAGTCTCAAGACGGTAGTCCAACACCACTGTGCTTACCACTAAGCAGTTAGATTCTCCTCTCCTCTCATCTCATGTCAGGCCGATGGGGTGTGTTTCCCCAGAGATCGTCCACATAAATGCAATTATTTATTTCCCATGTGGAATAAGTTCATTCAAGAGGGAAATTATAATGGACAGTGTGTTCAGTTGTTCCCTCACGACAAGCAGCAGGTATACAGTACTTGTGACAGTGACAGAAAGAGTCATAGGCTACAGTAATATTGTTTTATTGAACTATTTCACAACTGAGGATGTAAAGGAAGATTCATCCTGACAACCTATTAATGACTATGTTATCACACAAACTTGTTGACGCATCATTACTTTGGAAACACATTTGTAATCACTGACACTGCTATATCTCACATCAACTATATAATAAATTTCCGATAAAAACCTTAACAATCAATGCAAGCACTTTTGTTCAGTGTATTTTTTTTTTGTTCAGTCAAACAGATCTTAATTTATGAGCTTTCACTGAAGCTGTAGTATTGCTGATGTAGCACCTCAGTGGTTAAACGCCCTTTGCACTAACATAATAAATTATCATAATGGCTGGCTAATTTTCATTTTAAAAATTATCCCGGGCCTTTTTTTTAGGCACTACGGAGTCAGTTAGATATGGGAATATTAATAAAATGTGCCAAGTTAACTGTTTTTTAACCAATTCTTCTTTAATGGTGCTTTGTAGGAATACACTCTGGCAAACCTAATAGCCTTTTGTGCAATATGTGATTAAATATGTATTAAAATACATTTTAAATCTGTTCTTTAATAGAAATGTAACAAGGAAATGACTGTGTTGTGATTTTAAAAACTATGTAAAGAAGTTAGAAATACATTTGAGACCACAGGCTCAGTGCCTAAAATGACACTGGTGTTAGATTGATTGAAAGTGACTCACTGTTGACAGCACAGGGAGACTAAATGGATTTGTTCAGCAGGTCTAGAATCTGCAAGTTATTTCTCATACTAGTTCCACCCAGTAGTGATTATCGCTGGTTCAGACCAGAGTCACACATGAACAAAAAGCACAAGTTAGTTTCATTAAAGGACTTCAGCCATAAAATGTCATCGCAGCTTACAGTTAATGAAGACAACTGCGGAATCAGTTGATTGTATCTGGTTTGTGTAAAACTAAGTGGCTTATATTCTTTAGGTAAGTATTTGTGTACTGTTTTGCACCCAAAATAATTTACCTAACGCTGTTCAGGAGGCAGACACACTCTTTCAGTTTAAAATAAAATCTAAAACCCATCTTTTAACCTGGATTACCCATAACACACACATTTTCATTATCCAAATCTGTTAAAGGATTGTAAGGCTGCAATAATCAGGTCAACCGGAACCGGGAACACCTCCTATAACACATAATATATTTGTCTATTGTAAGTAGAATGACATATACACTAACGTATGTCTGTTTCTTTCCTATTCCAAACTCATCGTCGCCACCAGGTGCAGTCTGTATCCAGAACCGGTTGGTGGATCAGCATAGAAACAATAAGCCACAGAGGCAGATTTCCAGTGATGACCTTGTCTTCTAGACGGCCATTCAGACAAGACCACGGAAACTTTAGCGCAGCATGGAATAATCTGCTGGTTTATCTGGTCAGAGGAGAACTGCTCCCCCCGACTGAACCTGGTTCCTCTCAAGGTTATGTTCTCCATTCTGTCAGCGATGAAGTTTTGGTTCTTTCTCGCTGTCGCCTCTGGCTTACTTAGTTGGAGACTCTTAATTTACAGATATTAATTAAACTAAACTGAGTGTTTTTAGTGAGTGTTAACTCTATTTTCCTGTTTGATGTGATTTTGTAAAGCTGCTTTGACACTTTGGTCTCCAGCGCTATATGAATAAAGGTGACCTGACTTGATTATGAAATATTGCTCAACAGCATCCGGCTTTCAGGCTAATATATGTCTTTGCCTGTCTGGGAAAATCATTTAAATAAAACTTTTTCCTATGCAATTCAAACAAAACACTGAGAGAAATTATTTTGTGTGTATCCTAATAAAAACTTAACACTATAACAATTTTACATATATTAACATTAAAAAGAAAGAACAGTTATTTTAAGAGTTTTAATTCTGACTATGGTGCAGGTGCAGATCACAGATATTTTGACAGCTCTTATATAAAGTGGAATATATTAATGTTTGCTATAACACAATGCTATCCGACAAATTGATTACAGCATAGGTGAAAAAACAGCTAATCAGCAAGGTTTTAGACATGTATAAGTATATTAATATAAGTATTTATAACAACACTTGAGAGGGTAGAAAATAACCATCTTTTTCTATAAGATTGACGTAGCCACCCAGGAGCTATGAGGATGGACTCCACTGACCTAAGGCTACAGTTTACATTGTATTTTATCATCATTAAGATAAGCTGTAATAATTGGACATTCTGTGTCACCCAGATGAGAATAGGTTTCCTCTTGAGTCTGATTCCTCTTAAGGATTCTTTTTTACTTTATCTCAGGGAGTTTTTCTGTGCTACAGTCGCCACCGGCTTGTTCATTAAGGACAAACTTACACTTTTTCAGTCTTACTGCATTCTGTGTAAAGCTGCTTTAAGACAATGTGGCTTTTAACATTGTCTCAAAGCAGCTTTACACAAAATTTCATGTTGAGATTGAGTGCCAAAAATCAGCTATATTACTTTTTAAGGTCATCTAATATATACTGTTACTGGCTAACAACCTGTAAACATTTAATGCAGACAATCTGCTCACAGTAGAATAAAGTAAATAAAAAATAAGAATTAGAGATAAAATAAGCATAAAATATATGAGTGCACTGCTTGAAATAAGTAGCAGTGGTGACAACTAAATAATAATATTATTACTTTGCTTGGGAAATACAGTTTATCAGCAATCCAGATGCTGTTTTAATATGCCTCTGCAGATATTACAAAAGAAAGAAAACAGCATAATAAAAAGAAGAGAAGAAACACACATGCATAGCACACACTTTTTTGTAAGACATGTTATTGTGTGGTGAAAGCTGCTTGGCCTCCTCATCCAAGAACCATTTATAATGTGTCATTTTATCTTAAAATGGGTGAGGCACATATGAAGGTGCTATTAACAAGAAACTGGTATTAAGAATATATTTATGCGTACAGTCCTCTAAGATTCTTATATGTTAAAGACAAACAGGAGAAGGAGGTGAATATAATTGGTTAAACATATCTAAATCATATATAGAAGAACGTATAAAGAAGATAATTGGTTATACATATGTAAATCATATATAGAAGAATATATAAAGAGGATAGTTGGTTAAACATATGTAAATCATATATAGCAGAATATATAAACAAGATAATTGGTTATACATATGTAAATGATATATAGAAGAATATATAAACAAGAGAATTGGTTAAACATATGTAAGTCATATATAGAAGAATATATAAACAATAGAATTGGTTAAACATATGTAAGAGTAACCCCTATCATGAAAATAACTGTATAACAAGGATGTAAAAACTGTATCTGATGCCTCTGGTGACCTGTTTAGTTCTTTATATTTGTCTTGTTTTCTTTCTTTCCCCCTTTTTTTCTTCTTCTTCCTTTGTATTTCATGGTTATGTTGCAAAAAATAAAAGTTACCCAGATCAGGTAACATGAAATGACACACCACGCAAATATCTAAGATGCGGTATACTTTAAGTCTTAAAGATCAGCGGAATGTGTCACAAGCAATGTTACAGCAGTGATCATAGATTTCCCTCCGATAGCTAAAAAGAAAGGTTTTAAATGCACAGCTCTGCCACTTCCATGGTCACATGTCCCTTGTAGATAAGCCACAGGGTCTGCCAGATATAATGCATCTCTTCTACCAGCACAGTCATAGTTGATTGAGTTACAGGCTACAGTTCACCTCCAAATCTTCAGTCATGGCAAACCCCTGATAGAAAAGCCACACACAGCAAGTTGAGGATTCAAAAGCCAGTCACGTTGAACAAATACCTCTGTTCACATTTATCCAAAAAAAAAAAAAAAAAACCCCAAACAAACGTGCCACTGAAGGAGTTGTGGATGTGGACCAAGAAATGCATTTTCAGCATCTCAGTTTATATTAGCACATTTAGAACTTTATTTAGTCATTATACAAATACATTTATTCCACATTATATTTTCAGCTCAATCTTACTTCATAGGCTTAATTATACACTATTTCGAGTCTAAATGTGACCCATGTTCCTGTCTAATTTATTATTTGATTCCTATCATTCTTAAATTATGCACTGAAACCTCTTTTAAAATTATAATTATTCTCCAGCAAGGTGAAAATACATATAATTATAACCCATAAAAAAAATCCATTCATCATAACCAAACTGTCAGCCAGTCAAGGGAAGTTTTCTAGTGCACTCATAGTGAGCAGAAAGACACAGATAGAGATGTGCACTCGTGTGTCAACACAATATTCCGAATTCAGATCTAGGCTAAGACCGGAGAGTTTTGTTAAAAGCAGTTCTGGATAGACTTGTGGCCCATATATTTCTGTATTTTTTGCAAAAAGGCAAACAACCAAAGAATAATAATAAAAAAAAATAAAAAAACAAAAACAAATATGATGCACCATTTCATAACTTCTGTAAATTTAATTTGTAATCCACTTCATTCTTGTTTTCTGGCTTATGAAAGGCAACATATTTTATCAGTTATTTGAGAGCCATTGACAATACACTGAGCTGTATTACTGAAATGAAACTATTTCTATCACACACATCAAAAGAAAAGTGGGTTGCATCAATATGTGTTCAATTTCATGTCTAATCTAATCTCCACTGGTTATAAAGCTGATTAGAAATAAGAAGACATGACTATTGACTTGACAATTTGTGTTTTTCCCCAGCATTATCTAGTAATATTTTATTTTGTCTGACTGGAAGACAGAAATACAGACCTACACATATAAACAAAGCTATTGGATTACATGACTATCACATCTATGTGCTTTGTCAACAGATTTAGACTTCCTCTACAAGGCCCAAGACCGATGCTCAGGATTTTTTTTTATGACCAGCACAAACCTGTTCTTTTTAGTTCTCATTATTTCCTTTTACATAAGTGTTATTAAATCCGACACACAGATTTGCATTGTGACTGCAGTGTGAACAATTATGTCGATCGAGATGTGACAGGATAAATAATCAATTTCAATGAAAGCTTTCACCTTACAGTTGCACCACTTCACATCCACACACACCTCCATACTGAAGTAGGAGACACTGTCCACTGTCCACATGCTTTAACTCATCCCCACTGAGGCAAGACCTATTAAGAACTCAGAGGTGCTGTTTATTTACACAGTGACAAAATAACAAACTAAACAAGACTTGACTCAAATAGCGTAGCTTAGCTTAGCATAGCTTAGTGCACTTAGCACAAACAACAAAAATTTACATATTATTTGGCAGACGTCCTTACATTTATTTAATTTATACAACTGAGGCTTAAGGGCTAAGGGGCCCAACAGTGGTAGCTTGATAGAGCTGGGAATCAAACTCACAACTTAGAGGTTGGTAGTCCAATACCTTAACCATGAGCCACCACTTGACTTGACTTAGCATGATATAAACATTTAACATGGACTTGGCTCAACAGAGTGGTACAGGGACAAACAGAAATCCACAACAAAAGACAAAGGGAAACATAAGGGCACAAGACTGACCAATGAAAACAAGACACATGGACAAGGGGATCAGGTTACAAGGACGAGACAGGAAGTAAACAAGAAAAACAAGAACAATGTACACAAACTCAAAACACAAAGCACCTAAAACCATAAACCTTACACATGCTATTATACAACTGTGCAGTTGGGGCAAAAGGGCCTTGCTCATGGACACAACAGTGGTAAATTGTTGGGGCTGGGAATCGAATCCCGCTCTTCCAATTAGCAGTCCAACACCTTAACCACTGCACTATCAATTCCCACTCATTAATTCGCTGCACCTCACCTTATAAATGTAAGCACATAACGAGCTTTTACTATCTTCCGTTTCAACGGGACGCTGTGTGAGAGGTAGAATTTGTTCTTTCGAGGATATGGGTCAGTTTAGGGTCATGATCAGTTTACACCGAAATGCTAATGCTACATTCACACTGCAAGGTTTAGTGCTCAATTCAAAATTTTAACTTAGATTATAATTGAGCACTAAACCTCGCAGTGTGACTGTAGCCTTTGTCCTTTGTCCAAGCTACCACTGCTGGGCCCCTGAGCAAGGTCCATTACCTCTAATTTCTCAGTTGTATAAAAGAGAATGTTAGCCGCTCTGGTTAAAGGCATCTGCCAAATGCTGTAAATGTAAATGTTGGGATTTTTATGAATTAGCGGCAATAGTATTAGTGAAATCAAGCACTGATGTTGGGTAGGAAGTCCTTGGGTGCAGTCAGCATTTCAGGTGTTTAGTAGGGTTAAAGTCAATACAGTGTGCACAGCATTATGTCTGCCTCAAGCTCTTGTCATGATAGAGTTTGGGCCTCCAAGTTTCACTAAAGAGACAACTTAATGCTTTAGCATCTAGTTGACATTCTAGACAGCTTTGTACTTCCAAATATTTTGGTAACATTTGTTGGAACACCTTGTGGAAAGATGCAGTTAAATGGGGCGCAAACATTTGGCTTTGTATTGTAGTATTAAAGCAGTTGTGTAGATATGCAGATTTTGATTCAGCAGCTGTCTTTAAAAAATGCAGCAGCGAGCTGGTTGAGACATTTTCCTTCATTTTAATAATCAAGTGATTTCAGTGTAATATTAGCAAAACAGATTATCCCATCAACAGATTGACCAGCAGAGCTGTATCACCCAAGTCTGCAGAAATCATGCAGAAGCATAAGCTTATCTTTTTTATTGCCTTGTTCCCTTGCTGGCCCCCTAGGTCAACTAAGAGACATAGTATGATTTGTATTATTTTAAATTTGCCCCAAAAGGGTAAAGTGGTTGAGGTTTTCAATAGCTGATAATAAGATCAGGAGTTTAGTTTCCAGGACCGCCAGGCTGCTGGGCCCCAGAGCAAAGCCCTTAACCCTCGAATGCGCAGTTGGATAAAAAAAATAGATAAATGTAAGTAGCTCTGGATAAGGGCATCTGCCAAATGCCAGAAATGTAAATGTAAATTGACTGTCATAGATCAAGTGTGAACATTCACACAGAGCTATATTTATGTTAATCATTTATATTTCTGGCAATAAAGCAGACACCCTTATCCAGAGCTACTTACATTTATCTCATTTGTTATCTATCCGCTCAGAGGCCCAGCAGTGGAAGCTTGATGGAGCTGGGAATTAAACCTGAGGTCTTCCGATTAGCTATCCAACACATTAACCACTTAGCTATCACTTCATGCGGTATTCATTGCAACTTACCCATTGTGACATGGTATGTGTGACAAATTTTAGCCTTATACTTTTTTTTACTGAGTGAAACGCTGCTGGATGTATTGACTATGGGTATTTTAATCCTTTGGGTAGTAGCTTGTGATGTTTTTGAGATATTTGGTAAAACCTTAAAAGATTTTGTCCATACTTTTTACATACATAAAAAAAAAACCAATAACTTTTTTCTAAATATTAATTAAATAATAAAACCTTATCAAACATTATCAAATTTCCTTGCTACGCTAGCTTTATTCTAAAATGGTTGAATATTTAATAAAATAGCAATTTAAATGTCCATCTTAAGCATTATTAAGAGTCATAAGAGGAAATCAGGCTGACTGTAAACTTTGCTTCATCCTTTAAAAGTAAAATTTTCCTATTACCACAGAGATAATGTGCACTCTATTATGTTTTTTTAAATTTTATTTTCCTTATACAGTCGTTAACAGTCGTGTTCTTCCTGCTCTCTCTACTTTTATGCAGCTCTCTGCTTTAAAATTCCACAGCTTTACATTTTAGCAAGGCTATCAATTATTAACTCCCTGTGTCTCTGAACACTAAAAGCTGAACACCCAGCATCCAGTGGATACATCTGTAATAGTATAAAACATCTTAAAAAAACCCACTGTCTAAATTTCAAAGACTTGTTTTTCTTGTTTTTGATTATGCAAGCTAGGATTTGAGACCTGGTTTTCTAAATGAATATAACATTTGCCCATCAAGCAATAATTCAGTAGCGGGTATAGGCAACCTCAAGTGTGTAAAAACATAAAGACAGCACCAAACAGGTCCAAGCAAGCAAGTGCAGATGGTGGCTCATGGTTAAGGTGTTGGATTGTCACTTTAAAGATTGTGGGTTTGATTCCCAGCTCCACTGCCTTGACCTCCAATTCCTCAGTTCTAGAAATAGTTGAATAAAAATGTAAGTTGCTCTGGATAAGGATATCTGCCAAATGCTGTAAATGTAAGTCCAACAGAGAAGTTGAAGTTTTCAAGACCAACAGCAAGCAAGGGAACAATCCTTATGTTGGATGTTTTTTGTTCTTAGAATTAATGGTTTGATGAAACTCTTGGGCCTCTTTACGCAGTTTTGTAACAAGGTATCCCCCATCATCCGCCTCCAACAGGAACAAATTGAAATGAGATCTGTTATTGCTTAACCTAATTAAAACATGCCTTTATGATCTTATCAGGGCACACATTGTTAAATCCGTTGCTTTTTTGCTTCTATGTCCATCAGCCACAAAATAAACTTAGCAACCTCATAAAGCTAAAAAAAAAAAACCCTGAAATAAACAACAAAGGCAGTTACATCAAAAAAACACTCCTTCAAATGAATGAGATAATTGAACATTTTTGAAAATGTGCTACTGCATCCAAACTTGGACTTTAGTGGGGTTTTTAGAGAACTAGAACTGTTCTAATTGCCACGAAGAGAGAAAAACACACACAGTCATGCATAAAGAGTATTGGAGATGCTAGTTTATTTAAAGGCTAGCTACGCTGGGGCTTAACAGCACACCCATAAATATTGCATAAAAAAGGAACACCAGAGGATTTATGTAAGGCTTATTTTAAAACCTTTGAGATGACAAATGGTTTTCAGAAGCATATTGCTTTCTTTTAAACTTATCTTGGGAGTTATTGTTTTGTCTTTGCTTCGAGCGCGTTCATGAAAAATTAAGCCACTTTGTGTATATGATGTATATACCAGTCGGTAGCACAGTGATATAGAAAGAAATGTTTTATACACTCAGTGCATAATTACTTAGTAAAACAAAAAAACAAAACACGCTTTAGCCTGTATCCAAACTCACATTTTATGAAACAGAGATTCAAAAGTCTTTTTTTTTTAATCAGTTAATTAATCACCTTCTTGTGCCTCTGTGTTTGTGTAATATTTCTGCCTGTGCACAACACAGAGTTTTATAAATTATTAAGAGGTTTATAGATAATGTTACTGGAGTTGAGTGTGTTGAAACGGTTTTAGTTTATGATATTGTTGTAGTTTTGAATTTGACCTCCATTAAAAGATCTGATTATAGTCATGTTTGTGCCCTAGCTAATAAATTCATCTGCATTTACTGTCTATAAAGCAGGGTACTGTATAATCATCTAAAAAACACTGACCTGAGGGTGTGTGTATGTGTTTGCACCGACCTTTGATAAACCACAGACACGGTATGTTAGTTTAAAGTCACAACATAACTGGTCTTTTACATTTACAGCATTTGGCAGACGCCCTTCTCCAGAGGGACATAATAATTTGTTATACAATTGAGCTTTGCTCAGAGGTCCAGGGTGGTTGCTTGGTGGTGCTGGGAATTGAACCTCAGTCTACAAGTTAGTAGCCCAAAACCTTAACCACTATGCTACCACTTCCTGTTTATCAGTTTGCATTTAAATCAATATTTATTGATTATTTTTTTTAATGTATTAATTTTGTTTAATGTAAATGTGTGTTTTTACAAACCACGGTTGTACAGCACGACCCATAAAACATCTATGTATAAAAAGACTTTGTTAAAAGGTAACTAGAAGGAGGTAAGAGACCACAGATCTGATGCTCGATTTCCCAGTCCTGTGTTTAATATACTGCAGACTTGGTGTAAAATTATCCTGTTGCCGAAGCCAACACAATGTCTGTAGCATGAAACTGATACAGTGTTCATATAGCATTTTTGCAGTAGTATGTTCCGGACTGGAAGATCTACAGCTACAATTAAAACATTCTATTACACCACTGCAACAATCTGTTGTTGTTACCAGAAAGAAAATGGGATTGTCTCGTCTTTTAAAAAATAATGAATAGAATATTTTTTAAGCTAAAACCATCAATTCTATCTGGCAACACTGTCACCATTGTGTTCATGTTTAAACCTAAATTAATTGCAGTATTAAAAGACTGGTATTAAAGTAATATCGACTCAAAAAATGAGACAACAGTGAGTCACTGAATGAGAAAATCTAACAAATGCCAGAAATGTAACTGTCTAAGCTCTGTTTAAAGAACTAACTCAACAGGGAAGCTCTTCAGATGCCCTGGCCTTCTTGCCCTCATTCGTGTTTTCTTAGTTTTACAATGATAACTTTCAAAAGAGAAAAAAACACTGAATACAAACAATGAGGTCTATTTTACCTGCCGCTGTGCAGAAGTGCTTAACCGAGGTTGCACAAAACTCATTTCACTTTACTAGATCTAAGGTAACTACATTTATTCATTCATTTATTCATCATTCGCTTATTTTCTAAGCGAGTCACGGGGATTTAAAAGGGGGAAAGGGTGGAGGCGTGCACCCCGGATAGGTCTCCAGTCTATCACAGGGCCACACACATACACAGACTTACACTATGGGCAATTTAGATATGTAACATACATTTTTTTGGCTCTGGGAGGAAACCGGAGTAAAACCACGCAAGCAGAGGGAGAATATGCAATCTCCACACAGAAAGCTTAAAGCAGACTACTGTGCATATTTGTAATGATAACGATAATAATAAAGAGGATGATAATTACTATTATTGTTGTTAGTATATACTATATGTTAGATTAACCGTTACTGAAGTATTTTACTAACACTTAAGATTACTGTGTTATGATGATTTAATTAATTTACATATGGTTACTAATTCACTAAAATCCCTCTTTTATAATTCATTCATTCATTTATTCATTTATCTTCTATACCCGCTTATTCCCTAGTTCTGTGTCACAGGGAATTGCTGGAGTCTATCTGAGCCGATTATGAAAGGGCGAAAGGCAGGAGAGGTGCACCCTGGACCGGTTGGCAGTCCATCACAGGGCGACACATACACTCACATTCACTCCTATGGGCAATCCAGAATCACCAATCAACCTAACATACACCAAGCCACCACTGTGGGCACCTGACCAAGGCCCTTAACCCTCGATTGCTCAGTTGTATAAAAGAGATGAATGTAAGTCGCTCTGGATAAGGGGTCTGCAACTGTAAAGGCCCCTGCCTTGAAATCTTGCTGTGAGGCAACAGTGCTAACCACTAAGCCACCGTGCTGTCCACTTGCAATTTATTTAAAGGTAATTCTACATAAAGCTTAGTGTGCTTATGTGTTTGCTGGTGTAGATAGGTTTTTATTGCTGATGCTAAAGCTACAGAAAATAGCTACTGGAGAGCCAGTCAGACTATAGGAACTTGTAAGAAGCAGCTTAGCAACAGTTTGGCGAGCATGCTTGATAAATTCGAAGATGTATCAGCAGTTCTCAAACAGCTGGTATCACACAGTAGGAAACATATCTTGAAGAGCCCATACTGCTCAGTTTAGACAAACCCTTACAAAACCAGTCGGTTAATAAAGCAGAGTTTCTAATTCTAGCCTGTGTATCATGAAAATATCTAGCACTAACGTACAAAAAAATCAGCTCTAGGTCACACATTCTTAATGGAACAAGAAACAGACGCACAGCCATACATGCAGAGACACTCCACATGTCCTTGTCCTTGTTATCTAAAATACAGTGAACAGTCTTTTCCAGTAGTTTCTGTAATGATGTTGCTACACTCTCTTTGGTTACAGGTTGTTATTGTTAAAGCTGCTACAGTTCTTTCTGAGAAATTGCTTATATGTTTGATTGGTGGAGGTGATTTTGCCAGGATCCTGGATTAACATCTATTGTTCATCCTGAATCAACATTTTAATCAACCAATCATAACCATCTGATGTCATCAATGTATGTCAACCAAACCCGCCCCAAAACACAAACAATCAAAGGGAAAGAATCAAAAGAGGATTTAGGCGGGTTTGATCAGCACACACCGATGACATCAGATGTTATGATTGGTTGATTAAGATGTTGACCCAGGATCACATCCTACTTGGCAGAATGACCTCCAACATGTTTGGTTAACAGGTGCAGATGACTTAAATGACTACAGTTAACATCGTTAAATAATGTTTATTCAATACAAACAAATAAAATACACTTTATGGCCGAAGGTTTGTGGACCAGCACCCATATTAACCTAAGAAAAAAAAGAAAAACCCCACAGCCACATTCTGTAGGACAGCATTTCCAGAAGTGTCTCGGTTATCATAGAAGTAAGAGTAAGACTAAATTTGGAATGGTGTTTGGTTATCGTGCGTCCTTAAACTTTTGCTCATATAGTGTATCATTTATAACATTTGCAACAATATAGCAGCTTAAAGGAAGTAAGCAAGTTTGCATAATTTTATCAAGTCACATGTAGAAGTGTTTGTATTTCTTTTTTATATCTGTATCTATTTTTTTTTTCATACAGGGGGTGTAATCTTGCGCTTTCTTATCTGGTATCCTGTATACTTTGAGGCAGTGACTTTCTTTGCAGGTACACCTGAGCCCTGAGTCTCAACACCCTGAATTAGTTCTAGCACAAGCACATAGATATAAAAAAGGTGCAAAGAAACAGGAAAACAACAACTAGATGTTCTTGAGTTTTAATTACATTTACAGCATTTGGAAGATGCACTTATCCAGAGCGACTTACATTTATCTCGGTTATGCTGGGAATTGGGGGCTTTGCTCGGGGGCCCAGCGGTGGAGCTGGGAGTTGAGCCCACAGTCTTCAGGTTGGTAGTCCAACACCTTAACCATGAGCCACCAATTCCCCCTTTAATTAGGTCAAACAGATCATTATACCCGAAAGTGTCTTCTATATGCTGGAGAAGAAAAACATATGGAGCTTTTTGTGACAGGCGATATTGTGCTTGGAATGTTGACTCAGAATTTGCAGAAGCGGATTTATTACCCTGGCTTGAGACTGCAGAATTCAGTGAGGCAAATGGTTATGTATCTGTGCCCTCCTTGTTTTTTATAGTGTTACATGCATGTTCATTTGGGATTCCAGTGCAGCCCAGAATCTATTTTAAGTGTCAAGAAAAGCATGACATTTTTAACAAATTATATTGTTCTTTAACACTTACATGAATTTGTTCAGGGATGATTTATAGCACTCCAAAACAGACAGCATTATGATGACCAAAACAGAAAAAACTAATAAAAAAAAATTGAAAAATTATCCCTCATGTTTTTGTTTGTAAAGGTATATTCTAAAATTTAAACATTTGGATTTTGTTGGAAGTACAACAAATTGTATGTTAGTAGAAATCTGCAGAGAGTGGATTCTCCAACAGATTTCGGAGAGTACAGAGGGCGTGTAAGTAATCAAATGACTCAATTTCCCTCTGGGATTAATAAAATTTTTTAAATCTTGAATTGAATCACAAGAAAGTGATTGCCTGTGCAACCTTGCATTACATCCAGCAAAGCATTAATTAGTCCTGCAATGGGATGCATTTTATTTGTGGTTCACTAAAATAACTGCAAATTGGTAATCTAACCCTGGTCTATTATACTTTATTGTTTTACATTTACCGCATTTGACAGATGCCCTGATCCAGAGCGACTTACATTTATCTTCTTTATACAACTGAGCAATTGGGGGATCAGCGCCTAGCTCAGGGGCCCAATGGTGGTGGCATGGTGGTGCTGGAAATCAAACCCCAGTCTTCCAGGAATCAGTCTAAGACCTAAATGACTGAGCCACCACTTCCCCTTCCCCACCCAGGTTCAAGCCCTATCGCTACCAGTGTTGGGTCCTTAAGCAAGACCCTTAACCCCTCCTGCTCCAGGGATGATGTATCATAGCTAACTCTGCTAAAACTTCCAAGATAGGATATGCAAAGAAACAAATTTCACTGAGTCTATGTGACAAATAAAGGCATTTACAGACTGTGACATTTTACTGACACCGTTTTTGCAAGATTTCTCAAACCAATAAAATACTAGGAACTGTGATTCTCTAAACATTATGGGTTTGTTTCCAGTTTAATGAAACCAACGCAACAATGTAATTTTGAGGGCAAGATGTGACAGAGTTGAAACGTTTGTTTTTCTGTTGGATTTTGATTGCTGTATACAGAAGTATTAAAAGATGGTTTGTTTTTAATTTTGAATCTCAATTATTATAAGAGAGAAAGAGAAAGAGAAAGAGAGAGAGAGAGAGAGAGAGAGAGAAATGTACAGGTCTCCAGCATGCTAGGTTAGCACCCTTTCAGTGTAGTCTAATGCATAATCAGGCCCTTTAGCAGCTTGGAGTGTCTGGTGGCTTGCAAAATTATAACTCATCGTGGTTCCTTGCCACTAATGAGCTACAGTCAGTAGTTGATCATCTAAGATTCAGGTGCCAAATGCTTCATTGTGGATTTACTACTACTTTAAGCTAAAAAAAAAATTTAGAACAGTTTCACTAACAATGATCGTAGGGTTACAAGACCTAAAGTATGTTAGACTTTTGCACCAATAGCTAGTATGTCAGAAAATAAAATCTAGTCTGTTTTTCATTAATTTGTTATGACAGGAATGTAAAAGGACAGGAATATTAGAAATTGTTTTTCATTTAAGTTCTTCAATCTCTTGCTTTCAAAGCAAATCATGACAAATGGAAAATGTAAAGCATTAATGGTCAGGAAACAGCAATCATTTAGGCTATTTTATCCTTTCAAAACATTTTAAGAAACTCTACAGGGTGTTTTACCTTGAAATTCGAAATAGATTTTATGTTTAAATGGTCCAGTGAATTAAAATTAATAATCAGAAAAATTATTATTGGATATTAATTTGTTTAAGGTCAGTAATTCCAAGTAAACTAAATAAAGAAACAATAATGAGAACAAACACAGATTTTTATGTCATTTCTTTGGTTTGGTAATCTGTTTCAACACACATTATTCATTTCCTTCTTATTAGTAGGAGAAAAATGTAGTTAGTTGTAAAAAAAAAAAGTTTTTAATTTTTTTTATTTTTTTATGAAATAGATAAGCGTACACACACTATACAAGGTGCAGGTTAGAGGACAACAAAGTTCAAACTGACTGCACACTCAATTGCAAATAAAAAAATAACGTTATTTAACCATCACTGCTTGTAAAACTTGACCAACGTTTTAAATTTTACTTCATCTGTTTCTTAAGCAACCCTGAATTAATGCTATTTCTGGTGGCTTTCCTTGTGTGGACAGACAGTTTCGGTTTTGTTTGTTCAGGTTCAATAGAAAACTATTTCAATACAAAATTACACAATGATGATGAGTTTACCACCCACTGGCAAAGGTGTACATTTTGTCTAACAGTTGGGGGGACAATACACATAACATTTCTCAAGACCAATTGTTGAAGGAGACACAAATAATACAGCTAAAATTGTAAACACAGAGGAAAGCATTACTACTAGTGTAGGAGGGAGAACATGCCATTGTCCTCCTGTCAGAACTTTGAAAGCAACCAGACATTTGAACCAGTCTATGATTTGGTCCAAAGCACTGGTCCAAATCATAGACTGGTTCAACTGAGGCAAGAGGGAGGTGGAGACTCAATTTTGTTTAAACTTAAAACCCATTTTTGCCCTGTTTGTGTTGTTTTACTTACACAGCAAACCTTAAAAATTGTTATTTCCAATACACAGCGTTAGAATGGTTTTTATTCATATAATTTTTAGAAGGGGCAACCCTGAGACAGGGGGCATCCTGTCTTCCCCGACCTCACCGGAATATCCGCCTGTGCCCAGTGAGCCATTTAAGATCATCCGATCTTTCTGAAAATAATGGTTTGGTGGCTGCTTTAAATTAACTGCTATATAAACATGCTGCATCTTACATAAATAAAGTACAATTTACATCTGTTTTTATGTTTGTGATACGTTAAAAGTTTTATTTTGTATTAAAGCCAAGAGAGCTCTATAATTTCTGGAATTGCTTTCAGAAGAGAATTAAAAGCTAATATGCTTTATTATGATTGAAAACAGCTACAGTTCTCTGCTGAAACGGACATCAATTTTTTTCAACTTGCTTGTAGTGACTTCTGTTTATGTAGTATAGATATTTAAGTAAAAAATAGAAATGAAGACTCTTTAACATGCTCAATTTAACTAGACATGGCTACTTTCTTCTGTCTCTTATTATTCCAGACATCACACTTGCTAACAAGTAAAACTATGCATTTTTAATTAAACAGATATCGAGTTAAAAAACACCACTTTAAAGAGCAGACATATTCACTTGCACACTCGCACAGATCTCAGGAACACCCATGGTGCTAATGATAGTCCTAACAGTGGGACTTTTAATTGGAATGCTTATCTTTGCAGAACATACTGTATGTTATGATTCAGAGAGGACTTAATCAACCTTTCAGATTTTTTGACAAACAAATAATCATACTGGCTAGACTATTTAAAAGCTCTCCCCTTTCCCTCCGCCTCGGACCTTCTCTCGTTTTGTTTTGAACTGGGAGGCCTTGTTTGGTTTGAAGCGACCTGTGAAAGCTGTGCAGGAAGATGGGAACCATGGTGTAAAAAAGCACACACACAAAGGAAGATACCATTATGGCATTATAAAATGCTTATGTGACTCAATAACACCCAAGAGCAGAAGAAACAATAAAAAGCAAATCTGATTGAGACAAAAAGCAACTGTCAAATTTGGTCTCGTTTGTGATGGTGATACTAGGTGGAGTCTTTCAGAGGTTTTCCAAATAATAACTGTAGTTTTTTAGGATAAGGAACGCTGTGGAATTTGTCTTTCGCCAGCTGTGGTAAAGGAGAAAGCATCTTAGCTGGAGATGAGCAATGACTTCCCCAGCACTTCTGACCTGCTAATGAGATGGGGCTTGGGTTCAGGGTTGAAACAGAACCTTGGACAGCACCTGAGCGGCTCACAGATCAAATCCTGGTCAGGGCTTTCAAGTAAACAGATGACTCAGGTTTAATTTAGTCTTTCCGTCTTTTGAGTCACCACTCTGTTTAAAGGAATACAATATTCTTGGGCCAGAATAATAAAATGTATTCTGAGTCACACAGAAGAACACAGAAGAAAAAGTGGGCTGGCACAGAAACTCTATTTGGAAACCCCACTGACATAGTCAACAGGAGGTCCTCAGCAGGATCTGTTCCAGACAGTGATTAGGGCTGTGCTCTCTATGTGGTCTAAGAAAATCTATGCTAAAAATCATGAGCTTTTCAACCTCCAGATTCATTAAAGTAATTTAGAATTCCTAGAGTTGTAACCAAACACAGTCCAAGAGTGCACACTAATTAGGCAAAAAAAGCTCAATCTGGCTGCTCCACCGAACAAAAACTGAAACAAGAAGATCAACGTAGTCACACCACAGCTCCAACAGTAGAAAAATGTTTGTGTTCTCGCAACAGGTTTCGAGCTACATGTCTGATGAACTGTGGTGTGCCTATTTTGATCTTCTTGTTTCAAAATAATTCAAGTTCTTGTTAAATTTATCAGTCATCACTTTTTACTTATCAGTAGAAGTATAGACTTTAGGGCTTAATAAAATTAGACTTACGTTTCTAAAGCTGTGCTGGTATTTTTATAGATATTTTTTATAGATCAGATCTGCATTTTAGTGAAAATACAGCCAGCTTAGCAGACTGAGAATTCAACAGCATGTGGAAATAAGGATAAACTATGCTACACTGATCAAAACTACACAGCACACGTCCTATATTGTGGACATATTGTGTCATATTGCTATGACATGTGTAAAGAAAAGCAAACGAAGGCTGCAAGACAGCTGTGTTTAATACTGATACAGTGTCATGTGACCTTTATGAAGATACACATGATAAGGTAGAATCTGGTTGGTTCTAAGTGTCTCTGGCAACAGGGAGAAGGTGTGTTTACATGTATAAATGTTAAACATACAGTGCAAATGACTTCTAAAATATAAAATATTGCTATAGATTTATTAGGATTTTGCTTTTTAAATGAAATTTCTTTACGGTGTAACCCAGATAGATGTACACTGTATTTCTGCTTAGACTATAAATTTGTACTCAATCTGAATTACACACTTGTCTCTTTAGGTCCCTGAACCTAATAGTCATTGACAAAAGGTCGAGTGAGCAACATTCTCTGTGCTTGCTTTAATTGGGGTTATGTGTTTCCTGAAACCGAATGCCTTCTCATTGAACAGCTGACAGGATACTAATGCGTTAGGGTGCTGTGTTAATAAATTGGCATGACATGTAATGACCTCTTAGTAAAAAGATAAAACTTAATCGACATTTTCACACTTTTCATTGCTTATTTATTTTTCTACTTTTGTGCACAGCGCAGAAAAAAATTAATTCACATCCCAGAGAAGACCTGTGACTGATTTTTACTTTTAGATGTTCCAAGAAGTAAGCGACCATCAAGGCCACCTTAATTTTTGGTTTATTTGTTCATAAATACAGCTGTTCCTGTAAGGAAGTTGTGGATGTTGTGGAACTTGTTTGATTTTTTTTATACATGTTTAAATATTTGTTGTAACACCAGGGGTGTAATTAAATTAGGGTTAAAGCTAAAGTCTGTTAAATGTCCGCCCGCCAGTAACTAAGTTTGAAGTCTGTGCCCCCTGTAGTAACTATTTAGGAAATGATCGCTAATACTACCTTAACAGTCAACTTAAAACTGTTAACTAATATTGAAAGCAAGATTTAGCAGTAAGAAATAGCTAGAAAAAAATGTGCAACAATAATAATAATTAGTTACTGTTGTAATTAGTAATTAGGTGGTTCTTCTTTAAAAACTGGACATAGTTCACAAGTAGTTCTCAATGACAGTAATTATTATTTATTAATATTGTATAAGTAATGAGGATCTTCTGAAATGAGCTATTATATACTGCTGAGTTAATCTTGCGTCTTTATTAGTTAACAGCATTAAGAGTTAATGTAGAACTAACCATTACTTCCTGAATAGGTCTAAACAACGGACTGTTATTCTAAAGTGTTACCAGATTTGGGTTTTTTTTCGAAAACATTATAATTTTACTCGTTACAGAAACCCAAACTAATTGTGTGCTCATTTTGAAACCTTTTTCAATTTGCATAGTGATTTAATAAATTAAATAAACAAACAAACAAACAATTAAATAAATGTGTGTAAGCATGTTTGTACTTGTAATTTGCTAGGATGATTAGTTAAAACCAATTTATTTTATTTTATCTAGTCACACAATTAACCAGGCAAATCAGCTGAACTGTGGTATGGGGCAAGGTGCAGGTAGAAAAGGTTGCTGTAAACTTTAAACTATCCTTCCAATTAACTGCTGGCATTCTGGCTGGAATTAAAATCTTTTCAGAAAGTCTGTTCAAAATATCCCCTCACAATAATCCATCTGTTATCATTTTTATCACGTTGTTAAATACACAAACAGTCTGAGACCATGTTGAATTAAAGCTACAATGCACATCACTATTTGTTCACATTGTGTAAACAGCACTCCCAGTGCATACAGAATATGCTCGATTCAGATGTGGGGGAAGACTCTGGCCAGGTAAACACTCATCACTTCACTCAAGTGGCCTGCAACATGTGAGACAAAACATTATTTTTCTTGAAAACAGGCCAAGCCCTCAAATCATAAAGAGTGGCTGATTCAAGGTGACTGCCCTTGAAAAAAAAGCAGCATCCAAACACTGACCTCTACAGTCTAAAGATTTCCCAAAAGAGCCGCACTTCTCATTCGCTGACTGACCCGTTCTCTTTTGTCAGCACAAGCTTCTTTTCTCTGTCCTTCTTCCAAGCTTATTACAAATGACTGTGACAGCTGAAGACAAAATGGGCCCATCAGTTAGCGGCGCCGGCTCACAGATATGATGGATGATGAAAAAGTTCCCCTCTAAACTTGGGGCTCTGACCTTCTTTCAGGTAATATTACATGTATCTTGGAATTTTAAAGGTAAAGAGGTGAACTTCATCAGCAGTGAAACCCAGTTAATTAGCAGCATATCGATCCAGAGGACTATTGCACAAGAATCCAGGACACAGCACTAGTTTTCAAAGAAACTGTAATAGAATTATTTTTTTTGTTAACAAAGCTCCAAGGAGTAACTTGAAGAGAAATGTGGAGTAGGAAGACTTTATTCTGTAGATGGATTTTGCTTTGGATATAAATGTATTCTGGTTCAACCTTTTTATGTAAACAATTCACAATTAATCAGTAACACAATAATCACTTGCATGTATTTCAAAATCACTTTATATATATTAATGACCAGTGAGCGTTAAAATTAACAGTCTTACTAATCAAATGAGTACCTGTTTTCACTGTTATAACGCTGTTACTGTAATGATTATAAAATGTGGTGTTACTAATGCCTGCAAGACAGGTGAGGTTCCCGTCATAGAACCTGGCCATGGTGTTGGGGAGGCTCCCTGTAAACTGCTGGTGAAGGCTATGGACAGGCACCTAACCATGAAAACGGTGTTCCCTCTAGCCATTAGGAGAATTGGCGATATCCAGGCACTGTCCACCAGATATGGTAAAAGCCTCCCTTCACACATGGCCAGGGTACATGCCCAAAGTACCAATGGTGACAACTAGCCCTATTGAGCTACAGGCCTTTGCTCCTCTTTCCTTCCAGGACTCCAGGAAAAGCTATACCTTCTGTGCCCAGAACTGCCACATGGAGAAGACCCCCAGCGTACCTGCTACACTCAGGCTTACTGTGGCGCTCGTGCTTATACAGCAATACTTTCTGGTCGATGGCATCACCCGCCAGTGGTGATGGTTGGATTACACACTTGCAATTGTTCGACATAGCATCTCTTTCCCTCATGGTTACATACGTAACCTAGAGACATTTTTTTCGATAGTTTAAAGGACATCTGCATTGATGCTTGCTTTCATGTGATAAGTGAACGGCACTGGATCTAGTCAAGTCATGAGGCATTGCATCTTCTGTTAGCAGAGAAACATATTCTCTGATTCTCCCTTTGGTTACATCAGCTGTGCAACAAAAAAACCTTTGCTCCCAAAACGGTTTCTTACATCATGCCTCTTTCACATCATGTTTTTTTTATATTTCTGTAAAGTCGAACAAGTAAAACAGCAATAAATTACCTTCCATGGCCCTTACAGACTGACAGACAAAGCTGGCACCCTGAATAAAATGTTTTTATTTACATACTGTGTTACTTTGGTGGTTCTAAGGTATTTGTTTTTGTTCATGTTTTTCTACAGTCAAAAATGTTATTCTTGAAAAATCGTGAGTCAGTCGAGTTCAAGCGTGAGTCATTCAGTCCAAGTGCATTTTTAAGTCTCCGCCTGATTTATATTAATAAAAGTAACAGTATATAGAAATAAAGGTAAGTACACAACAGAATTAAGAAAGACAAAAGCAAGTGGCCTCTGTACATGCACACAGCAAGTCTGTAAACAACATCTGTTAAGCTAGAACATATTCTATACAGGCTAAAATTTATGAAAAATTAAAGACTTGATTAAAGGTTAAAAAGTTTAGAGAGATAGATGACACTGCTACATAAATAAACTGTGTGAGACAGCTAAATTAAATCTATATTTATGCAAGTATCAAGCATTTATGACTAACTTTGCAGCACAGTGCACTTCTGGTATGTCAGAGTCATATAGTGGTATTGATGTGACATAAAGTTTCTGCAGTGCATCTTTTTTAAACAATACTAGTAAGGCCATTATTAAAAAAATCTTAATAAACTTTTCCAGCACCTGTATAAGTGTGTCTTCTACAGACTGTTGCCACCATGTTGGAAACACACATTTATCTAAATTGCCACTTTAACATCAGTTTTTTTTTATTTTTTTACTGGAACTAAACTGCCCCTAAAAGTGAAAGAACTCAAGTGTCCCGATACCCCTGAAAAACTGGAACACCCCCAGACATCCTCAACCACCAGCACCTGAGCGCAGCAGTGTTCCAAAATCGAATGACAAGCCTTTCCAGTAGTGTGCAGGTTTAGAGTAAAATAGGATGTTTATACAACACATACGGATACTGCGTCAACATATGTGGCGTTATTGCGCTCGGTGTTCCTCAATTCCGTTGTCGGCCCAGGAACATTTTCCTAATCCATCTGCTTAATAAAGGTAAAAATGCCTAACAAAAATCCCCAAAAACACATATGGATGTAATGATTAGTTGTCCCAATACTTTTCTCCATATAGATATAGATATAGCTCATGATTTTATCATTGACTTTTGCCACCCCACAGATAAAAATGTACAAAAAAAAACCATTAGCTAACAAGCTACTACTCTGTTTTTATGGAAACCCCCAGTGAAAAAATCAAAAGCTGTGCAGGACTTATCATCAGTCGGATCTGCTCTAATCAAAGCCTGCTCTCTGCCTTTATTAGAGTGATTAATTTAAAACATTTGTAACATTTTGATAAGTATCTCTTACCTAAAGCTTTTGAAAACCTCTCATAGGACTTGCCGGAATGGACATTTGATGACCCAGTGTCGCTCATTGTCATTTCCGTATAAACTGGCTGTGTATTGCACCAAAAATAAAGACATTTCTGATGTAATTTTCACTGTAGTAAAGTGCTGTCATAAGAGTGGAGCGTTGAATCTTATCCGCAGTGGTCTGGTGTGATGGCAAGCTTTCGTTCAATACCAGCAGAGGTCACAGCTGATAGACTCAGTAGTCATTTGACGGATGAGACCATCTTATTAAACAAGAAGTATCAGATGTGGTTGCTGCTCAGCTGGAATAACAATCTAGCATCCACACTAGTGCTCTGGGAATAAGATTCGACACCGGCTTACAGCCTGAACTAGAAAATTCTCATGACTGTCTCAAATACTATTTCCAAAATATCGCTGGATCCCTTTTTTATCTCTTAGAAGAAACACTATATAAACATGTTATATACCATGGTACAAATAAACATTTTTAAAAGCATCACCTCGTACTATTTTTTTTTCTAATAGGTCTGTTGTTTCTGCTTTATTATGCTTACTTTGGGAGTGACGAGGTCTGGACAGGATTGGGAACGAGTTCATCAGGGCGACGGCTCATGTTAGACGTTTTGGGGAAAAAGTCAGGGAATCCAGATTGAGGTGGTTTGGACATGTACAGAGGAGGGATAGTGAATATATTGGTAGGAGGATGTTAGAAATGAAGCTACCAGGCAGAAGGCAAAGAGGAAGACCAAATAGGAGGTATATAGATGCGATAAACGAGGACATGAAGTTAGTGGGTGTAAGTGAAGAGGATAAAGAGAATAGGGTCAGGTGGAGACAGATGATTCGCTGTGGTGACCCCTAAAAGGGAACAACCGAAAGGAAAAGAAGAAGAAAAAAGTTTCTGCTTTATGGTGGTCTATTGGACCACTGCAGAAATAGCATTCATTAATTACTGATGACTGTTTGACACTCATTTTACACACCTAATATGCAAAAGTTTTACCAGTAGCTGCAAAGTTAAAACCTGACATCTTTATACTCTTATTCATTTTAACTCAAAAGGTCTGAACTCATAAGCATAAACGTAAACATGTAAGTGTGTTTGGTGTCCGTTCTTTTGCCTGAATTGTGCAAGTAGAAGGTGGTTATTTAGTGTAATTCTATTAAAATGATTTAATCTATGCTTAGCTGTGATGCCAAATCATCTAATTTATAGCCACTGCTGTTTATTTATCAGAATAAATGGTGAAATAACCAGTTGGAGATTTACTAATCTTACTTTTTTGGAGAACAATGCACACACACACACACACATACATACACACAAACACAGTTATATTTACATTTCTGGCCTTCGATGCTCTTATCTAAAGCAACTTACATTCATGTCATTTTTTACCCAGCTGAACAGATGAATGTTGGGGGCCTTGTTTGGGGGCCCATCAGTGATTGTATTGCTGGTGCTAATGAAATAAGCACATGATCTTCTGATCGAAAGTTCATCGCTTTAAACTCCCAAAGTCGCATGCCGGCTTACAAACTCTGCAGTGTGTGTCCATGCACACATTTAGACAGTGATGTGGGCAAAAAACAGAGTTCCACAGTTATTACAATCCCTAATGCACCAAAACAAAATCAGGTATACAGTATTTATGTGTTTTTTTTGGTGTCTGATTCACCCCACCTGCACCTGCAAATATCCAACTCAAAACACACACAAACAATTAGCTTGTATTCCGTAATGCGTTACATTTATTTTGTTACATTTACTTAGGTAGATTTTTGGAAAACTGTACTGTTACCACTGGTTCCCCCATGTGATTGATAAGCGCAATTGTGTCGTAAATACTGTCACTAATAGAGCGTTTTCATCAACGCTATGTTTCGATCAGTTACCCAGATGCACAGCCATATTGGAGAAACGTTCAGTTCAATGGCATTGTCGAGATCCCTTCAGTTCAGTGGCATTGTTTACGTTTGGCGCAGCCAATATAGCCGACTTCCAGATTGATGATGTAATGTGAAAACACTCAACATGTGAATTTGTTGACTAAGCTGACGGAACCAGTGACTGCAGAAACCTCGTTTGGAAACCATGTCCAAGTAGCCCGTGTTACACTATGTTCTAAAAACATCATTACTTAGTTTTCTTTATTGTTACACCAGAATTGAAAACTACAATGACAAAAAGAAGGGTAATATTTTAAGCCTAGCTTTTTTGCTTGCGTAAGCCAGATGTAGTGAATGTAATTTGCAGAAAAGAACATAAAAGTTCTTAGCAATCTTAAAGCCATAATGTCTATAAACCGCCTATACATCGGACATCGTCATAACTTTATAAGGCTGGAAAATAACAGAGCCTCTTTATTTAAATAAACGTTCACACACTACCAAAACAAAGAGCATGTTCTGTTCTTTACAGCACTGAGACTGTAGCCTTTCATTTAAAGCAAAACATCCTTTCAACCATTCAATCTGAGTTATATTTTCAGAGCTCAATAAACACACTTACAATGTTGTGTTTTATTAAATCAGTGCGCAATTACTACACTCGGCTCACTATTAGCATGGTTATTATCAAGGTATACTATAGATACCGATAACATTAGCCTACTCAACAACTTTATAATTCTGAATAATTACATGATTACATGCATGAACTGAATTTTCAACACAAATCATTTATTGTATTTTGGTCTAATGCTGGTTTGCAAGCATTAAAATAATTTCGTTAAGATGCACAACATGCTAACATGCTAGACCTCCAACATTACCTTACCTCGTTCGGCTGCCTACCGGTTATAAATTGTGAAACAGTAGTGAGGAATTGTGAACAAAGCCTAAAAACAAATAAACTCAAAAGTACAGCACAGTTAGAAAACATGTACATATAATACCTACAAATCCAGTAGCAGGAAAGTCTCCAGTAGTTTTGAGTGTAAGCCCGTCCGATATTGATTCCTATTAAGCTTGTATCCGATCACTCGCACTCTTTCTTTTCTGCACATCCTCCAACAAAACCTTTTTAGTTTTTTTGGTTTTGATGCTTGCATATTAGATTGTTTTGTATCACAGTTACGTTTGCTAACTCTACTCAGGATAATATGTGGGCGGAGCTGTGTGTACCGACCTGATCACGACACTTACAGAGTGTGGCTGTAGCCATTTGTCCAGTTGTTCTACTGGACAATTTAAGGTTGAAAAACTACATAATGTTACTTCAAAAGTAGGTTTAACTAGCCCTACTTTTACTCTCCGCATGCGTAGCTAAAAGTGCACTTGTCCGAGTGTGGATCGTGCCCGCAGCCAGACTCAAAGAAGGAGATTGGTCAAAGAGGGAGAAGCATATCAGTAGAGACATTCCCCTTATGCATATAGGGAGAAGCATATCAGTAGATAGTCCACCCATGGCCTCACAATCAATCGCATTTTTTTACTCCACGGACTGAAACAGTTACATAAAGTGATACCTTTTATGCTCAAGTTAACATACACAGGAATCCCAGTAATAACCTGAGAAAACTGCAACTATGCGAACTAATGTTACTGTGAGTTACTATAAAATCTGGCACATTGGCGTCTTTTTTCCATCTTTATTTACGTACATTTTATTTGGTGGATTGTTAGTATGTATATTTTTTTTATTGTATTAGTAACTCACGACTTAATTAGTTGTTTTATTTGATACACTATTAATTACACATAACACATTTTTTTTTAGTAAATTTTTTAATTATTTGTTTTACTTTTACTTAAATAAAATTTTTGCCTACTCTACCCACCTCTGTTCGTATTAACATCAGGGCTATTTTAAGCTTACTTTAAAACACTTGAGATTTACTTGTCGAGAGACTAATATTATTCACAATTATATTTCCCCAAGGCTAAGCAGTTGACATGATCATGTTAAATTTTTCCCATTTGGACACATAGTATTAGAGGACTAATTACAGTCAAAATAATTCCAAACACTGCTTAGTTCCTGTGCTTTTTATTCCTTGCTGTTTCATGTTTGCTGAACTTGAATCGTGGCCATAACCATGCTGGGTGTGCTTAAAGGATAAAAATCAAATTAAGCATGATTCAATGACACATCATTAGGCTTTGAATTTAGCATAACCATGCTTTTTACACACAGACCTGATTCTGATGAGCTGTTGGCGTTGCCGGGTATATGTCGCAGTATAATCCATTGTCCTAGTGATTTTACAGCACTTACAGAACAAATGTTTTTCATTAAATTCGTTTAGAGTCAGAGCAGCTGAAAGCATTGATTTATCATAGATCTAATTTTATTATAATAAGAAGATTGCCTCTGATTCTTATACGCAAATTATCACAACATTCCAATATTAATTTTATTTAGAAACACTTTCCAAGCTAGCAGATAAGGTACTATATATAATTTACATTGCTGCTTGGGCAGACACACACACACAAAATATAAATGACAAGAAGGTGACACACTTGAGGACATTGCTGAATTACAGAGATAAATGCAACCTAAAATGACTTGACCCTGATCCACAGAGTAATGGCCTCTATTTCACACTGCATAGCTTTGCTGGACACTGAGACACAGGCATGGAACCCTCCCTGGGCTAAGATCCTCCTTGGGCTTCTTTTTATCTGGCTTTGATATAGGAATTGACCTTTGGTTTCATGGTGTAGATCACCTAGGACATTTAGTTTTCCCAGTTTGTGGGTTGCCTTTTTGCACTTCTGGAGTTTTTTTTTTTTTTTTTTAAATTCCACTGTTAGAAAATGCCTTCTGAATCATTTTATAAATATATCTGTGGCATGCAGTGCATCTGGTACCTGGGCCTTCAGTGGGGACTTACTTAATAATTTGCAACACTCCTTAGAGGCTGTAAGCCAGTGTAAGCCTCGTAGACACTGGTCTGGAAGTGACGAACAAACCCTTTTCTGAGACAAGCTAGCTAGCTTCGGGGTTAGCCGACCTCTCCTCACGATGTCTAACTTTTGAAAATGGATGTCTGAGACCAAGTCAATTTCTCCTCCTGTCAGCCATGTTGGGGGTAAAAAAAATCTAACACAAATGTATTAATGTGTTCAGATCGCTACAGATGTGTTTTGCTAATCGAACTTGGCTGTAATAGTGTTGCTATGACCAATCAATTACAGAAAGGATAAATGCTGACAGTATTGTGGGCCAGCTAGCTGGCCTTGTGAGGCAAATTTGAAATCTTATTAGTTAAAGAATCAGTCCTATTGCTAAAATAACATGGGTTTGATTTTCAGCACTACCATGCTGCCACTGCTTGGCCCCTGAGAAAGGCCATTAATCCAAACGCCTTAATGTCAGAAATGTTACGTAATGAAATAATAGTTGGAATTTTTACAATGTTATACTGAGGAAATGCAAAATGCTAACTTTAGCTCTTTACGGTTTTATTTGTTTAACCCACCTTTTTAGATGTTTGCAAGTGTGAGACGATGGTCATTTAAATACATAGGAACTGTAATGAGAATTGAAAAGCTTTACTACATATCCTCAGCCATAGATCTATTTTACCATCTAAAAGCATAATCAATAAATCTCATAGATCAATATGTTTATTTTCAGTTGTGACCTATAACATACTGCTTTTAAGCTATTTCCTTAGGCTACACTGTAAAGGTAAACAGTGGTACTTACTGTATAATATTACTGTTTGCAGGGTTAGAAGGGAGAAAAAACCCCAGCTTGATAGGTGCATTGCTTTATGTGAGTTATGAAAGCTGGGATAATGATTCTAGAAATTTTACGACGTCTTAATGCTTAGTATGTAATGCCTAATGCTCTATAACAATCCTACCTCTTGCAACTTTAAATGATATTAAAGGCTGAGATGACAGAAATAAGATTTCTCAGGGTTTAGGTTTCACACTTCCAGGCAATAGTTCTCTTCTGGGAGGTCATCAAAATGTAACATTAACAGCTAAAGATGCAAGAGTCATTTATCTTCCAGTGCTCCCTATCCGGGGATATGATGGAAAAAAAAGTGAGCAAAAAAAAAAAATAAATGTATGGGCTGTTATCTTCAGGAAGACGATCAGGGTTGAAATTAGTATTGATTAGCAATTCAGCCAAATGCCTGCCTTTGTCTGGGAGAACAACATTATTTCCTAGCACTTTCCCTTTGTGTTGTCTAGGAACAGTATCCTAGATTAGTTTAAAAATAACAGCTGTTCTAGGACCTTTGCCTGTGAATCCCACATGTCAACACGTGTTGCTAGATAGTTGCAAGATATTTCTTTTTGATGTATTGGCATCCTCCATAAATACTGTATTTTTGATACATTGCCAAAAATTTGGTTTGAAAAAGTCATAAATAATTAACTTTTAGATAAATAAATTACATTTTGGCATAATTTCAAAATATAAAAACAATAACTCTCATCACCCAAAGGACTCTCATACCAACAGCAAAACTATGGTGGGAAATGGTAGCTCAGCGGTGTTGGCCTAAGGTGGCCTACTAATCAGTTTAATTCTCAGGATGACTATGCTAAGCAACTAAGCATAGCTTTGAACACTAACAAAGATATAATGTAGGTCTCTTTGAAAAAGGGCATGTGGGCATGCCGTAAATGCTGGTGGCAGCATAGTTCCCTGAAGCTGCATCTCTTCAGCTGGGACTGGGGCTCCAATCAAGATAAAAGGAATCATCAATATCTCCGGGTAGCAATCCATTTCTGCACAAAACCTACAGGCTTGAATTAATGTCCTTCTCTTCAATACAACAAAAACCCCAAACAGAAATGTAAGTATGGCTTCATTAAAAGAAAGTTTGTCTCATTCAGAACCCAGATCTAAATTCTTTTGAACATCTATGGAATGACATAAAAAAAATTGTGCATGTTAGATCTTGTCGTAATTAGATAGATCCAGAGTATTGTTGTAAGAAAGAATTTTCTAATACAATAATTAAAATGACTAAAATATGCCAGTAAATCTTTTCCAAATTCTACATTAAAGACCTCCTATTGCTGAATAGCATTTCTTTGTGTAGATGTTTAAGGAGTAAATTAAAACCAAAATGAATAGAAACAAGACAGGTGGGAGTGATAGCTCAGTCAAAGCTTTTTTTTCTCATCGGCTGTCATTTAATCAGCACAAGCATGGCTGTATAATTTACACACACATACACACACACATACACATTCTAATGAGATGAGATCCTCCAGCTTTTGAGGGCGGTTAGGGTTTCATATTTATCAATCATGCATGAGGTCTTGGTGATAACACCAAGGTCAGCATATCACCAAGTCTGAGGATATATTCTGATATAGCCAGATTACTTCACTCTCTTAGGTTCATTTCATCAAAAAAAAATCCTATTTAGCACAGCAGTGCATGCTATTTGCTTTGCATAAAAACAAATGAAAAATATTTCACGTCAAATAGACTTTCCATTGAATGTCCATGTTAGTTAGCGAAGGATTGCTACATTTTGTGTAGATGTTTAGGTTAGGTGTGTAAAGTCTATAGGCTGGGCCATGCTGACATGGGTGAATTTGAATATTTAGCATTTTTGATGTATTCTGCTTTTCCTTTTACACTAAAACAACATTTCGCTCAACTCTCTAAAGAAGATAAACAGCATGGATACGATCTGGCATAAGAGTGCTATGGCATCTGGAAGTTGTTGGCATGTATTTTGTAAAAGGGTTGGTAAAGAGGGCATGCAACCCAATTACAAGGTTCATGTGTTGGACATTTTATGTGAGTGTATTATGATATTTTGTATGTTGGGGTTTTTTTGGATGGCAAATGTTAGATGCCAGAAATTATAACAAACAACAGAAAAACAAAGACACACACATACAAAAGCATTTTCAGTTGTGCCTGTGTTAATGCTAACTTGGCTTGAGCAGCTGTTCCTGCAAGTTCTGTAGAGCAGAGCCAGATGGCAGTCATGAATTAAAATGCTGGATATAATTTTGTTAATCCAGTGCTATCCTTTGTGCTAAATTTGCCAATGAACCAACTGTGTGTCATTGCTAATAGTTTTCTAGATTTCACAATGAACTGTATAGAAGACATAGTTTGCGATCAGTTGCTAACATGGATCGTACATATGATCGTTTCAGTCTTTTTGTGCAGGTGTACTTTTCAAAAATATTTTTTTTTTCATATGATTTATTAATTTCTACATTTAAATGGAAAACGTTTACCCGTTAATTCTTTTTTCTTTTACATTTCACCCCACATTTTTTTTATTTTGTGTATTAAAAGTTAAATATCGAACAGGGAGTTAGATGCTACCTGGGTAAAGTGGCTGCAAGGATCAACACGTTTACATTCAGTCAGGTGATATGCTGTTTTACTCTGATATCTTGTCGTTGAGGGATGAAAGTTAAGCTCTAAAATATATAATATATGATATTTGGAATGCTAAAACAGCTAAATTTTATAGCGGTTGTTTTCTAAACCCCAGTGTTGCCTGAGGAATTCATTGCTGCTTTTACTACAGTGAGCAAAAAAATATACTATTTTCCATGGCAGAATATGTATGAAAGTTTCAAATATTTCATGAAAAAACTTCAGCACACGGGAAATCCTAGTAAAAGCCTAATTTATTTCAGTGATTTGCTGTAGATCCCTGCAGCAGTATTTTGACTCGGGTTCTACTCCCCTGTCACTGAAAAAACTTTTAGAAACCGAAGAGGATTGTATCATATCTAGCGCTAGCAGCTTATAATATTCGAGAAAGTCTTTTAGTGGTGGTATAGGATAAAACTTTGTGCTCAATGTATGTATACCTACTGTATAATGCCCTCATCTCATTAAACTATGGCTCTCCTAACTAATAAAATGTCTAAGTACAAGCTTATGCTATTAATATAAGCCAATCTTTAATAATTAAGATTCTTTGCATGTTTGATGCTCCAACAACGTTTGAAAACCGTCTCCAAGGTGATTTAATTGGGTTTCTATGGTACTTCCATAATCGCTGTCCACATAGGTGCCTGTCATAATACACATTTCATTCTTCATGTGAATGTACTCCCTGGGTGGAAGAAAAATTAAAAGCTTTCCATGTTGTAAAAAAACGAAATAAAAAATAAGCAATGCAAGCAGACATTTTCTTATCTTCTCCACAGGAAAAGCTTTAAACTCTAAAATATTTTATTATGATATAGGCATATTTTACTAAGATATGGGCATGGAACTAATACTGAAACAGAGGCAGCACCAAGGGACTGTTATTTATAGAATTGTATTATAATGCAGTGGCAGCTGTTTTTATAACACAACTCCAAAGCAATGTCGTAACAAATCTATTGGAGGTAAACTCCAAATCCCAGGGATAACATTAGGTCTGGTTAATGCATGGTTAATAAACTATACTAAATATACAAAATATGGACAAATGGTCATCACATCCATTTGTGTTTTTTGAACATCATATTTAGTGCTACTCATACTCCTAAAATAACCTCCAAACCACTGGAAAGCCTTTTCAGTAGAATTTTAAGCATGGCTGTGGAACTTTGATGTTGAGTAAGTGTTTGTTGACTCTCAAGGTGTTGTTGACCAATCATAACACACATATCTTCAGGGAGCTCTTTTTGCACAGGGCCATTGTCATGCTGGAGGCATTTTAGACAACTGTGCACTTCAGACTTTGTGGCAACCGTTTGGGAAAGGCCTCTGCAAACTTTCCACCATTTTATGTATGTGTGGATGGGGTGGTGGTAGTGCAGCGGTTAAGCTGTCGGACTGATAATTAAACGATCAGGGTTCCTGGCATCACCAAGCTGCCACTGCTGGGCGTCTGAGCCAGGTCCTTAACCCCCTATTTCTGTAAGAGATAAATGTTAGTTGCTCTGGATAAGGGCGCCTGCCAAATGCTGTAAATGTAAAATGTAACGCACACAAATCACTACGTTGCTCGGAGATCCTCTTCTACTGTATGTAATTTAATGCAGAAATATAAAGTAAATATTTTCAGACAATGTTTTCAAAAAAAAAATTAAACGTTTCTAATAATTATTGGGGGAGGGGGTCCTAATTGAAGTTTTTTTTAGCAAATTCATATAGAATATTAAACAATTTTCTATAACAATTTTGCCTTATTTGGTTGAAAACATGACCCAAATTTTGAGAGTTTATAGTAGATTCATTACATGTTTTGTTAAATAGATAACCTACAACATTGCTAATGCTAAAGTACATATAATGCTAAATTAGCTAAATTAGTAAAGAGACTGGTCTATTAAGGTAGAAGAATTATTTGCCCACCGAGACTTATAGTCAGTCACCATGGAACAGATCACACACTGTGGGTATAATAGACTGAGGCAAGGGCATTCCAAAGGCCAGCAGGCTAGTGCACTAAAAAAGGGGACAGTTGACCCAAGACCTATTTTGACAGCTTCTAACCTCATTTGACAGGAGTAATCACATTGACCCAATAACAGACAACACAAACAGAAACAGAAGGCAACTGGCATGCTAACGCATGTCAGAGCATGTGATTTATGGAATCTTACCTGCATGAACCTTAGAAGGACCTGCAGAAAGCCAGACGGTGATAAATTCAACAGATTTGTTGATTATTGTGAGAAGCAGAGGGGTAAGATTACTGTCAATTTTAAATTAGGTTACATTCTATATCAGTCTTAGAGATGCTGAATATGTCATTTCTATCACTGGTGGTGTTCAGAAATGCTAAAGACAGCATTTTTAGAATAAACATATTACTGGTTGAAGGAAGGAAATAAGAACAGTGTTTCTGCGTCACACCTCTTTGGTCCCACAGAGTTTGTCATCATCTTCTATTATCTTTTAGCTTCAAAAATGCTGATATGTGGATTAGCTACTCTTATTAAAATATGTGTGAATAAATGTATAAAATGTGTGCGCAAGCTACCCTGTGATTGACAAGCATTACAGAACGTGTTTCACACTCCCACACATTTCCAAAAATAGGCTCCAGATCCACAATGACTCTGACCAGAATAAAGCAGCTAGTGAAGACGCTGGAAATCTGATTAAGTAAACTCTTTTGTAGAACATTCGGATGGGCTGTACAGATACATTTTAAATAAATCTTAATGTGTCTACATTTATACTTATACTTAATTTAGGTACAAGTAGTTTGGATTAATAAACTAAAAGTCAAATGTAAAGGTCATATTTATGACCCAACATGCAGATAACCTTTTTATTGTAAATGGTTTCTATTTAGGGAACTGGTAGCTCAATGGTTAAGGTGTTGGACAGTTTATTGGAAGATTAGCATTTCTTTTCCCAGGACCACCGAGTTGCCAATGATGGGCCCCTGAGCAAGGCCCTTAACCGCTAATTGCTCAGTTGTATAATATGAAATATATGTAAGTCACCCTGGATAAGGGCATCTGCCAAATGCCGTAAATGTATCTGTACGATGATTGTTTCAAACACAGAAAACATGCAGCCTCTGCTATCACACAGCTTCGCTATATGTTTTTTTTAACAATAAGAACTCTGACTTAAAATCATTCGGAGACTCTATACACACACACACACAACAACACACACACACAGCCAACTGACAAATCTAATCATTGAACCTCCAACTTTACTGGGCCTCTTTGGCTCAGCACCAGAGGGCCTTTCCTTATCAAAGACCATGAGACATCATTACCTATACGTCTCTTCAGGCCAGGCATTTAATCCTCCTGAACAGGAAAAGAAATTGGTCCTGAACCTTTGGCTGGTGGATTCATAACAAGAAAAAATTATAGTGTGTGAAAGTTCACTGACGATTTTCTTTCCACAGTTTGGGGTCATCTTCTATCATCATCTGGCAATGAAAATACCTTTTACACGTTTTATATTATTTTTAATGCATAATCAGCATTAAAATAAGTGCTTATACATTTTTTACAGTAGAATTTTATTTAAAGGAATAAGGAAAATGTCTTAGGGTTATATATTTGTGTGATATTTGATGGAAATGTGTGTAAAATATCTAAACAGGTAAGAATGCTTAAAGCTCTAAGAAAAATAAATTCAATTAATATTTATAATAAATGTACATAGGCATAAGTACATTTTTTACATTTAAAGGCAAATAAAAAAATACATGTATTTTATTCTTATTGTTAATATCTTAAATATGGTCTTTGTTTTTTTTTTATAACTTTATTTATGAAGGACTATCTGCAAAAATATTAGTTCGATTTTAACTGGTAAAAACTGTTGCTTTTAAATTAAAGCAAAATGTGTTAAACGATTTCACATTCCTCATTAAAAACTTCACTGGAAAAGTTTCTCCTAAAGTTTCACATACAAAACTTTATTCTCATCCTACCAAGTTTGGACTGACCCACTTTATAAACTTTCCAGATGTATTCATTTAAACGACATGCCTCTATTAATGCCAAGCTTGGGTCACTGTAAAAGGACAGTTATAATGAGCTTGTTATGCCGAAAGTCTGTTCAAATCTTAATTAGTTTTTAGATCTCAACAATGACAGATCTACTAAGCTGTAATGTATAATTTACTGATAGACCATCCAAATAAGCAAGAGATGATGTTTAATGCGCCGAATGTATAAAATAGTGTCTGAAAGTGAGTTGTTGGCGCACGATAGTGAATATGAGTGATGGTCAGTGGCATTGTAGATTTTTTTCTCTATGGCTTGGAGTCTCGTCCTGGAGCTTCAGTCTACACTGACACTTTTTCTTAGCCTGTCAATCAAGTGTTGACATAATGGCACTGATTCTATCAGCTTGGGCTGTGACAGGCTGATCCAGAAGTTTTTGCATGGGGCTAAGGTTAGGTTTCTGTCAATGGGTTCACACAGCAATATTATCTGACAGAAAAGAAGCACAGTTTTCCTTATTATATCAGAATTTTAGAGCATGCTTAGAGGTTAAATTACTCTTTTTATACTTCCTACACCTTCACCTATACCTGATATAGAGAAACAGAGATACAAGTAAGATTATTTTCCAGAAATGTGCTTATGCAACAACACTGTGCACTTAGACATTTGAGATATGTAAATCCACAAGCAATTTTTATCCCACCACAATGTATTGCATGCATTTTGATAAAAGGTTGGTTGGTTGGTTGAAGGTTAAAAGAGGGTGGGAGCTTTAGAGGTGTGGGTTGAATCATCAATTACTTATCCATATAGAAATACATTTTTAGCTTGAATTATATGGTTGCTAAAGATAAATGCTTTTTAACCTACATTCTGTACCCGCACTGATAACGCAATAAAATAATTCTGCATTCTCATAATTCAGCAGATTATAGTCAGTCCATATCGCCATAAAGTCACAAGCTTCTAATATAGAAATTAAATAATTTTATTCCAATAGGCTTTTACTGGCATTAGCGCTGCTGATACAGAACACTTTAATAAATGTGTTTATCTCATCTAGAGTAAAATATGTGATATGTGAAATACTCATTAGAATATTATTGAGATGACTAAGCCTCAGAATGGCATTTTATCTAAAAACTAAATGTTAATATGGATCCATTTCAATGGCAAAAGCTTTATGTCAGGGATAATGGCTTATTTTTGGAAAGCAGTTCAATGTGAAAATGAGCCAAGATTTTTGTCTCTATAAAGCCAGAAATCGGAAAGAAAAACTAAGAAACATTTTGGCATCTTACTACTACTGATGGTACACTTATGTAAAAATTGCAAAACAGAAACTAAGACCCTGAACAGAACAGATTGTGCTTAAAATACTACTGGCTGAGTTGTTGGACATCTGATCTGAGGGTCGTGAGTCAATTTTCCAAGACCACGAAGCTGCCACTGTTAGGCCCCTTAACCTTCAACTGCTCAGTTGTGAAAAAAAGATAAAAAGTCACCCTGCACAATAAAATCTGCCAAATGGCAAAATATAAATAAAATGATCTACATTTAATCCAAACCATTTAAAGTTTTTTTTGTCCAGCGAAAGCGAATTCAGAACCTTAAAATGCAGTGGAGGGTCTCCGGCTCCTGTGGTAGACATGCCTAGATGTTCACCGAATAGAATATTTTGTTACTTGTTACTAAAGGCCAAACTTTTATTAGTGCGCGCATAATTTTTTGGAAGAATTTTCATGCTTAAGACAGAATATAGATGTTTTATAAACATGATTAATAGAGTTGAAATGTCACTCTTGACACTGTGACTGTTACCCACAGAGTTTCATGTCAGTGTCACAGTAAACATTTACACTGATTCTCTGCTTAGCAAGTCTATTCAAACAATTTTGAGTCCAACTGTGGTCAAGGTTACTGTTCAACTGTCAAGGCAGAAAATGTGTAGAAAAAAAATATTATTCCCAGCTAGAATACCCAGCGTCACTTCTATGTGATTTTAAACTTTCTAATTCAAATTTACTTTATTTATTTTTTTCCACCACACATCCGAAAATGTATTACACTAAAGGTTAAAGTGTTACTTAATTAGCAAACAACAGAATTAGGCTGTGTTTACGCAGCAATGTTAGGTCAGTCTGGGCTGCCATTTTCATTCTGGTTAATCCAAAAGGTGTTCAGGGGGGGTTGAGGTCAGGGCTCTGTAGAGGACACTCGAGTTCTTTCACTTCAACTGAAACATACTTCATGAAGCTCAGGGGCTTTATGCACAGGGGCATTGTCATGCTGGAACAGTGTTTACTTTCAGTATAAGGAAAACTTAATACATCTTAGCTATTTTTGTTATAAAATAACCTAGAAAACCTCACCTTCTTAGCAATGCCATACTTAGTAATTGCTCTGACATTTTTTTATGATGCAATGCTGAGCGGGTAACACTTAGTTGGAGACAAGTGGCATTTTGGAGTTGCGGATTGACACCTCTAGGGTTCCTAAATTTGCATTACTGTCTGTGTGAAGTTCTGCATGTAAACTATTGCTTGTGTCTTTTTCTTGGTTTTTTTCCACCCTCCAAAAACATGGCACTTAATGTACCTTCTATTCCATAACACCTCTAGGTGTGAATGTGTGTGCAAATTTGAGTGTGGTTGGTGTGTTTTCACCTAACGCCATTTATACACAGTGAACCTGAGCCTTAAGCATATAAATGTATTATTAATACAGCTTTTCAATTTATTTATTACAAAATTTGTTTAAGTTGAGTCTGGTCGCATTTGAACATGTATGGAACATTAAACTAAAATGTAATAATTTAATATAGCTATGCAATGAATTAATGACCCTGTTAGTAACAAATTTGGTAGCTTTTATCATTTACTATTTTTTTTTTTGAGAGATCAGGTTTGTATTTTGAATAAAAATATTAAACACTTTTAAAAAATGTGATTTTTTTCTTAATTTAAATAAGGGTTTCCCTTTATGTTTTTTGTTCCTCAAGCGGGTGAACCTACTTACGTTGTCTTCCCCCAAAAGCATTCATATTGCTCTGTATCCACCATTGAACTCCATGATTACTTTTAGATGGAACACACCTTTTTTGCCACACCACTTCTATTAGGTCTTTCAAACTCTTCCAGCATTTTGTTCATATTTTGTGAAGATCTTTTCAGAACATCAAGAGCAGATGCTGAAAGTAACCATCGAATAGAACCTTAGAATTAGATGCATGTAGACATGCTTACTTGCTGCACTGCTTCCAGTATGTGTATGTGTATGAAAGTTTTTTTATCCAATCAGATTTCAGCCTCTGTGTGCTGCCATGTTAATCTAATCTGCCAAAGCCTTTATTTACATTTACAGCATTTGGCAGATGTCCTTATCCAGACCGACTTACATTTATCTCTTTTATACAACTGAGCAATTGGGGTTAAGGGCCGATGAGCAGTAACACTGGTTTACAGCCTTTTAATGTGTTATATATTTTATTTAAATTGTTTGTTTTTGTCATGTTATTAGATAAATTTTGATTCTGTATTACTCCAGATGATGTAAGTGATAGAGTTGCGGTTGTAGTGTAGTGTATTTTATCCCTAATATGCGAAATGTCTCTCTGTCTGTAATGCTCTGCTGTGTTATATTGGGTTTTTGTATAGTATTGATGGTTTCTATAATTGCGACGTGATAGTGGTGGTATTAAAAGGTGTATCAGTCGGTAAGTCCCTATTGAAGGTCCCCCTCGAGCACTGTGTTTTTTTATTTTTCATATTTGTTATAAATGTTTCATTTAAAAATTTTATAAACATTTTTTTATAAATGTTTTGGTGTTGACTCTCACCTATAACACAGTTTTGTATTTTGGGCTAAATTTTGGTCCTGTAAATAAAGTCTTCAGCCCAATATGTAACACTGCCCTTTAATTTTGACCAGGAGCTATTGAGTGATTAGGACACTTTCCTCTTGACCTGAAGGTAAAAGGTTAAAATTTAGGGCTAATCAAAATCAACCTTTGACCTTTTAGTATAACCCTTGAACTTTATTGCTTTTTTTTTTGGTCAAGTCACTTAAGAGTTGAATAAATGCTTTCGTTTGTCCTATTTTATCGGATTGGTGACCAGTTCAGAATTTTAATCTTCCTCACCGAAGACTGCAGGTGTTTTACTGTGACCTACACCGACACCATAATGACACATACAAGATAGTATGCAAATTCTGATTAGCACTAATCATTAAAAATATGCAACACAGCAAAATTTCAGGGTTGTACTAAAATAAGACACATGAAGGTGCTTACAGTGGTCTGTGGTCAATATACACAATGGACACAAATTCTTTTACCTTTTGAAGACAAGTCATTTTCTAAGTCTTTACATTAATAGTATCCTCTTGTGTTGCTATTAGGCTACATTAGAAATGTCCAGATGTCCCACGGTCCTAATAGTTACGAACACCCGACTGATACCAGCTGAAACACAGTTCTTCTCTCCTCTTCCGTTCTCTCAGTTTCTCAGAGTGTAGTTGACTCTTCACTTTGATAAGTTAAGAAGGTTTTGCTGAGGTAGGTGTGATATAATACCAGTTGTGTTTCACCCTCTACAGCAGAGTTGAGTTGCAACCTTGGATCCAACGTATACTGTGCAAAAAAAAATTTTCTATTGAATAATCCTAATAAATCAGCATAAATGCATAATAGAATGTAAAAACATCTGATAAACTTAAACTCTAACTTATTTATAAACAACTGCTACAGTGTGAAATAAGTGTTAGACATTATTATACGAAAGTTGAGTAGTACACCGCTCTTTTATTAATGTTTACGCATAGTTTTTTTGGTTAGGCAACACCAGCATACACTGGGTTGTGCCTCGTTACTATTTTTAGTATAGGTATTCATTTACATTATATATAATGAATATTATTATCAATACTAATCAATTACTTATGCATAACATTAGAATATTGGCTAATTGGGAATATCAAGCAAGACTTTAATAATTCTGCACTCTAATAGCATTTATTAGCAGTAGTTTAGAATTTTTCCCTCGTTTAACAATTAACCTGTTTTCACTAGTACAGTACATGACAACCTAATTTAAAATCGTTTAGGATGTAAATTTACACACTAGTGCTTAAAGTATGTTGAACAAACAGAAAGACCAAAGATTGTGGACAATGAACCACTCATTAGTTTACACATTTGGCAGACACCCTTATCCAGAGCAACTTATTTTTATCTTGTTTTTATACAACAGAGCAATTAGGGGTAAGGGCCTCTCATAGGCCCAGCTGGTTTAAATTGGTGTTGCTGGGAACCCCGATCTTCAACTTAGCAGTTCAAAACCTTAATCATGAGCCCCACTTTCCATAACCCTATCCACTAATTGTATCTTCCCAAACTGTTCTACAAATATAGGTGTATTTGTTAGTTTTTAGAACGTACATGTTTTTGCTAAATCTAATGACCCAAACGTACGGCGTGACGGTGTCCTTGTGCACAAAGCCACTGAACTCGGGTTTCAGTGTTTAGCCAGTCATTGCTGATGGCACTGCTGGACATCTTCTTAAAAAGTAAGCATACATGTCTGTTATCAGCTGCATTAGATTCTTTGCCGACCACTCACGGTCCTAGCATTGCCTGTTGCCTGTTTCTAAAGTCCCTCCAAAAACGCAGTCTGCTTTAAATCCTTAACTGTCTGCGATTGCTGATGCAGTATGACACTTTGTGTTTTGTTTAGAATATATATTTTTTATATAAAGATAAATTAAGCTCAGACATTAAAAAAAAAAAAAAACGTACTGCTGCAATAATTTAAACTAATTTCTTTAGCTGTATTTACATTCCAAGTCAATTATTAAAATACCTAAATGCTTTTTTTTGCCATTTTTGTTTAATTTGGTTTTTTTATTATACCTTTTTCTCTTCTAGGAGCAGGTGTGGTGTAGAACCAGAAAGGCCAGCTGGTTTTTCTCTGGGCGGTGTTTCACAGTTGTAGGTTGCACTAACATACGACTTTGCAGTATTTGTTTAATTTGGTGTGAACTGGTTATTTGGACAGCCTCCGGAACGGAAGCCTGGCCTGCCTTTTGCCACTGGCACCTGGTCCTGGAGAGGTATGTTAATTGTGGTCGTGTTGTTGTGGGAAATTGCTTTTGTCTTTTTTTGTTATATTAAAATAAATTTCTTCTGTTGATACTTATGCTTCATTAAGTTATTGTCTTGGCCCTTAATGGGTAAAACTTACCTGTGTCCTTATGTGGAGTATTTCCCTGGCTCCCCACTGGGTGCGTAGTCGCTTATATTATTTTCTATCACTAAGTACTGCCACACCATGATTATTCACAATAATTCAGATTGTGTTGTTATTTCTATATAGACGTGTCCCTGCTTCCCCTTGAATGACCCGCTGACTACGTTTAATGTGCCAGTCAGTTCTGAAACCTGAGCTGCCTTGAAATAACCCTTTCATACTAATCCAGACTTCCCAGGAGTGGTGCACAGATGAATAAAACACCCAACACCTCCTCAGTTCTCCAGTCAAAGATGTTTGTTTTGTTTCTGAATATTCAGTGTATTCTCTGTGGTTTATATATTGTATTTTGAGGAAATTATATTTGGTTAGCGGCGAATGCTTGACAGCTAAATCCATCAGAGGCACCAGCTTCCAAACCTGCAGACAATGAATCGTGTGAGGTCTTGAATATTCCTCCCTACAAAGTCTTTTGATTTCTGCATTCTTTATTTGTCGGCTTTTTAACACCGCCTGAATACAGCACAAGCTTCTGGTTAATGTTAGCTTATACTCATCTGAGGTAGGATGACCTTATCAGTCAACACTTAAGGTCAGTTTATGTAATATGTATGTGAATGTTTTCAAATACTCAGGAATGCCAGGCAAAAGGCTTGTCTAAAAGTCAGCTGAAAAATGATCATGCTTAAAAATCAACACATTTATTTAACATGGTTCGGTGCACAATAGATATAGACGCCTTATAAGGTCTATAATTTCTTCGATTTTCAACTACCTAAATAACAAGGTTGTCTGGTCAAAGATCTGTTTTGAGTATTTTAGAAATTGTTGATGTCCTTATATTTCAAACAAACAGTCGACAGTATTGAAAGAAACACTGAATGTTGGGAAAAACTATTAACATCAAAAAGCAGCAAATTTGTGGGGGAAACACCGTGCTTATAAAAGATCAGAGAAGAATGGCTAAATTGCTTGCATAGATTGCAGACTAGGACAATTCAAATCACCACCATTTACAAGCATGCTAAGCAGAAAAGCATCTCAGCATTCAAACAAGGACAAACCTAGTCTAAACCATAGACTACCCAGCAAAGATCTTATTGTATCGTATCCTGTCAGCTAATAAAAGGATTTTTGGGCTCATGGTACAGAAGCACAAGCACGACAGCTTAGGACAGTAAAAAGACCAGCAAGATCGAATTGGCAGTTGATTACGTATTACATATCAGTTTATTTAGCACATACTTCCCTTTGTTAAATTGCAATTTGTGTTACGAAAGTCACCGGAGAAAAAAAACCTTCTTTATTTTAGTTGTAGCAAAAAAAATATTCAAGGGTGATAAGTACTCAGTTATTTGTTGTCCACAATAAATTAGGTGTGTTTTATGTAGTTTTGTTTTAATCATATACTTAATTTACATTCTTTAAATATCAGGGCAGCTCCTTGCCTTACAGCAAGATCCAGGGGCGTATCCTTCAGGGGTCTTTCTGTGTGGAGTTTGTATGTTCTGTGCTTGTGTAGGTTTATCCGGTACTCCCGTTACTCCCACAGTCCAAAAAATGTAAGTTAGGTTGATTAGTGATTCTAATTGCCCATAGAGTGAGTATGACTGTGGTCTGTATGGACCCTGTAAAATTAAGTTAGGTTATTAGTGATTCTAATTGCCTATAGGAGTAAATGTGAGTGTGTGACTTACGGACCCTGTGATGGACTGGTGGCCTATCCAGGGTGTACTCCTGCTTTTCATTCACTGACAGCTGGAGAGACTCCAGCAAATCCCGGTGACCCTGTTAGGACGTATAAAGGATGATATTTCCATATCAGGTGTATCGCAGTGAAACTAAAACTGTCAGAGAAACATTTTTCCCTGTATTTCTCGAAAGAAGAGACATGTGGCACGCTGATATGAAAATAACACATGTAATGTCTTCGCTGTGTTTTTAAAGAGAAGCTTTCATAATATCTAAAGTAGAGACATTTTCGCAGACTTTGTAACATCAAAAATACCACTTTAAATAGCAAGGTATTGGACCTACTATAAAGCCGACTGCCTCATGCTGCACTTTGATACTAATTGAAGAAGAACACTCCTAGCTATGTCATTATAGCCTTTGCCTACTGCCAGGCAAGAACAGCCCACATTCATTTAGATAAGCTTTCCTAAAGTGTCAGAATGATCTGTGCTAGCCTGCATAGTAAGATACAAAATTCATTTCATCTAGACGTCAGATGTGGGAAATAGCAGCACTAATTAAGGGTCATAAACCAATGCAGCCGAGTGATAAAGTTGGAACATGAAGTCCTAGTAGGGTACACTGAGGGTTTGGTATCTCTTTTTCTTTTTGAGTACACAAAGAGTTATTCAGTGTACAAAAAAAAGATGCGCTTTGCTATGATTTTTTTTTTATGTTATCGTATGTGAATAGTCTGTGCCAGAGCAACCGCGACAGTTTGCATATCAATGGCAGTAAAATCTTTATTTAATCATAAAGGAACACTCAGTATTTGACTAAGATCATGTACCTTGTGTCACTGGGTCATCAACCGCAGTTTTTGCTATCGCATAATTTTCTTCGAAGAACAGCCTTTTACATAGGGTATGTCACGTCATTGCATCATGGTATTGGTTGGAGAGACTCCACTCAGGTCTGCTTTCAGCATTCTGGGAAAGCGCTCCAAACACCTGTAACCCGACTCCAGAGGACTTAGAATCTGTGGTGAGCAAAAATAAACAAAATAGAAAAGTAATCTATTGGCAGGTTTAGAAACGCAGTAGGTGGCCTGAAGGACAGTGCAGTCTGTGCCACAGGCACTGGACAAATACAGTCTAATCGTGGTCTGCTTTGTGCATTACGCTAGTGTTGCCGTTTAATTTTTTTATACATTTTTTTTACACACAGTCTAGCCACAACAGTTTCCATCAAAACCATTTAACAAAGTGCAAGCTCAACAAAAGGCAGAGTAGTTAAAGTCTGTGTCGGCATGATCAGATTTCAATGATCTAAAGTTATTTAAACCTATTTGCTTTAACTGAAAAAAGAAAATCCTGAATTGTTTAGCTACAACATTAGAACTGATAGATGGAAGATGATGTACATGAACTTGATAATCTTATGTCATCTCAAACACTGGCCAAATTTGATAAGCTGGAAGCAGAAAAACAAATTGGCAAGCGTAAGGATCTAAGTGACACTGACAAGAGCCGAATGACTAGTGAAAGTATCTTCAGAAGATGTGCTGCTACGTTCCATAAATGCTCCACCTCACAACCTACAGGACAAAAATAATCGGATTTACACAGCGTCGGATGTCAATGTTTGTTACAAAGCAGCACTTCTTGTTCATTTTTTATTACACTTAAATAGTTATAACAATAGAAATGTTAATGGTCATTTAGCTGTTGAATATTAATGTATGGTATCACAGTGAGGTGCATTATTGCAATCATTTATTTAAATGAATGCGTTAATAGAAAATTATGGTTTGAATTATAGCTGATTCAGAAAACTAATCGATACCATCTGATCACAAGACTAGACAATGTAACTGTGGGGTAATATGGGTTTATTTTTTCGATGTATTCTTTATCCAACTCTTATAAAGCAGTACTTTATTCAAACATGCTGCAGTTGCTAACAAAAAACTCTGCCCCATTTCATCTCTTCATTTCAGTCCTATCAATAAAGCCAAAACGGCCAAAAGAAATCTTAAAAAAAAAAAAAAAGATAATAGGGGTCACTTTTCCCCTACGGTAAGATCACCCATTAACCATCATTTGACTGCAGCTCTTTTGAACATTGTTGGTGGCTTCCAAAAAACCCCCCCAAAAACGAGGAACTTGTTCGGTTTGCCTCTCCTCCAATTACACTTTAAATTGAACTCTGGGGGCACCACCGTCTTGTTTTCCTCAAGTCTGGAGGTGCTATTTTCCTTTCACAGATGTGCACATTGCTTGTGTGTCCTGAGCACAGACAGACTCATATTATCCCAGCTGTTGTGTTGGTTATCCATGGACAAGCCTTCTCCTGGGTCCTGTTTTTTCAGCTGCCTCAGTCGTCTCCTCTCCGCTTCCTCCCCCAGTCCTCCGTCAAAAGAATGAAAGCCAGCAGGCTAGCCAGTATTGCCTGACCTCTTTGCACTGAGCTTTCAACCCCTGTTCCTTGTGTTTTTAAATGAGACTAAGGGGAACTTTGTTTTTTATTTTTCTTGTCAGCTTCACCAGTCCTTTACATGAATTCAATGACATTCTGATATCGAACGCCGTGTTAAATGAGCTCGGGGACAAGTGACCCTCTCGATCTCCAAGCATTGCTGTTGCCTTGAATGTTTTTTCTTTTGCTGTGTGTTTCTGAGTGGGTGTGCCCAGGAGATTGGACTAGGGGATTTGATTAGTCATGATTGGAAAAGCAATCATGCTCTTCTCAACAGGCAATTGGATACTGGCATGGATATTCCTTCAGAGTCGTCTTTTGCCAAACCTGCTATTATGAAAATAAATAAATGTTCATGATTTAACAGACGGCTGTATCAATTAGCCTGCTTCCAAATAAACAAGGGCAACATTAGCTAGAGTAGATATTTTCCTTTGATTGTTATAGATCTCATAAAGACACGCTACAGATTAAAATGTGTGAAATTCGTTAAGTCAATCAAATATATAAAAAAAATATTCGCCAAGCAGGTTGTTTACTTTATAACTAAATCCATCTGAAAATCATGCCTCATTTGAATCACCCACAGGCGTGTACAAAAATAAATAAATAAATAAATAAATAAATGGTTTTTTAGATTTTCACCCTAAGCAAAGAGATAGTAAGAATGGAATTCTTTCTGCTTGAGAAATGGGAGTAAAGGGAACAGCCCTGACAGTTATCTGCTGAATGACTTGAAAAACACTTAAGGGCAGTTCACCAGACACTGATTATGTCATTTTAAGAACTAAACTTACTACAAATGAGATGGCATTTTACTATCAGAATTTAAATATATGTCATATTGCTAATTCTTCTCCCAAAAATTAGCCCCTGGAAATCTCAAAAAGAATTACATGCATACATGAAGTGGAATTCGTGCCTGAAGTGATTTTGAAGTGCTCATAAATTTTTCATTTTCAGAAACTGAAGGAATCGTATTTACTCATTCGACTATGTGCCTGGAATTTATTCGATTCTTTTTTTTTTTTTTGCTTTTTTCAAACACCAAAGTTAGGATTTATAAAATGGCAAATGCTAGAACTAGTCAGATTGACACAAGAGGCTTTGAAGAGAATTAAAGTACCAAAAAAGCAAACTTTCCTTCGTTGATGCTATGCTACATCTTCTGTAGCTTTAGTATGTATTTTCTAATAATATGTACTATCATATATTAAAATATTAAATAGATTTGTTAGATTTTTGTACATTTGCAGAGAAATATTGATGTGACTAGGCACCTTAACCTTTAGTTTCACTGATATCCTGTATAGATTAAGCAATATAGAATAAAGTATGAATAGATAGATAGATAGATAGATAGATAGATAGATAGATAGATAGATAGATAGATAGATAGAAAAAAGTAAAGTTGATATCCTGTATAGATTAAGCAATATAGAAAAAAGGATGTATATATATGGATGGATAGATAGATAGATAGATAGATAGATAGATGATAATAGATAAATTGAAAAAAGTAAGTTGATCCCTTATAGATTAAAAATAATATAAAAAAGGATTATATAATAGGATAGATCGATAGATAGATAGATAGATAGATAGCGTAAAAACATTAAAGTGATATATGTATAGATCAGCAGATAGAAAAAGGATGTATATATATGGATGGATAGATAGATAGATATAGATAGATAGATAGATAGATTATTAACAGCACACTCATGACTCTTTGCGCTCTACTAATCTTTAGGAGGCAATACAGCAAGAAGGGCAACTATTTTTAACTATTGAATAAGTGTTCATTCCTGTTTCATTCATGCAAATGACATCAAGTAAATGTTCATTAGAAAGTCAAGTCATTTTCTCAGAACTGCCCCGACTATGCATAGCTTCGATTTTGTTTACGAAAGCTATTTAATTATTATCTGCTTTTAAAGATCTGAAGTATTGATTTTTAGTAGCTAAAGTAAAGGCAATCTTTACTGCAGCTAACATTTTGCCACACACACTGGAACAGGAACATTTTATTCAGCTTCGTCTTTTTTTTTTCTCTCTGTTACATTTGAATTAATTAATAATGTGTCAGTTAGCAGATTTTTGCATACAATGCTTCAGGCTAGAAATATGATCCAGACACAGAGTTGCAGTATACATTCTGACATAACACTCACAGGGAACCCCATTTGGGTGATAATTAAGTGAAATTGCATTCTTCAGCTGTTTTTTTTAGCTTGGTTTAGATGTAAAGGAAAAGATTTTGAATTCTTCACTTAAGATGATGCATGGCAAAGCAAAATCTGTGATCTACAGAAGAAGATGAAAGTGCTGTGACAGCTATAAGGGGCAGATACTTCAGTCAGCAACGTCATCCGAGTATTGGAGGCTTGTTCACTATGCTTTTTTTTTGCTCATAGCTTTCTGGTTGCTGGCATTCAGAAAGCGCATCCTGACCTTGAGGGTCATTTGAAGAGAAAGAGGCATCAATCAAAGGATCAGTCATTTAAGAGGCAGTCAGTCCTGTCCTGCTATCTCGGTACTAAATCACTCTGCCCTTTCTCAGGCAAAGGTGTACACGCATAGACGAGTGGTGGCTGAAAGACTTTCATACACCGGTTGAAAGTGAATATTTTGAAGAAGGGGTCAGAACTGATTACAGTGAAAGGATGTGCTATGCGATACAGACGAATGCGTCATACCCTTACTCATGAGCAACGCGCTTTTTGCCATTTTCCCACAAAGGCCTGAGGAGAGCATTGTATATCTTTTCAAGCATGTCAGCCTGCATAGCCTACAAAATTTGCTGCAGTTGTCACTCTCCGGTTGTTTTGCAGATGGTGGATTTTGTTTTTTGCCTGATCTCTCTGGCAGCAGTGCCTGAAATGAAGCGCTTTAGGTTGCATCATAGGTCTTTTTCCTCCTCAGTGCCTGCTGAAGCCAACATGCTGTAGTCCTTTCTCCTTCTACAGCTGCCTCTGTAGCTCCTTTTCAAGACATTGATTTATACATAATGTTGATGTTTCAGTACCTTTCAAAGTGTGCCTACTCTCTTGTTATGGCTGACATTTATATGTACATTTATAAGAACTGCACATACTGTATCTTTCAGAAACCAGTACTGGATCATTTATTGAATGCTGCTGACAAATATATATATAGGAGTCTCCACAGCGAATTATCCGTCTCTACCTTACCCTATTCTCTACAGCCTCTTTACTCACGCCCACTAACTTCATGTCTTCTTTTTTATCATATGCGTATACACACACACACACACACACACACACACACACACACAAGATTATTTAAATTTTTGGAAATTTGATGTCTGCTACAGGTATGTTTTTAAAATTAATTAACATCAGGTCTGTAACATGATTAGATATAAAAGAAATGTCTTAAAGAGGCAAAGTCTTTTAGAAGTGAAGATGGGCTCTCCAATCTGTGAAATTGCGTAAAACATTCAGCGTTCAGTTCAAAAGCCAGCATCTCTGATGGTATGGGGGGTGCATAAGTGCATACGATATGGGCAGTTTGCATGTTTTGGAAAGCACTATGAATGCTGAAAGGTGTATAAAGGTTTTCAGAGTAACATATGCGTCCTTTCAGATGACTTCTATTTCATGGTGTATTTGTATTGTGTATTTCAGCAGGACAATGCAATACCACATAATGCGGCTATTACAACAGCATGGCTTCATAGTAGAATAGACCGGGTGCTGAATTGGACTGTCTGCAGTCCAGATCTTTCATCTATAGAGAACATTTGGCATCATTAAACAAAAAATATGTCAAAGACGACTATAAACTATTCAGCAGCTGGAAATTTATATCAGGTAAAACTGGGACCAAATTTCAACAGCAAAAGCCCAGAAACTATTTCAAAAAGAAGAGGAGATGCTACACCATGGCAAAGGTTTTAACTATTTTGAAACCTGTAGCAGGCATTAAATTTGAAATGGGCATTTTAATTTAGTGGATAAAAGTGTAAGATTTCTCAGTTTACACATTTGTTGTGTTATCTACGTTCTATTGTCAATAAAATATTGGCCCATGCGATTTAAAAATCTTTTAGTTTTTATTTTATTTAAAAAACTTTTCAGAATTCATACTGTAGTTTCCACTCTATTTCCCTTCATTCACCTGACATATGGACTCCTTAAATAAATTAAGCTGTAGGAGGTACACATTAATGCTTCAGCAGTTATAACTATAAATAATATTTTTAATTTAATTTGTGTGCTTTAAAATCTTTATTTAGCTCATGTGGGCATCAATAAGTAAAGTCGCAGGAGCTGTGTTTTCTACTTGCTTAACACATGTATCTTTTATAAAGCAGCGATGTCCGAACTCGGTCCTGGAGGGCTGATGTTTTGCAGACTTAAGCTCCAACCTTAATCAAACACACCTAAACCAACTTGCATACTTGAAACTTACAGGTAGTGTCAAGGCAAATTTGAGTTAGACTCGGCATTACACCGACCCTCCTGGACCGAGTTTTATAATATGAATCATGAAGGATTTAAGCTAACCTTTGCCATTTTATGATTAGACACTTATAAATACAATTCTAGGTAGACTGCACGATGATGTAGCAAAGGTGTTGTGTAATTTGATTACTGCAGTAGTCTTATGATTAAAAGCACAATATGAAGCTATGAGGAACCTCTAAAGCTCCCACCTGACACTGTATATCTTAGTAGGAGCATTTGATGTCTTTTATATATACACATGCAATCAAATTAAAAACTCCCCTGGAGCTAAAGTACTGCTCATTTATGAAGTATTAATATGCGCCATGTTTTTGTAATGTACTGTGTTATTTAAAGGATACTTCACCCCGGAGCACAATACGTCCAACCGCCATAACAATAATTGCTAGATGGATTATGTATGTGGTATTTAAAACATCCGCATAAATGCTAGGATCCAAGAATTCCCAGCAGAATTCAACAGAACAAGGTTGTCCAGATAATCACACAGGCTCTGCCAGCTTGTTATCTGCTCAAAATGCATCCTGGTGCCATCGCTATCCCAACTGGCCATCCACATGTTGTAAAAGCGAAATGAACATGACTCATTTAATCAGGCCACCTTTTTCATTACTTTCTGGTCCAGTTCTAAAGCTTAAGTGCCAATCGTAGATGCTTACAGGGGGCAGTATAGACACTGCTGCCACTGTTAATAGCATACAGAAAAATAGAGATAACAGACAGAGGTAACTGTATCTTTTTGTTATACCTTTATACCATTAGTGAAGTAGTGCCACATATGGTTCTTCTCCAAACATTTGGTCATGTAGTAAAAAAAACCAAAACGCACATTGGTGTACTTTTAATTGTAAGTCTGGCCACAGATAATCTTCATAGAGGCTTTCCAAAAGTTTGTGGTCAAGAATGTGTTTAGTTGAGACTAAACCAGTCTGTATGGCACAACTACAGAAGCAGAGATTTTTTTGACTGATGGATATTTTTTATTTTAAGCCTTGTTGTAAATGATTTTTTCTAAAAAACATTAGGTGCCAAAATCTGGGTGTTTAAATTCGTCTTTTACTTTTTCCTTTCATCTAATAAGTCCTTATAGCAAAACAGAATCTGCATTTCTACTAAAGTTTATAGGATGGTTAACTATAGGAAGAAAATACTGTTTTATTATTTTACAAAACTGTACTGTAAATGATTTGACCATTAAATTCTTGTATTGGCGAACAATAAAAGACCATGAATGACTAAACAAATAAAATAACAGTAAAACCTGCAACAGTGTTTTATGAAACTTGAAGCATTTGTTTATTTTATAAAGTAGTACTAATGGAAAGTCTTCTAAGTGTACTATTTACAATTCAAACGAGTCCTCTTCATTTTCTGCTATGCTATTCTGTGCATAACAACAATGCCACACAAATCCAGACCTCAACCTTAATCTCATCACCTCGGGCTTTTCACGCTACAGATTGCTTGCCAGGCACAATTCCGGCAGCCTTAAACTAAATTACCCATCGTAACAGGGTAACATTGATGCAAAGTGATAGTGACTGATCTGTATGATGCACTCTCCATAACTAATGTCCTGCTTGACTAATCTTCAGCTACAACACCCAAGTGTTAATTAGCTTTTTTTTCCCAGTGTTGTGTGCATAAAAGCGTGCTTGTGCATATGTGTGTGGCATATGTGTAGAAGTTTCATGTAGCTTGGTAGTGTATATGCTTGTTGCTTTTTCTTTTATCTTGTTTTGTTTAGTATGCTGGTAAAAATTTGACATTTGTGTTGTAGAACCAATAGCAATGCCTGACATGGCTTTATATGTAAAAAAAAAAAAAAAAGGTTACACTCTATGACTGATGAATAGTTACTAACACACCCATATAACTGGTTCAACAGTTGTAAGTTGTAAACACACCATTTATTTTAGATTTTTTGGTTTGTTGTGTCATTAAAATATCTAAGAGATGCAAATATTGTTCCAGCATGACAATGCCCCTGTGCAAGCTTGAGTGTTCTGCATGGACACCACTAAACATATTTAAGATAAACTGGCACATCGACTGCACACCAGCCTGTGGAGATTATAGCAGTAAGCGTGAGACAAAACACAAACAAATGTGATGGAAAGGCTTCCGGAATATATATCCATATAGTGTATCACCAGATTCCTGAATTAGTTTCTAAAACTTTTATCCTGGCCACTTTTCCACACATTTTTCGAGATTTTTTTAATGGTGTTCACATCTATTAATTACATCAAACTGTGATTAAAAAAAAGAATACACACAGCAAGAGATTCATCCCAGCCAAATTTACACAAAAACTGCACAACTAAATACCAGACCTATATCAGATAGTGTGTTTAATCTCCCAATCCGCTTACCGATAATTGACTTCACATTTAAAAAAAAAAGAATGGATAACATTGATTTATTATTTTTTTTTATATCTCTGGATGCAAATTGCCTTTTGGTCCCTTCTCTAGATGTTATTTTAATAATGGAAAGAAAATCCAGATGTGCTGAAAGTTCAATTTGTTTGTCTAAATGAGCAGCTGAACTGAATTAGCATGCATGGCATAAACACCGATGAATTTAGTGACTGATTCCCTTTCTATAAAATAATTGAGCATGACACTACACAACAAATTAAATAAAGTTTTCGCATGAAGATGCTGTTCAAGGACTTTTTTCTATTTTCTCTTTCGATGCAAACTCCCATTTAAAGCAAAAAATAATTGCTGTCAATTCTCAGGGTTAACCAATGCATTGGATTAGAGTGAATACCAGAAAATGTATGAATTTGGTGCTGCCAATATTGTCGCAGCGGGTATAATAATAAAATTGCTACCTTTTATTATTATAAAAGTATAACACTGGAAACATACATCACTTTATTGATGTTATCGGTATTACTTTGCAATTATGTTTACAGAATCTGTCAAACATCCTCGTCCAGAGAAACAGACAAAATTGCTTTGACTTTCTTATCAAGGAATAGATTAATACTGGGTACTTAGATTACAAACTAAGTGTACCATAAACCCGAATCTGTTTAACCAGAGCAACAACTTAAACAAGTGCTAGTTTAAGTATTTGAGGAACAGCCAGGACAGCCAGTGACTCAGCTGTTCTAACATTGATGGGAAGTTTATTCCATCACATGGATGTGAGAAGAGAAAGTCTAGGAGGATAGCTACCCTATTTCCTGTGGGATAGTGAGCCCAGTTGAGCAGTACTTATGATTCTGAGGAAGCTTCTCTGCCACCATCGTAAAATTTTAACTGTAAGTTTTTATGTTGCACCATGGTCCTAAAACAACATTGTTTTATTTCACTGTATGCGAGCAGGATATACTGACAAACTTTTTGACTTGACTAAAGATTTTATGACTATTCTATAAAAGTGTTCTTGGGTAACTCCATCTGATAAAATACAGTTCTCACTAAGCAACACTGTTGAGTTCTAACTGACTGATTCCTAGAGATGCTACTGCTATATTTGACATAACGTGGGTGACAGCTCTAAAAAAAAAAACTATCCTAGACTGCCAGTACTGTGCAGTAAAAAGGGACTTATTTACAGTTGACAACAGGTTGACAAAGACTAACTAAAGCATAGTTCGGGATGACAAATAGGTCAGACCTCGATATTAGGCATTAGGCTAATCGAATCATTTTACCACGAATGATTCTGATTCTGATTCTGTATAAAAATGTAAGCATAAAAACACATAGTACATCCTAAGACAAGTAGACAAGCATTAGAAGGTGAAAGGTTTTTTAAATTGTTCCCTGGCACCAGTATTACAGTTTATAGAAACACTTTACCGTATGCTATTTAATTTGTTCCATAACTCACAACTTCTGTCACATAAACCCCTGAAGAAACAGCCATAAACCCTCCAGAAGCAAGCTCATAACATTGCTAATACAATAAGTCATTCAATACTTTAGCTTTTTTATTTTCTATTTAATAATTTTATGCATTTAAACTGATTTTAAAGTAAAAAAAAAAGGCACATGTACCTGATGGGTCATTTGGGCTGAACCCTAACCCTAAACCTAAACCTAACCCTAACAATAGCAAATACCTTCACCTGACTTACGTTAAAATCACAGGTTATGGCACCTTTTCCATGCCCTCTTATGTCTTCCAATGACAAAGAACAACCCATAGCATGAGCAGTCACAGTAACAGTCCTAATTTTGTAGTAGCCATGGGGAAAAAATTGGCTATTAGTAATTGGAACCCTGAAACTGTTTATATCTGTAAGTAAGACCATAAAATGATCAAATGTTTATTCTAAGACTTGAGCATTATTTCATTTTATTTAAAAATGTATTTAAATTAATTTATTTATTATTATTATTATTATTAACATAAACATTGTGAAGTCCAAAAGGATAATAGCCTGAGCTAATTCTGTATTATTAATTTAGTGTAGCCGTGATGCAACCATATTCACTTGTTGCTTGTTCATTCTGCTTAAATATTCGCTGTTGGGTAACCAAACCTCTCTTCCACAATTGAAGATCATTCTGTTCCCTCTCAGCCACCTTGTAGCTGTGAAGTTCTGTAAGTATGAACTTGGTGAAAAAACAGCAAGCCTGAAGTTCTCATTAGCACTGTGGAAGGTGTTTGCCTGGAGTTTATACTGGAAGTAAAGTTTAAAGCAAAACCGTCACCACAGAGCAAGTGTCTGTATCTGCAGTGTACCTTATTTAGACTTCACTAATGACTTCCTACACAAAATCCCCGAAAGAAATAAATAAAAGTTGTTGTTTTTTTAACCACAGAATCTTTCCACATACACAGTATAAAAATATGCAAAGTTATTCAAAATGGTCAAACTGGAAAAACACAAGATTCTCCGACAAGTAATTACAGAATGACAAAAGATTCCCAGTTAAAGAAAAAGAGCTGAGAAGTCGACAGAATCTGTTTGCTCTGAATAATTAAAAATATCTCCCAGGTACGTGGTGCAATTTTTTTCACCTCTGCAAATCCGCTCACTATCTCAAAATGACATACTGTGAATCTTTAATAAATATTTTTTTTTATTTCTATCAGGTTGTGTGACTGTGTGAAAGGTGGGGGTGACCTATAGAAGCTCTTCATACACATCCCAAAGCCTGGGGTTTGTTACGCTTGCCATTGTGAGAGGATTATTCGTCATGATTGACCACTGACATTTTGTGGTGCTCCTCTGCATTGTGGATTTTTCTCTGGGGGGTTTGCAGGAAAGGGCAGCATTATCAAAGTCCTCACGGCGGCATCTTACCAAGCCAATGCAGCAGGTGCCAGGCTGGCACGGGAGGGGGGAACTGCACCGAGGGGTGACATTTTAGCACAACTGACCCCTTAGATGTCAGTGCGTGTGAGTGGTGCCTTCTCCTCTCCATGCATATGCGCTTTTACCCCCTGTGCATACACAAACCTGCACACACACACACACACACACACACACAAACATGGAGCAGCAGCAGTTGAGAGTTTTAATAATCAGCTCTATAGCATGACTGTGTGGTCGAGCTCAGCCTTCCAGCTCACAACTTAATCTGTTTACTGATACAATTAGCAAGCAAATTCAATCAGACCCGAATAACTTAAAGCCACCGAGCAGAAAACATTTGTATTTGATACAACAAGCTAATTTAGAAGCAGCAAAGCTGAGAGTCTTCTGGGGTTATTTTCCTCCTGGATGCTTTTGATTTGGTCCTGTTACATCCATTCCCCCCACACACATACACACAAAGACGCAGTCTCTCTCTCTCTTTCTCTCTCTCTCTCCCTCTTTTTCTCGCTCCCTTTCTCTCTCTCTCTCTCCTTCTCTCTCTTTCTCTCTCTCTCTCACACCCACTCCCTCTCTTTCTCTCTCTTTCCCTCCTTATCTCTCACCCGCTTTCTCACTCCCTCTCTCTCCCCTTTCTCTTCGCTCTATCTCTCTCTCCCTGTTTTTCCCTTACTTCTCTCCTCTTCCCTCCTTTCACACACACATACACACACACACACAAACAGACACTTTTGTTTCTCTATTTTCTATTATATTATACTATATTATATTATGCACAATATATGCTTTCAGCATTGATATCGCAATGTGTGCATCTGCAATACTCACATTACAGCATGTGCAATGTCAGGTCAGGAGTATAGTTGACTGCATGACAATTCAGAACACATGTGATTTGTTTAATAACAGTGATTGTATAGCAGTTGCACATTGTTTTAAGGTCTGTTTGTTTCAAGACGGTTTATAGCATTTCAGCACAAGAAATTATCGCTTTTGTAGCTTTAACAAAGATGAATTATATTAAATTCATACACTAAAGACTTTACAGTGGGATTTTACATTGGATTATTACATTTCTGTATCAGAATCTTAAAAAACATAAAACATTATGTTTTATGTATTTATTTATGTTTATAATATGTGTATTATATTTTACACAGATTCACTCGCTTACAAAATAATACCAATTATTCTAAAAAAAATAAATTCTTTTCAAATAAAGCTATTCAAGTCAACTGGTGAATTTCTTTCATATTGCAGTATATATTACAGCCAAAAATACTGCAATGTCAGTTTTTTACAATATTGTGCAGCCCTATATTAAATGTTACGATATTAATTTTTGGGGGGCATCATTTATTCATTCTTTTATTTTAGTTTTAAGTGTAAGATAAAATCATATAATACTGATATTATATATTATGTTATTTACAACAATAACAAACATAATACTGTATATAGTGTGTAAGCATGTATAGGTGATGCTTACACGCTATCTACAGTATAATGTTTATGAATGAATAAATCTCCTAATAAAAAGCACCTGCTTTCTCTATTTTCTGACACTAAACACATTATACTTGTTGGTCATACATTTCAGTAACTACAGTAAAATCTACTTCACTCATTTACTCGCTGTACCATTCTTAATGTAGGATTTAGGCTTTAAAGCAAGGCCTACAAATATTTTGCATATTAAACAACATCCAGAGTCTTTTTATCTTTTAATTAATTTTTCTGTTCATCGACCAGTTCTTTTTTCCCCCCTTCCTTTTTAATAAAGGTTTTAATAAAATGCTCCTTTTCCCAAGTCTAGTAATTGGATGAGTCAGATGAATTTTCTGTTTTTTTTTCTTTTACTTGTGTTTAATCTATGAAAACACATAGAGCAGTTAATGTAGTTAGATAACTGTTGTTTATCCTGACTGAGTCAGTCAGGCATGTATTTCATATAAGACAGATGGAAAAAAAAACGGCAGACGAAAACAGGTTTGGTTACGCGAACAGAATGTAGAGGTGGAACTCGTGAACTTATTATCCTGAGCATTAAGTTAAAGGAGAGAGAGAGAAACGAATTTGCACTCCAACAGCTCCAGTCATAGAAACCTTTCCTGGTTGCTCACTGATGCAAAGCTATTTGTCAAACTAGGAGCAGAGGAAAGGAAGAGAGGACGAGAAAGATAGTGGAAAGAGCAAGCAAGTGGGGACAGAAAGTAAAAGAAAGTGTGTGTGTGCATATGTGTGTGAAAAGAGAGAAAGAGTGAGAGAGTTAGCCCTTATGCAGATCACATGATGTTGCCGGGTCACTAACGTTGTCATAGAGACAGTGATGCAAGTGTGGCTGTGAACGGTTGTAACAAGAATAGCACCTTATTGATTCTCACATTCACCCACTCTGTTAATTGGGTCTTTGCTAAAAATGTGTGCTTTTACTATTAAATCTGCAAGTATATGTGTGTTAGCTTTATTTTTGATATAATACCATTGGATTTTAAACAGGTGGACATGTACATTAGTTAAAAAAATACAATTTATTGCTCCTGTGTTAATAATAACAACATTAACAAACCAACAATCCAACAGAAAACACTAAAACACAACAATTATACATTTACAAAAGCAATTAAATACTGAAGGAGGTCCTTATACAATAATGCTCATATTCGAGAGTCAAAAGCTCCTAGTTACACAATTCCACTTTACTATACAGGTGTGGAATAAAAATGACTTCATAATCACACTCTCTGGTTTCACCCAGGTGAGGATGGGTTCTTTTTTGTGCCCGGTTCCTCTCAAGATTCGTTCCACATATTGTTTCTCACTGAATTTTTCCTTGCCACCTCAGGCTTTTTTATTAGGCAGAAAGATAATTAAAAATTTTAAAATATATACAATCAATATACAAATAACAAAAATGGAATTAAATTCACACACATGGACATCACAGGGACATCACATGCTCACTGCTGACTGGACACATCACTGAGACACATTTATTTGATAAATGTGATTTCATTTTAACACATAACTGTAGTGACTTATTTTTATTCTGAACATCCTATCTTGTTTGCTTAAAGTATTTTGCTTTACTTTTTATACTAATGGTAATTCATTTTATTATATATATATATATATATATATATATATATATATATATATATATATATTTTTTTTTTTTTTTTTTTTTTTTTTTTTTATTATTTTTTATTATTATTATTATTTTTTTTTTGTGTGTGTGTGTGTGGGGGGGGATCAGGGAGTAATGGCAGCACGTTAGAAACACATACAAATATTTAGCCTAATACCCATGTGATAACAAATAACAAATCAGGAAATTACATGTTTCCTTTAGAGTAGTCTATTCGAGATTTTTTCAAACTTTTAAAGAGGGGAAAGTTTCCAGCATTAAAAAACTCTGCAGCTCATTCCATTACGATGAAGCAAAAAAAGGCAGATTGCAGAGCTCTGAGTATACTTCTGGACCCATCAAAATGATGCAGATCTAGTGCTGTAATTGCAGGTATAAAAAGATAGAAGATTACAGATAATTTACCAAACAATGTCTCGCTTCCTTGAGACAAGGAGGACTATTCCACCGATTCAAACAGTACACAATGATGAGTGGTTGAAAAGGTACTCGTCACAAAATGTAAAGCAGCATGATATACATAATCCAACATTTTAAGAGCATAATCTAACACTGAGTGGGAACAACTGAGAGAAAACAAAAAAAGATTAACTTGATTAAAAAAAAGAATAAGGTAAAAACTTCAGTAAATTCCATATTTCCAAGTTGTTTGAAATGAAAGTTGTGTTTGCAGTGTGTGTATACAATCACCAAATAATGATAAAGATCTATTTTTTTTTTATCTCAAATCATTTCCCCGTTTCTCAAATATTTATTCATTTTTTTATTCTATTTTTATTTTTTATAGGCATTTACATTTACACATTTGGCAGACGCCCTTATCCAGAACAACTTCATTTATCTCTTTTATACAATTTGAGGGGCATTTGGGGGTTAAGAGCCTTACTCAGGGGCCCAGCAGTGCCAACTTAGTAGTGCTGGTATTTGAATCCTAATCTTCGAGTAGCAGTCCAACATCTTAAACACTGCGCCACCAATTCCCCAGGTTTTACGCTGTAGTTGGTATAGGGATTTTCAATCCAGTCTGGCAACCCTGGCACAGACTAAGATGTCTGAAGCCCCTTAACTACCTAAACACGTTCATGTTTGCGTGAATTATTTCTCACTCATTTATAAATGAGGGTTAGTATAAAAAATTGATCGGTACCAACTATTCATGCCCCTGTTTCACCTTCAGAAAAAAATTTTCAGACGCCCTTATCCAGAACAACTTCATTTATCTCTTTTATACAATTTGAGGAGCATTTGGGGGTGAAGAGCCTTTCTCAGGGGCCCAGCATTGCCAACTTAGTAGTGCTGGAATTCGAATTCTAATCTTCGAGTAGCAGTCCAACATCTTAAACACTGCACCACCAATTCCCCAGGTTTTTACGCTGTAGTTGGTATAGGGATTTTCAATCCAGTCTCGCAACCCTGGCACAGACTAAGATGTCTGAAGCCCCTTAACTACGTAAAAAACGTTTATGTTTGCGTGAATTATTTCTCACTCATTTATAGATGAGGGTTAGTATAAAAAATTGATTGGTACCAACTATTCATGCCCCTGCTTCACCTTCAGAAAAAAGTTTTCAGACGCCCTTATCCAGAACAACTTCATTTATCTCTTTTATACAATTTGAGGAGCATTTGGGGGTGAAGAGCCTTACTCAGGGGCCCAGCAGTGCCAACTTAGTAGTGCTGGTATTTGAATCCTAATCTTCGAGTAGCAGTCCAACATCTTAAACACTGCGCCACCAATTCCCCAGGTTTTACGCTGTAGTCTCGCAACCCTGGCACAGAGTAAGAGAGTAAGATGTCCGAAGCCCCTTAACTACCTAAACACGTTCATGTTTGCGTGAATTATTTCTCACTCATTTATAAATGAGGGTTAGTATAAAAAATGTTTGGCTACTGAAAAATGTTTGGCCACTGAAAAATTGATCGGTACCAACTATTCATGCCCCTGTTTCACCTTCAGAATTTTATTTCATTTTTTTTCTGTGAATCTTCACACAAAACACCTTTTTTAAATGTGCTACATTTATCAAGTTTCACAATGAATGCAGCTTAAGTGTAAACTGACAGAGAACATTGTTATGTTGTCTTTTCTATAAAGAACCTTCTTAATATAATTGTCACGAAAGAAGCAGACAGAAACCAGCGAACAATGATAAGACCCAGCGGGTCGATTTATTTACGAGCGAGGAAGTCAGACAGGAAGCAGGGTTAGCTTTGGTGCTAACGGGTACCAAAGGAGGAGTGAAGAGCAGATACGGAGGAGTTAGAGATCGGGAGCCTTCAAGAGAACCAGAGAATCAGGCGAGCGGGTCGGTAGCAGGATTCTAATGATTAGTAAGTGGAGTAGCGAGTCTGCAAACATACATGAAACGTACGAGAGCAGATAGTGAGTGAGTGAGTGAGTGAGTGAGTGAGTGAGTGAAGGGGTTATGTATAAATGGGGTGAGTGATTGTGATGAACTGATGAGGTGCAGGTTGATACTCAGGTGAAGGTGTGCAATGAACAATGCATTAAGATGATAGCTTTATTACAAACTGTGCATGTTTTTAATAAAGTTAACATTGTGACACTTCATTAAGCTTACCTTCGTAGATGTTTTATAACAGTGTCCATGAAAGATTAATAGGTCATTTAAATAATTATTTTATATTTGTTTTGGAGCAGTGGAAATGCCCCACAGAACAGATGGATAGGTAAGCTCATTAGAATTACATGTACTGGAACAGGTTACTGTAAAAAGAACTGGGTAAAACAGGGTAAAATCTGTGTTTTTAAATCATAAAAAGTTTTATAAAAACTATAAAGAATTATATTAACTAAAATGGTCATCCAATGACTTATCTAAACTTGCTTTAAGGTCAGTGTTTTGTGTTTTTTAAGACAGACATACCCCATCAACATTAGCAACCAATCAGCAACAGGGATATAATGTTAAGCAAGGTCTTCTATCGGTTTTGCTAATGCTAATGCTAATTTAACTACTTAATTTGTATACATTTGTTGTAGAACTCTTGGTTTTGTTGGTTTTTAATTTTGCTGTTCCAAATTTAGATAATTATTACATCCTTTTTGATCATTAATATCATCAGTGTAAATACAGTATCCTATTTTCAGCTAAATAATTCCATGACTGATGGGCAGTGACGAATTCTAATTTTGCAGCTCTATTGCATTCCCACATGAGTATAACGGATTATCTGGTATAAATCAGGAACACTTACAGTATGTATCCATGAACAAAGCTTGGTTTTAATATTTATGCCTGCGCTTGCCCTACTCATTGCCCTTGTCAAACTCCTTACTCCACCAGCACATCACTGACTCCTCTGGTCCCCCCAGGGAAAGCCTCATTTGGCATCATCTTTGGAGATTTTGACAATTGTACATGGATTGCTGGCAGGCCCTTGTGGTCTTGTTACAAAATTCAGCTGTGTCCACGGTCGAACACACTTTCACTACTTCCAAACTTGCATTTGTGTAATGTAAACACCTTCTTCAAAACAACAGGTACAGAACAGATATAACCTGAAAATGTGTAATGAAAATAAGCATAAAGAAATATGTTTTAAAAAGAACATATGATAATTATACAAAATTTGCAAATACTAGATGGGGCACCTTATTTTAACATTTATATGTGTTTATTAACAATACTGTTCCAGATTTAGTCTAACTCTTACCACACATCACACTTCTGAAAATGCATTTTATTAGATTATGCAGTGTGGCTGTGGGAATTTGCTTATTCAGCCACAATAGTATTAGACCTCAGACAGTGATGTCAGGTGAGGAAGTGTGGGAAGTTATCTGCATTCTAGTTCCTCAAAGGGGTGAGGGTTCAGGGTATTTGTGCAGATTTACGTCATTTTAGCAGACCCCTCATCCAGATCGACTTACATTTATCTCTTTTATTCATCTGAGCAATTGGGGGTTAAGGACCTTGCTTAGGGACCCAGTAGTGGAAGCTTGGTGGTGCTGGGAATTGAACCCTCCAGTCCAACATCTTAACCACTGCGCTACCACTACCCCTACTTACTAACACTTTCAAGTTCTTGCAAGTCTGCAAAGAACCTGGAATCTTTGAGCACAGGGAGTATTTTTATGGTAGAACAATGTTTGGGCCTCTTTGTTCCTAGAGAAAATATTATTTAATGCTACAACATACATAGACACTCTAGGCCATATTGTGTACCATAATTGAGTCCTTATCATTTTTAACCTTGAGCTGCTTAGTTTTATCTAAAAATAATTGGATTAAATGTGTCAGCCAATTAGGTAAATGTAATGTAAATGCATGTACATAATTTAAAAAACACCCATCAACCAAATTAATATAATTTAATTGAATGACTTCGTTCCTGAATGTTAACTGAAGCTATAAGGGAAAATATATTATTGTTCCATGTTGAACTTCATGACCTCACATACTAACTGATGAGTATCAGGTAATTGCACGAAATAAAACACCCTCTGGATTTGACCTCCAATTGGGCTTTTGTTCTTCAGCCTGCTTCACTGGCACACCCATAACATAAAACGAAACCCTTTAATATATTGAAGAATTTTAAAGAATGTAATCATTATAAATTAGAATTTATAAAAGCTGTTAAATACAATTTGAGTGTAAAAGAAAAGTTACTAACCATCACTGTTAGTTTAGCCAATAGGCCATGGGAGACCCTGTAGATTAGGACAGGCAGTAGTGTGCTGGCAGCATTAAAACAGCTACACCTCAGCAGATCTGCCAGCTCTGTCGAGGGTGATTGTAATGTCACCGAACATGTGTTCGAACAAGGGCAACAGTCACTGTAAAGCAGTGTGAGGCATATTGAAAAATCTAATATCAGTGTTTACAGTGTACTACAAAACACCCAGCGAATGCCAAAATGATGATAAAAATCTACAAGAATTCTATTTAGACGGATGCAATTCATATCGATTAATGCCGTGTTATATGAATCAATCTCGCTGGCTGTTGATGATCCTTTTAATTTATGCAGCTAACATAACAGGAAAAATACTCAAACACTTCAATAAGTACCTCTTATATTCTTTTGCGTAGGATTTTAAAAAATAATAAACTGTGAATATTACTCATCTACAAATCAAGACCTTCTTCCCACATGATAACTAAATCTTAGGGTAAATATTTATTCAGAAAGTTTCAAAGAAAGCAAGCATTTCAATGTGAGGGAAATTCTGTTCAGAGTAATTACTGTTAGATTTATGTGAGGTTAAAGACAGAAAACAAAATTAGCAATGACCCTTTTTAGTCTGTCTTCTTTTTCATGCCCACTCACTCTCACAAATTGTACCCCACAGATTTGATTATACAAATATGCACACACACATACTTGCTTACACAAAGCTTATGAAACACCATGACAAATAAATATATTTCTATCTCAATGCAACCAGTAAATATGTGTTTGCAGGGGCTTATGTTAATATCCCCAGATAATCATAATGGCTCACAAACTTTAGGGAAAATGTTTGGGTGTCGTAGTTACAGTGCAAACATAGAATAGAATAGAATAGAATAGAATAGAATAGAATAGAATAGAATAGAATAGAATAGAATAGAATAGAATAGAATAACACTTAAGACATTTGGCAGACATCCTTATCCAGGTGTGAGTCCAAAGTGTCTTTGGGGTGTCTTAGTTATTGTGCAGAAATAGAATAGAATAGAATAGAACAGAACAGAACAGAACAGAACAGAACAGAACAGAACAGAACAGAACAGAACAGAATAGAATAGAATAGAATAGAAAAGAACAGAAAGGAATAGAATAGAATAGAATAGAAAAGAATAGAAAGGAATAGAATAGAATAGAATAGAATAGAATAGAACAAAACTAGAAAGAATAGAACAGAATAGAATAGAATAGAAAAGAAAAGAACTAATAGAATAGAATAGAATAGAATAGAATAGAATAGAATAGAATAGAATAGAAAAGAACAGAACAGAAAAGAAAGGAATAGAATAGAATAGAATAGAACAGAAAGGAATAGAATAGAATAGAATAGAATAGAATAGAATAGAATAGAATAGAATAGAAAAACGGAACGGAACGGAACAGAATAGAAAGAATAGAATAGAATAGAATAGAATAGAAAAGAACAGAAAAAACAAATAGAAGAATAGAATAGAATAGAATAGAATAGAATAGAATAGAATAGAATAGAATAGAATAGAACAGAAAGGAATAGAATAGAATAGAATAGAATAGAATAGAATAGAATAGAATAGAATAGAATAGAACAGAAAGTAATGAATAAATATAGAAAAGATGAAAAATAGAAATAGATAGAAAAAGAACGAAAAGAATAGAATAGAATAAAATAGAATAGAATAGAATAGAACAGAAAGAATAGAAAAGAAAGAATAGAATAGAATAGAATAGAATAGAATAGAATAGAATAGAATGCTTTTATTGTCATTTTACTGTTGTACAAATTAATTAAGGCTCTCTTTAAAGCTGACACAAGCATACAAACATACAATAAACACAGATGATAAAGCAAATAGCAATGAGTCAAATATACAAGAGATGTAATGTAGATGTAAACATCTACCAGACTGTAAACAGATATAAATGTGCAAGACGCAGTGTAACAGATACACATAAATAGCAACAGATTACAGATGTATGACAGATAGAAAATGTACCAGTATACAGTAGGAAACTATATACAACTGTGATTAAAGGCTGAGTGCAACTCGAGAAGTATGTGCAATAAGTGCAATAAGAGCATGTATGTACACAAATAGCACAAGCTCTGTGCATGTGTAGTGGTACTGATTGGTAATGAATGAATGTTGCCTGTCAACTGGTGTTTGCCTGTAGATAAAAGCTGTAATGCTGCAACATACAAAGAAAGCTTTGTGAACAACAGTTCAGGAAAGACACAATTATGTGGGTGTGAAGATAAAGTTTCTGCAGACTTTTGGTTATACTGTGTTAACAGTAAACAATATAAAGTGTCCTATACTACAGTCTGTACTACTTTTATTTGAGCTGATTATTGAAAAAAATGTACTGTAAGAATAGGTTTTACTGGCCTTACTTTATTGCAGAAATGTACTAGTACTTCAATACATTTGATGGCGTTACCCGTTACTACTAAATGCTCATTATGAAAACACAATTTTATTAATTATGTTACATATTCAATTCAATTCAATTTTAGTTGTTTAGCAGTTTATACAGTGGTCATCGTCACATAGCAGCTGTACACAAGCAAAGAGATTATAAGATGCAAATGAATCAGAAATTAGTTTGTTCCTCATGAGCAAACCGAGGGCGACGGTGGCAAGGAAAAACTCCTGGAATAGGAAAAAACCTTCAAAGGAACCAGACGCAATAGAGAACCCATCCTCATTTGGGTGAAAATAGGTAGCAGGAATTATGCAGTCACACTGTGTGTGTAAGCAACTCAAGTCATACGTTCTCAGAAGACAACTGGAACAACTTTATGGCAGAGTGGAAACGTCCTTGGTCATCCTGGTGATATGATGATCATTAACTGGAAACGGGTCACACGGAATTATATAATTAGATAATTAGAGTCTCGCAATGGAGTGCATCCGTCAAAAGTATGTACGTGAAACCCGTTTGCTTTTTTTAAATTGCACTGAGTTTAGAAAATAATGTGTGTGGAGGGAAAAATCCAAGGAGTTTGATGTTTTTTATGTGACCAAAACCAAACAGCTCCAACCTGAGAAAACATGTTGCGGTAAGTTTTGTGTTAATAGCTATTTGAGGGGGATTCTGCAAATATACACATGTTAACATTACCTTAAATTACTATGAAACATCACACTTTAACTTTAACTAAGACACTTTGTCTTTTTTTATGTGTATTGGATTATTAGAATTTTTTTCTGCCACGCATCAGGATTTTCCCTTCATTTAATCAGATAGTCTTAACATTTAAAACTTTATTACTCTTACATGTAGTTAAGTTAAATTTTTGAACACCTCTGGACACAGTCAACTCATAATTATCTTAAACTGTTACCATTTTTATTAAATAAAAGCCAAAATGGTTAAATAAACAGGAAATCGTTATAAATATTTGTTTTTTATGTGAAGGAAGTGGAAAAAAACTTAGTATATAAATATAGACTTTTTTATTGCACAGCAATAGTAAATACTTAAATCTGACAAGGGTTTCAATTCTGAGAAATAAACAGTGTCAGTAGCTCCAGCTGCAACACAGCTGACAGGTTTATATGAATGCATTCATTCTGATATGTCATATGTCATTAGTAACAACCTGAATCTGTAATGAAAACATGGATATTTCAGTGGTCAGGGCGCTGGACTGAAGATCCTGGATTTAATTCTTAGCACCACCTAACTGCCACTGCTGGGCCCCTGAGCCAGGCCCTTGACACCTTACTATTCGGATGGATAAACAAAAATACAGGTAAATGTAATCCACTCTGGATAAAATCAGACACGTAACATAAATGTAAATGTAAATAATTTACACAGTGACTTTTCTAATGATTCCAGATTTGACGTGCTTGTTTTTAAAAGGAGTCTTCACTCAGCGCTAACTTGAAGACAAAAAACAAAGTTTAAAAAGTTAAATAAGAGGTTGAAAGAAATGACCAAGAATTAGATTTAACAAAAATTAAACAGTAAATTAAAATAAGTTAAATAAAATACACCATCCTGAAAGGTTCATGCATAGCCAGATGTAAGCATACCTGGGCATAGGTGTGGTTGTTGCTGTTGATACATTTCACACCAGTATTCTGGCTTATTTTTCCAAAATGACATGAATTGCAGTATACGGTAAATATAGCTCTGGCTACATGCTCAGCAGTATGCATCAGTTTGACATTTTTGGCACAGTGGCAATATTTATCCTGCTTCAGGGTGAAAGCTGGGTTTAAGTAGTATACATACTATACTGTTCCAAACACAGGCATTGTCAGCCTTCTTGATGTTATTTTTAAAGCCTGGACCAACAGCTAAAGCTATTCCAGCACCATGGAAAATCTCTCTTCCTGTCATGTCTTGTGCTGAAGTGAGTAGCTCCTCACCCTAGAGAGCTCTTCAGAGCTACTCAGCGATGCTGATTCACACAGAGCAGTAATGGCTGTACGGCAGCATCTCGTCAAGCATATTCTTCTTATTTGGAATAAGGTGGAGGGCCTGAGTCAAGAGCTTCAATCGTGTCCACATGCCATACTGGTCAGCATGAAGCTCATGAAGAGTTCATTGTGTCTTAGATCTAAGTCTTGAGTGATTTGTGTAATAAGACGCTCAAGGGTTTGGTTTAAAAGAGAAGATGGGTTTATAGCCACATTTACAAATAATTTTAGGCACATCTGTGTCTGTAAATGATTCTTCATTTTGTTGGTGGTTGATTGTTTTTTAAAATGCACCAAGCTGGTTTTATTAAGAAAACAAACTTCTTTGGAATTATTCAATACTTCCATAAAATTAATAAAGATTCCACATGTTTTCAAGTATATAATTGAATTGTAAATTTGATGGATGTCACAGTAAAACTCTCAGTTGTTTCTGAAGTTCCATTTACGTAAAGAACCATAACTCATTTCTGCCCACAGAACCAGCTGTGGTCTTGCAATTATTTGTGCCCCTTGTCAAGTTCTTTGAGTCCAAAATCTGTAAGCCAGAACGAATAGTGATTTGCTCACCACTTACCTAAAGTCTTTGTTCCATCCTACATCCGTTTACCAGTTAACCACCCCTTATCCTGCCTCTCCGTGAGTCATCAATCTAGTAGTAAAATTAACTTTAAAAAAAAAATTTTTAATCCTAACAATGAATGACAATTACCGAGGTTGTTACCAGGGTTCACATTTGGCGTGATTCTGGCATGCCATTACAAGATTTCTTCAATTATCACAGCAGGAAATTGTCAGAGAGGTGTTCATAATGTAGATGCTCGCTAGGAAGAGGTGTAGAGTTAGCACTTCATTTTATTCCAGATTTCTTACTTAATAGTTACTGTGAGAATGAAATTACATTTTTCGTGTCGGTACGACATTTAGCTCTCTCGCTCTCTCTCCTACTTTGTTTTCTGTCTACTTACTTTCCTGTCTTTTTAATAATAAAATCTTTTTTAAAAACATTTTATGCACATATGTTCAGAGATGAGTTATCAGCTATGTATGCTATGTATATTCATACGATTGTCTTATTTATGCATTAAATTCAAATTGCATATATTTTTAATTTTATTCTATTTTTTTCATTTTACTTTTATTTCCTAAAATCATTAAGGAGCATTTCGCTCCATCTATCCACCCCTTTACCCATTTATCCATTTATCCATTTACTCACCCACCTATCAAACCAGCCATCCATCTATCTGTCCACCCACAAATCCATCCATCCATCCATCCATCCAGGTCCACCCACCCATCCATCCATCCATCCATCCATCCACCCATCCATCCATCCATCCATCCATCCATCCATCCATCCATCCAGATCCACCCAACCATCCATCCATCCATTCACAAATCCACCCATGTATTTATCCATCCATTGTCGTTACCCACTTATTCCCTATTAACAGGGTCCCAGGGATCTGCTGGATCCTATTCCAGCTGTCAGACAAAAGACAGGGGTACAGTCTGGACAGGTCACCAGTACATCTCGGGGCCACATATTTCATTTCAAATTGTATTTTTTATATTGTGAAAAAATACAATTTGAATGAAAATGTACAATTAACTCTACTTTTTAAATCATAGACAGTTTAAAGAAATCTCACTTTATGCCAAATAAAAAACTATTTTTGATATTATTCTATTTTTTAATTACCGGCAGTTGAAGATAAATACAGTAGACTATAAACCTAAATGTCAGACAAACTTTTCAGAGAGACAAACTCTTTTACTTATCAGAGAGTTTTTCATCTCTTTCTTGTGTGTTTATGTCATCTTTCAAAAGAAACCTTTAAGAAAAACATCGAGCTGCAGTAGGCAAAATATCAAAATAAATGGTTAAATAAACGCTTAAATGGGTACCTAGCTAACAAATTATGCACATTAGTGGGTTGTCCTCAGGGTGTCCTGACAGCTGAAAGTGATCATTGTGTAGAGTAGCTAACTCATTAAATAATGTATGCTTTGGACCACCAAACAGTTCAGCGCATTTCATTTTTTCAAGAAATGTTTTTTTATGTAGTCTTTTTAACCTTTAACTGACATTGCTATTTAGGAGTTCCATTGTCTACCCCACTATAGACCCATTTTCCATTCTCAATATGTGTCTGAGAACCTAGACCATGATGCTTACCTTCAATTATCTTCAACAGTATAATCCCAACTGACTTTGGGTTCAAGTTATACTGATTTGAGGAGATTTAGTCCTGATATCTGGGGACCTCATCATCTAAAAGAAAGTTCTTTCATGTGAGTCCCCTATCAAATGAAAAACTCCTAAAGCTCTATGCGTCCTTGAATTCAAGGTCTCATTAAGTTATGGAGCATTGTTCCATGTTATTCCTGTAGCATGGTTCAGACCAGCCCCATGTATCTTGGGAATCTTATCTGTCTTTCAGTAAGATCTGAGCATGCTTGTAGTGAGATGCTTATTGCTGCAGTGTTTTGGCTTCCTTGTCCTTTAGTATCCTACTGGGTTTTTTGTGCAGCCTGAATACAAATCCTTAAAACATACCTAGTTAAGATCACACAAATTTAAGATTAGTCATATGCACTTATTTTACATACTGTCTTATCTAAACCTTAGATACATATCACACACAAAACGTTTGCGATTTTAGAAATCCTCATGATGCTGACCAAAATAAACCCTGGTTGGTTGCTTTACATGACAGTTAAGCTGCATTGCCTCATTCATATTCGGAAATAAATTGGACATGAATCGGATACATGCATTGTAGGCTACGGTGGCGCATGAACAACAGCTCAGGTGGTCACCAACATTGGTATATTTATATATATATAAATTTATATATATATATATATATATATATATATATATATATATATATATATATATATATATATATAAATATACCAATGTATACGAAGACAAAATGATTATTTAAAAAGAGAGGAGAGCCCTTATTGCAGCCTGGGCAAAATGTAGCATTGATCGCTAGGTTATAAATATCGTTTTTATTTAATAGTGCGTTAAATTAAGTTTTTTGGTCTACAGACAAAACATGCTTTAAGTGAACAAAAATAATAAATATAAAAATACACAGAAGCGCTAAACTATATATATATATATATATGTGTGGTGTGTGTGTGTGTGTGTGTAGGTGTCTGTCTGTATAGAGAGAGAGTGAGAGAGACAGAGAGAGAGAGCTATCTTTACACTGTCATCTGACTGTGCAGCTTTTTTATCTTATCATGTTTTGTGTTCTTTCTGAAACCACATACCAGAACCAAAGGAAAGCTAAAACCAAAACAAAATGTGAGTCGCATACATTATTTTAGTTTGTGCATAGGGCAATTTAGGGATTTAAGTAAAAGGCGGTCTCTCAGAAATACACAGCTCTAATGAAGCCATGTGGGTAAAAAAGTAAATACGTGATCAAATAAATATCCTGTAAATAAACTCCTGGTTATTTTTAGACTTTTCTTTAAGTGCAGCTTTAAACTTTTTGTGTGTTTTTTATGAGTTTTGACTATTTGTGCACCTGTACAGTAATGTTTGCATTGCCATCACACATGTATATGTATGCAGGGAGAGACAGATAGAGAGAGAGAGAGAGAGAGAGAGAGAGAGAGAGAGAGAGAGAGAGAGAGAGAGAGAAAGAATTCATGGTAGTTTAAAATTAGTGATAGTCAAATAAAAATTAAAATGTACAATGTAAATAGTTTAGATTTCAAAATAAATCCTGTTAATTACTTATAAAGTTTTGAATGATTTAGCATCTCAGTACCTAAGTGAGCTCCTATCCTATTATAGTCCTCCAACTCCGCTGCACTCTCAGGACTCAGGCAATCTGATAATACCTAAAATAACAAAATCAACTGCAGGCGGCAGATGCTTTTCTTATCTAGCGCCTAAACTGTGGAATAATTTACCCTGCACTGTTCGGGAGGCAGACACACAGTCAGTTTAAAACTAGATTAAAGACCCATCTCTTTAACCTGGCCTACACATACACACACAATTTCATTATCCAAATCCGGTTAAGGATTGTTAGGCTGCAATAATCAGCTCAACCGGAACCGGGAACACCTCCAATAACACAATGTATCTGTAGATCATAAGTCAAATGGCATCTACACTAACATACGTCTGTTTCTGTCATTATTCCGAGCTCACAGCCGCCGCTAGCACTTGGAAACAATAAGGCAGTTTCTCAGTGATATCTTGTCTTCTAGACGGTGACCCGGCAATACCATGGAAACTTTACTGCCGCATAGAATAACCTACTGCTTTATCTGGACAGAGGAGAACTGACCCCCTGACTGAGCCTGGTTTCTTCCAAGGTTTTTTTCTCCAATCTGTCACCGATGGAGTTTTGGTTCCTTGCGGCCGTCGCCTCTGGCTTGCTTAGTTGGGGATTTATAGATATTAATCAAATATTGTGTGTTAGTGAGTGTTTAATATTGTCTTTTCTGATGTAATTCTGGATCTAATTTGGAACAATCTTAATTGTTAAAAGTGCTATATAAATGAGGGTGACTTGATTTGACTTGACTACAGTTACTTATGTAAATGTTTAAGATTACAAATAGGGTTACATTTAAATGTCGAATAATATTTATTTGTTGTTGCTTTGCCTGTTTTTGATTTGTACAATGTTTTTTGCTAGGGTCATTATTAAATAATAAATATTTAATCTATATTCTGATATTCTGTTGCTTTTCATTGGTTGTCTGTTCGAGTTCGCTGCACACCGCGTCTGCCAATTTATCCACATTGCATCTGATAGCTTTAGGCTACTACACCTTGTCTGCGAGTTGCAGCCATGGAAAGTGATAAAAAATGCATTTCATTGCTGGAAATTTAAAGGGTGCAAAAATGTAACAGTTCAGTGCAAAATTTGTTTGCCAGCTGTTAAAATGCTTTTGACATCAAAGGCTTAATTAAATTATAATCTTGATTAAAGTGATGAAAGATTTTGAAATTCTAACAGTAAACAGAGTCGATTGCTATTGTAAGTTTATCCCTGCCTGCTGGAAATGTTTGAAAATGATTTAGTTCAAAATGTCCGTTTGAAAATTAAAGTTAATTAAAAAAAAGTTATCACATATAATCAGTTACTTTATTTTATAAAGTCAATGAATTTACAAAGTATACTTTCCCGAGACTATATACAGTTCTCAGCGTAAATGAGTACACCCCTTTCGTGGTGTACACAAAACAAACAAAACACAAAAACAATTTCCAGAATGTTGACAAGTTTAATATAACATCTGTTTCGCTTATAACATGAAAGTAAGGTCAATATACAACTACTAGATTTTTCAGTTTTACTTAAATTAGTGTGACGCAAAAATAAGTACACCACATAACAAAAGCTACTACATCTAGTATTTTGTATGGCCCCCGTTATTTTTGATGACAGCACCAAGTCTTCTAGGGATGGAATAAAGGAGTTGTTAATTTTTTGCAACATCTATCTTTTTCCATTCTTTAAAAGTCTTTTAAAGACTGGATGCTGGATGAAGAGTGATGCTCAACTTTTCACTCTAGAATTCCCCATAGGTGATCGATTGGATTTAGATCAAAAGATATACTTGCCGACTGAATCACTTTCCCCCCTTCAAATGTGTGTTTAGGGTCATTGTCATGTTGGAAAAGTGCACAACGACTAAGGGCACAGAGTGATGGTAGCATCTTTCAGTATAGAGCAGTACATTTGTGAATTCATGAAGCTATCAATGAAATGCAGCTCCCAGGCACAAGCAGCACTAGTGCCCTACTTAAGGACACTGCCACCACCATCTTTCACTGTAGGCACCATGCATTTTTCTTTGTATTTCTTACCTTTGCGGGACCATTCAGTTTTAAAGCCATCAGTTCCAAAAACATTAAACTTGGTCTTATCACTCTAGATTATAGAGGCCCAGTAGTCTTCATCTTTGTCAGCATGGGCCATGGCAAACTCTAGGCTGGCTTTTTTGTGCCTGGGCTTTAGAAGAGGCTTCTTTCGTTGACGGCACACATGCATGCCATTTCTCTGCACTGTACCTTATATTGCGTCATGGAAAGTAGTCATCACAGTTTGGCTTTCTACTTCTTTAGATAACTGCAGCGAACCTGCATGTCGATTTTCATCAGAAAACGCTCCGCTCGAGGTGTTAACTTCCGTGGACGACCTAGACGTCTCTGTGAGATGGTTCAGTTCCTTTTTTTACATTTTTGTACCATTTTTGCAACAGTATTTTGACCGATAAGTAAACTTTGCTGATCTTCTTGTAGCCTTCACTGTTATTTTGTAAAGACATTATTTTCTTTTTCAGTTCTTGTGACATTTCTATTCCATGTGGTGCCACAGCTGACAGCCTGAAATGGGAATGGTTTACTTTGAGTAACACCATTTTATAGTTACTCCTGTGGACATCTGTGTAATCAATAATTAGAATTTCCTTTGGTTAAATTCTTCTAGAATTAGACATTTGTAGTAGAGACTTTTCACAGGGTGTATTTATTTTTGAAAATTTAAAAACAATATTCAAATTTAGTCTTGTCAACATTTTGGAGGAAAAACATTTTGTTTTTGTGTTCATTGAGATACTGCTTAAAATGTTTTAAAGAGGATGTACTCGTTTATGCTGAGCATTATATATACACTGCTCAAAAAAATAAAGGGAACACTTAAACAACACAATGTAACTCCAAGTCAATCACACTTCTGTGAAATCAAACTGCCCACTTAGGAAGCAACACTGATTGACAATCAGTTTCACATGCTGTTGTGCAAATGGATTAGACAACAGGTGGAAATTATAGGCAAATTAGCAAGACACCCCCAATAAAGGAGTGGTTCTGCAGGTGGTGACCACAGACCACTTCTCAGTTTCCTATGCTTTCTGGCTGATGTTTTGGTCACTTTTAAATGCTGGCAGTGCTTTCACTCTAGTGGTAGCATGAGACGGAGTCTACAAACCCACACAAGTGGCTCAGGTAGTGCAGCTCATCCACGATGGCACATCAATGCGAGCTGTGGCAAGAAGGTTTGCTGTGTCTGTCTGTCTGTCCAGAGCATGGAGGCGCTACCAGGAGACAGGCCAGTACATCAGGAGACGTGGAGGAGGCCGTAGGAGGGCAACAACCCAGCAGCAGGACCGCTACCTCCGCCTTTGTGCAAGGAGGAACAGGAGGAGCACTGCCAGAGCCCTGCAAAATGACCTCCAGCAGGCCACAAATGTGCATGTGTCTGCTCAAACGGTCGGTCAGAAACAGACTCCATGAGGGTGGTATGAGGGCCCGATGTCCACAGGTGGGGGGTTGTGCTTACAGGCCAACACCGTGCAGGACGTTTGGCATTTGTCAAAGAACACCAAGATTGACAAATTCGCCACTGGCGCCCTGTGCTCTTCACAGATGAAAGCAGGTACACACTGAGCACATGTGACAGACGTGACAGAGTCTGGAGACGCCGTGGAGAATGTTCTGTTTGCCTGCAACATCCTCCAGCATGACCAGTTTGGCAGTGGGTCAGTAATGGTGTGGGGTGGCATTTCTTTGGAGGGGCCGCACAGCCCTCCATGTGCTCACCAGTGGTAGCCTGACTGCCATTAGGTACCGAGATGAGATCCTCAGACCCCTTGTGAGACCATAAGTTGGTGCGGTTGCCCCTGGGTTCCTCCTAATGCAAGACAATGCTAGACATCATGTGGCTGGAGTGTGTCAGCAGTTCCTGCAAGACGAAGGCATTGATGCTATGGACTGGCCCTCCCGTTCCCCAGACCTGAATCCAATTGGGCACATCTGGGACATCATGTCTCGCTCCATCCACCAACGCCACGTTGCACCACAGACTGTCCAGGAGTTTGGCGGATGCTTTAGTCCAGGTCTGGGAGGAGATCCCTCAGGAGACCATCCGCCACCTCATCAGGAGCATGCCCAGGCGTTGTAGGGAGGTCATACAGGCACGTGGAGGCCACACAACACTACTGAGACTCATTTTGACTTGTTTTAAGGACATTACATCAAAGTTGGATCAGCCTGTAGTGTGTTTTTCCACTTCAATTTTGAGTGTGACTCCAAATCCAGACCTCCATGGGTTAATAAATTTGATTTTCATTGATAATTTTTGTGTGATTTTGTAGTCAGCACATTCAACTATGTAAAGAACAAAGTATTTAATAAGAATATTTCATTCATTCAGATCCAGGATGTGTTATTTTTAGTGTTCCCTTTATATATTATATATAATATATATATATATTTACAATCAAATTAATGATTTGATCAAATAAAAAAATAATAGAAATTCGACCTCTGTGTTCTATTGCTTTATATGGCTATGCAAATAATAGCTCAGTTAGGAAACTGAAAAAAGAACACTATAGACTGATTCTATTTTAGCAGTAGTGTGAGACTGTGTGTGTGTGTGTGTGTGTGTGTGTGTGTGTGTGTGTGTTTGCATGTGTCACATACTTGATGCTTACCACTCTTGCCCTAAGGGGCTAGATAAAAATTAATGTTAGAGATGCTAAGCTGATTTGAAAGCTGACTTTATACCATTCAGAAGTGATGCTTTAGCCAAAGGCTGGTGACACCACTTGTCATTTTGCGTTAAGAGGATGGGGTGTGGAGTGTTGTCACTTCATCATGACAGACAAGAGGTTGTTATCGCCGGTGCCTTCTAACAGCAAAGCAGCAGCTCTGGTCAAGCACTTGAGAAGAATTAAAAGGCAAGATTTCATCTTCACTAACATTTTTAAGAATATGTTTTTCCTTAATAAAATATCTTGAATTATTAGTGAAATTCATTTGTAAATAATAAGTTAAACTGCACCAAGTAAAATGCATTTCCTTAGAATAATTGGCACTTTAGTAGGGATCATTTAATTGTGGTCATGAGATGGGCCTCTTCCTTCCTTGGTGTTTAGCTGACTGGGCTCAATAGCAACACTTGGCATCCCAAGTGTGCCCCCTCTTTTACCTGGTCAGCTTGCAGCCTAATTCGGATCTTTCCGCTTTAACCACAGCAGTTCCTGCTTTGCTCAACAGCCTCTGACAGCAACCTAACAGCCTGTCGAAAGGGCTTTCCTCTGATTTGAACCCGTTTCAGTTGCCTAGTTGTTGCCGTGAATGCAAAATATTTGCAGCCAACCTCTCGGGGAACAACTGGGTCGTCAGCCTAGTTGACCTGCCTCGTCTGCTAGATCCAAATGCTTCAGCCTTTAACATTCATTCATGTCAAAAATTGTAACTTCCTATGGCACAATTAATTCTTTGATGCACAAGGATTAGAGTCAGTCTAGGGTTAGTTGTTATTATTTCAGATGGGAACTTTCTGGTCAAGTCAACTTGCAGTGTTCAGCACATTTATATAATCAGTTTTACTGAAAGTTGCCCAGTTCTTATGAAGGCAGTGGATTTAAATAATTCCGACACTGGAGAAGAGAGTGCATTGATGGTAGTTTTCCTTCATTCCAAGATAATTACCAGTAGTCTCAGGACCTGATTAGGTCTCCGAGTGTAACGCCTATGGAAAAGACTGTTTTTTAGACTTTTAAACCGACAAGACTATTACACTAGTAAATATGTACAAACAGGGTCACGGGAATCTCCTGGAGTCTATCCCAGCTGAAAAGCAGTCATTGGGTGAAAAGCAGTGGTACTCCCTGCACAAGTCACCAGTCTATTGCAGGGCCACATACAAACAACCACACACATTCACACTCACTCCTATGGGCAATTTTAGAATCACAAATCAATCTAACATACATGTTTTTGGACTGTGGAAGGAAACCGGAACACACGGAGTAAACACACACAAGCATGGGGAGAAGATGAAGACTCCACACAGAAAAACCCCCTCCAGGGATACAAACCTGGAAACTTCTTGCTGTGATACCTTTTTGTGTCCTGCCTATGTACAAACTCTTAAAATAAAATTAAACACAAGTAAGAAGAACTGTGTGTACCCCTCTTTCTCAAGGTTGCACATTATGCAGTATATGTAGCTAACTTATTCTTTAGTTCATTTTACTGTGTACTGTTTTTGCTATATCTATATATATATATATATATATATATAATATATATATATGGTTAAAAAGACAATGAAAAGCTTCTAGACTTGACCTCCCCCCCTTTCCCATGCTCACTGCCTTTCACACCTCAGAAAAGTACAGCTGAAGACGGACTGCAGAGCTAGTGCCAGCTGAGGGAGATCCAGTAAGTCCATTTGGGCCCCCCAGGACCGGCGTCTGCACCGAGCCTCAGCTGCGGTGGGACTCAAGCCTCTGGAACTCCTGATCTGGCCCTTCCCAAAGATGCTCAGACAGGAGCAGAGCACACGAATAGGAAGTTTTTCACAGTGATCACAGTTAAAGCTCTAAAGCGCTAACCGTGCGTGCTCCTTACCCAAACAGCTGACACACTGCAAATGTGTGTCCGTACCCAAAATATATCCAGGGCATGGATACATACACTGCCTAAAGCTCTGTTTTTCTTTCTTATTTGTTTTTCTAAGGGTTTTCAACATTTTTTTTCTTTCACTTACTTTTCTGAAAGATTTTCTTTTTTTTTTGACAAGATTTTACCCTTTTTGACAAGATTCTACCCTTTTTTACCAATACCAAATACTTTGTATGTGGATGTTAGATTTTTTGTCCAATCAGATTTCAGTTTCTATGTGGTGCCATGGTAATGTAATCTGCCCGAGCCTTCAGAATCAGTAGTGCTGCCCATGTAACTTAAACAATATTAGTAGTGGCAGATTGCTAATTGGTTAATATTATTAAAGACTGTTTCTTTAACCAATCAGATTTTAAAAAAACCCACCTTCCGAAGCCCGCTAGCTGAAGTACAATAACATTTTTCCAGCCTTTGATTGGTTACAGCATAGCACAGACTAGCAAAACTCATCTGTACAGTTAAATTAGAATTTTTATACCAACAATGGCTGATGGGGTGGAGAAATTAACTTCTCATACTTAAAAATATGATTAAGGTGGAATTTTCCGGAAAATTTAGACATCGTAAGGAGAGGTAATCTAACTCCCAGACCGGTGCCGCCGACTGGTAACGCTGGCTTACAGCCTTTAAATGTATTAAACATTTTATTGATTTTTTTTATGTTTGTTTATTGTTATATTAATATTAAGATAAATATTAATTTTGAACTGCTTCAGATGATGTACGTGGTACAGTCGCGGTTGTAGTGTAGAGGTTTGGAGTCTTACATTAATAAAAATGGTTTTCATCCTCAATACATGAAATGTCTCTAGCTCTGTAATGACATGCCGTGTTACATTGAGTTTTTGTATGGTGTCGATGATTTCTGTAATTGCAGGGTTGATAGCGGTGGTATTAAAAGGTGTATCAGTCGGGTCCCTACTGAAGTGCCCAGGTACCAAATACACCGCCCGCCACTGCTGTTGCTTCCTGGTTAATTACGTCACCACCTTTGACGTAACGCTCTCAGATTCGCCGGTGGAGAAATGTCAAAATCTGGAACAAGACTTTAAAATTGGATGTGAATGTGATAGTTAGGTGTCCCAATACATGTGTCTGTACAATGTGTCTTTTTTATTAGTTCCAGCACTGTGTTGCTGCATAAATGTACAATAGTTACTAATTTGTATACTTTAGATAGCATAAATACCTTAATATTAAGATTAGTTTCTTATTGTTTTACAGTATTTCATCAGAACTCTTTCATATAGTGAAAGCCGCAACCCCAACAGAGCTGTTTGATACTGGTAGAACATTAAAAGTGCTGTCAGTCTCAACAATCTTTTTAATCTGTCATCAATCATGTGGAAGTGCTGCTGGGGCCCCCAATGCTATTGCCATCATGGAGAAAATTGCTATTCGTGTGAGGAAAAAAGTCTGCGAATGGCAGTGAAAAGTAGCCATGGTTCAGTAGGGGAAATGACAAGCTTGAGTGAGCAATTACAGAAACAAATCACTCGGCAAGGGATACACACGCCCTGTAAGTAAACAAATGCGAAAATTATACTGTCTCACTAATTACCAGATGTGGTTAGGGCTATCTAATGAATGTGTCTGTGCATGACTTGGCATTCCGGTGTGCTTTGGATATTTTGTGGTACCTTCGACTCAGCTATCCAGATTTGATATGCTGGATGGCTTCGACTTTAGTAATTGTGTTTGTCGAGTATTGTCAAGTCACCTCTATTTTTATAGCGCTTTTGACAATAGAAATTGTGTCAAAGCAGCCTTACAGAATCAAATCAAATAATATTAAACATAATATTAAACACTCAGTTTAGTTTAACTCATATCTGAGTCACTAACTAAGCATGCCAGAGGCAACAGTGGCAAGGAACCATAACTCCATCAGTGGCAGAATGGGAGAAACCAGGGTCTTTGAATGAGTTTTAAAAGAGTCAGACATTCAGAAGCACAATGTAAATTAATTGTTACAAAATCAAGTGGACTTTATTTTAATCTATATAAACTCAAGTAATCATTTGTTAAATGCAAAAATAGATAATAATATTGGGTAAAGGATACTAACCAGTTTCCTTATTTTAACATTTTTATCCTAATCAAGCCACATTGTGTATGTCTAAAACAGTGTTGCGACTGGAATCTTTTAATGTCTTACATTATTACATTATAAATTAATCAGTTTAAAAGCGCTCACTACAGTAACTACGGCATCCATTAAGCGTGTTGTAAAGCACCATCCTGTTCAAAATGTTTAAAAAAAATACAAATAAAATAAAGTTAAAATTGAGTTACACTATATAATGTCAAGATGCATTACTGTCACAGTAACACCCATCTCCTCAACAAATCCCACCACTACGCAACTCACACATTCGTCAGAGTTCTAATTGTAACCACCTGTTAGTCGTTTTCCAATCACTTTCACCCTCCTTCACCTCCCTCCTTCCCTAAAAAGCACGTCACACACACAGTCACTGTCTAGTCTTCGACTTCGGTGTTCATGCTAGACTCCACGGTTTATACTAGACTTGATTATCGCCTTGCTAACTCCCTGCTTTCCAGTTTCCGTTTCCAGGCTCCCGATCCTGACTCTCTCTCACAGCCATCACCACCGGCCCTGTGGACTTCATTTACATTTACATTTACAACATTTGGCAGAGGCCCTTATCCAGACCAACTTACATTTATCTCATTTATACAACTGAGCAATTGGGGATTAGGGGTGATCAGGGGCCAAGCAGTGGTGGCTTAGTGGAGCTGGGAATCGAACCCCAATCTTCGAGTTGTGGCTTCCTTATTCTTAACCTCACCTTATTCTCCTACAATCTTCGTAATCCTCCAGCTCTTTCACATCTTCTGTGATCTTCCAGCTCCTTGCGTATTTCCTTAATATCTTCTATTTAACCTTTTTCCTCCATATCTCAACAAATCTGGGTTTATATAACCCAAATATCTCTGGGCATCTACATTAAGTGACTATTACACTTAAGCAAGAGTCAAAACTGAACTGAATACACATACATATTTATATCAAATGTTTCACTGTAGTCCTGTTGTGTTAAAGTAAACATATGCAAAAGTACAATGAAAGTTTTCTCTATATTTAATATGCAGTAACACAGTTAAAATAGAGACATACTGTACATTATAAATTCTATTTGTTTTAGATTATATAACTTTAGACAGCAGTTCTTATGGCTTTGTTTCTCATTTAAATCCTAGGCAAAGTGAAGGCGTTATAGCCTATAATATGTTCAATAATAGATTACCATACGTAGGTTTTATTTCCAGCAACACCAAACTGCCATTACTGGCTCCCTAAGCAAGGCCCTTATCTGCCTTCTCCTTAGTTAAATCTTTAAAAAAGAAATAGGTCTAGGTGACTGACAAATTCCAGAACTATACATGTGAAAGAAATGTAAATCTTGTCTTAAATACAATATTTCTTATAATAATGTACACTATGAACACTCAATGAATTTCGAAACACAATATAATGTGTTAAGACAAACCTATCATCCTACAAAAACCAACCTATTGTGCCCCTCACGCTACTCATTAGGTTTCCAATTAAAATAGGATATTAAAGATTAATCTTGGCTCAGTACAAGTTTCCGGTGAAATCTATTTTGTACTGGTGGAAAATGTCCCCCTTTTCCCAATGAGTTTTACAATGATTAAGTTTGATTATCTCATTAATGAGGAGAGTGAGGGAGAACCAATACAGGCAAGCCAACACTAATTAAGTGTTTTATGGTGCATGTAATGTAGGTCTCTTAACGCACCTTGTCTAAAAATAAGATACATCAGGTCCAGATTCAGCAGAAAGGCAATGAAATATATTAAGAAGCCCAAAACTAATAAATAAAAATATGAATAATAAAGCAATGATCTTTCTTTAGCTAAGACCAAAAATATAGAAATATTAACAAACACAAGGTTACTAAAAGCATTTGCTGTTGATTTTGTAAAAAAACTAAATTTAGTCTGTAATCCTGGAGTGATTTTAGGTAAATAAATCCAGATCAAAATATAATCTAAGATTTACCGAAAAAAGGAGGAAAACATCTGGATATCTATGGACACCATGCACACCCACACTAAATACACTAAAGTTTGTGGATGCCTTATTAGTGCCCCCCAAACTGTTCCCACCATTAGTTTATGAGGCAATTCAGTGTAGCTGATCCACCAATAAAATAATCCAAAATGAAACATATTAGATGCACAAAGAATATTTTGCACTCAGATCAAAGCATAAGCATAGGATTAAACCCAGAACCCTTTTCAGCTGTTCCCTTCAGGGGTCGCCACAGTAAATCATCTTCCTCCAGCCTTCCTTCCTCTGTATCATTTTCACTCTCACCCACTTACTTTATGTGCTCCTTTATAACATCCATATACCTCTGCTCCGGTCTCCCTCTTTGCCTTCTACCTGGCAGCTCTAACATCCTATAACCAATATTCACATTATCTCTCATATTCACATATCACATGTCCAAATCATCTCAATCTGGCCTCTCTGATTTTGTCCATGAAACATTTAACATGAGCTAATTCCTAATCCTGTTCAACCTAATCAATCCCAAAGAAAATCTCAGCATCTTCAGCTCTGCTACCTCCAACTCCAGCCTTATGTTTCTTCTTCAATGCCATGGTCTCCAAACTATACAACATAACACCACTGTCTTGAACACCTTCCTCTTGATTCTTGCTGATATTTTCCTGTCACACATCACACCGGATACATTTCTACACCCATTCTATCCTGCCTGCAGTCGTTCTACACATCTTTTCCACATTTTCCATTGCTGCCTGTTAACCCCAAGTACTTAAACTCCTGTACAGACTTTACCTCTTTAACCTGTAATCTCACTGTTCCACTTCCGTTTCTTTCATACACAAATGTATTCTCTCTTGCTACAACTGACTTTCATTCCTCTTCTCTCGAGAGCAAACCACCACCTCTCCAGGTTTTTCTTCACTTGCTCGCTGCTCTCACTACAGATCACCAGGTCACCTGCAAACATCATTGTCTAAGGGGATTCTTGTCTGATCTCCTCTGTCAACCGATCCGTCACCATAACAAACTAGAAAGGGCTGAAAGCCGATCCCTGATGCAGTCCCATCTCCACGTTAATCTCTATGCCTTGCACCACTCTGACATACTTCTCTGCTACCCCTGACTTCCTCATACTATACAACAGCTCTTCTCCCGGCACCCTGTCATATGCTTTTTCTATGCAGCTCCCTCCAACCATCGCTGTACTTTTCTATTAACATTCTCATAGCAAAAACTGCATTCGTAGGTCCCTTTTGGCAATGAAGCCATACTGCTACTCACAAATTTTCACTCCCCTCCCTAACCTAGCTTCCACTACTCTATCCAATGCCTTTACAGTATGACCTCTCAACTAATTCCTTGATTGCTGCAAACCTGCATGTCAACCTTGTTCATAAAGATCAGCACTAGTAAACTTCTCCTCCAATCCTCAGGAATCTTAGTCCTTACTAGGGTCCGCTTACTAAAGTCCAGTTGAACAAAATCTACTTGAAAAAAATTTCACTGCAGTATGTCATCAGGACCAACTGCCTTTTCACATTTCATCCTCTTCAAAGCATTTCTGACTTCATCATTACTAATCCTCTGTACGTCCTGCTTCACAGTGTCCACCTCTTCTACTCTTTTTTCCCCTCATATTTTTCTAATTTATTAGCTCTTCAAAGTACGAACGTTGGTCCTGTAAGACTGCAAATATGCCAAATGCGCCACCATACCCACCTTATATCTTAACATTAAATAAACCCACGAAAAAGTTCATTTTTCATTATTATGAAAGCAATACTTCACACCAGTGAGGTGATAATCTATTTGGTGGTGTGAAAAAGAAGTATCAGAAATTATTACCTGCAGAAGGTGTGGAAAATCACTTAAATTTGAGTTACATCCCTGTGGATTTAACAGGATTTTATGGCTTTTTTTCTTTTAAATTTACTTACCTGAAAGTAACAAAATGCGTTTCAAAATAAAGCTTAGAATTTTTTGAGGGGATAAACTCGGGTGGCTGGTAGAAAAAACAACAAAAAAAACCCAATAAACAATTACTGAATCTCTTTGAGTAGTTCATCCTTATCTGGCCATGGAAGTGAATGCTGGGTTTCCATAGGGATGCTGTTTCAATGATAGAGCACCTGTTATTACTTCACTCTCCTGAAAAACATTCCTCACAAGCCAGATCACAAAAACACAAAAACATGCTCACATTCGAGTGCCACCACAGGGTGCCCTATAGAAGAACATTCAGATCCTACCTTTCACTTATCAGGGGGTTCCTTTTCTGTCTATCCATCTGCCCACCAAACTTTAAACTTGAAGGATAGCAAGAATAAACTGTACATGTGGGTGTGTCTAAGTCTGTATGTGTGTGTTTAGACCTAATCTGTTTCAAGTGAAGGTGAAATGTGAAATATAAAGGCTTTCTGACCGCTTCATCTGGAGTAAAGGATACATGTAAATGACTATATTACTGTAAAAACCGGAACTATATTGCTGTTAGGTTAAATTTTACATAAAGATGAGCGAGATACACTTTATGATAGCAGTACATCTTGTGTGTCAAACCTGGTCTGATATATTTTGAATGGTTTTCAGCTGTTGATAGAAGTGATAATAGGTGACTTCTGAATAAGAGAGAAGCTTTTTGCACTTGTCATTAACTGCCAGCATCACATATTTTAAAATGCTAGCAGACTCGGTCAGTCAGACAGTAGAACTGCTTCTGTATAACACCCAATTTTTTAAAAACATTGGTACTGATTTTCATGCATAATTCAAGCTTGAAGGATCAGAGAAGGTTAGTTATTTTCAATGTAAAAAGTTGGAGCTCAGTGGTTAAGATTAAAAGATTATGTATTTAAATCACCTGATTAACCATTAGCCACTGCCGGGACATTGAGCAAGCCCATCAATGTTTTTATAAGTAGCTGTGTAAGTAGAAAAAAGGAATTATTGTTATTTTTAAAGTTATGAGAAAAAATACTAACAATCCACTACAGAAAATCTTCTTCTTCTCCTTTCGGCTGTCCCCTTTTAGGGGTCGAAAACAGCGAATTATCTGTCTCCACCTAACCTTATTCTCTACATTCTCTTTACTCACACCCACTAACTTCATGTCCTCATTTATCGCATGCATATGCCTCCTCTTTGGTCTTCCTCTTTGCCTTCTTTCTGGTAGCTTCATTTTTAAAATCCTCCTACCAATATATTCACTATCCCTCCTCTGTACAATCCACTACATAAAATATGCGTAATAAAAGATGAAAAAGAAGTTAATGTGCAGTATTTAATAGTAACTTACTCTAAGTTTAAAGTATCTATAGTTGCAGAATCCCCCACAAATAGTCATTATTATAAAACTTACCGTTTTCTTAGGTTGGAGTTGGAATTCCTGTACGTTGATATGCCAACTTGTTTTAGTCACATAAAAAGCATCATATTATGTAAAAAAAAACCCCCCCCCCCCCCCCCCTCCCCCCCCCCCACCCCCCCCCCCCCCCCCCCCCCCCCCCCCCCCCCCCCCCCCCCTCCTTTTCTCCCCCCCCCCCCCCCCCCCCCCCCCCCCCCCCCCCCCCCCCCCCCCCCCCCCCCCCCCCCCCCCCCCCCCCCCCCCCCCCTTGTTTTCCAACTGAATGCGCTTTAAAAACCTAGCGGGCTTTACATACGTACTTCAACAGCTGCATCCTATAGCGAGACTCGTGAACTCATTTTGGAAACTGTCTATAATTTGATAGTATTGGTGAAACGCCACCAAATGTGGCAAAGTAAAAGTGAATTTCTGCAATTAAAAAATTAACCTGAGTGAGAGTAAAAGTAAGGCCAGTTAAAGCTGCTCTTAAAAGTACATTTATTCCAAAAATCGATTTAAGCAAATGAAACTAATTAAATATAACATTTTACTACCCACCTCTGGAGCTAATTTGTATATTTTTTACTCTGGGAAAATGTTTTAAAAAATATTGTAAAAGGCTAGAAATTTTATTTCACACCTTTGTGTCCATTTGGAAATGGACATAACATGATTCTGGATGATTATATATCCATGTTTTATTCACGCTGGTCGAGCTGTCAGGGTATTATCAGCTGCTGATTGATCAGAAAGAATATAAAATCCCTTGCTCAGACTTGCAGACTTGTACAAAGATTTTTTTTTATATGTGTGTTCAAATTCAATCATTTCAGACCTAATATTAAAAAAATGTCTGTCTTGATGGTAGACGTCTTTTTCTCTCCACAGTGCATGACCCTGCTGAATGGTTTGAGTAGGATAAAAATGATAGAAATCATATGCTGACTAGATATGGGAACTGTTGGGTCTTAGAAATGACTCCACTATCCACCATCATTACAACTGAATATATTTAAAAAGTAAGTTGTGTATATTTTCAGATCCAGAACAATCATTTCAACATACAATGAAGCATGTTGCAAGCATTTATACACATTTAAACACATTTATCAGTCACCTGACTTTCATTTCAAGCATCGTCTAGTCATCGACATTAGTTTTTTATTGTTTTTATTAAAATCTATAAAATCTGTCCACCTTATTAAGGGTCCAGCAATGTTGTATACTAATCCTTAACATTTATTCTTAACACTTAATCTACTAAGTGTGTATACTAACTAGTCACTTTTTGGGGTTAAATAACAATATATACAGAATTTATCCGGGTGAACATGGAATTTTTTGGAACAAAGATATTCTATAAGGTGGATGTGATTTTGGCAAGTAGAATGCGATCCCGGGGTTAATCATGGATCAACATTTCAATCAACCAATCATAACCATCTAATGACAACAGTGGGTGCAGTCCAAACCCACCTTAATCCATTGTTAAATATTTCCCTCCGTGTAAACCAAAATGTAATATTATAAATGTATTTATTTAATAAAGAAACATGAAATAAATACATCACATGCTATACTAAACAACTGCATACAACATGTATGTGCAGTTTAGTGAGTGTGTGAGCATTTCTCTCGCCTTTGTGACCAACAATGGGCGAACGAGCTGGTGTACAGGTCAGTCATCATGGACTTTTTGGACTGGTGTGAGCGCAATCACTTGTGCTTAAACACCAGTAAGACGAAAGGAGATGGTGATCGACTTTCGGAGGATGACACCACATTACATACCGGTGAGTGTCAAGGGCTCTGACATTGAGGTTGTGGACAGTTTTAAGTACCTGGGTGTTCACCTTAACAATAAACTGGACTGGACTCATAACACCGATGCCCTGTACAAGAAGGGCCAAAGTCGCTTCCATCTTCTGAGGAGACTGAGGTCCTTTGGAGTGTGCAGGCCTCTCCTAAGGACTTTTTATGACTCTGTGGCAGCCTCTGCTATCCACTATGCTGTGGTCTGCTGGGGAGCAGGCAGCACGGACCGGGCCAGAAAGAGACTCAACAAACTGGTCAGGAGGGCTAGTTCTGCCCTGGGCTGTCCACTGGACTCTGTTGAGAAGGTGGATGAGAGGAGGATGTTGGTTAAACTGACATCCATCATAGACAATACCTCTCATCCACTGCATTAGACCGTGGAGGCTATGAGCAGCTCCTTCAGTAGAAGACTGTTACACCCTCCGTGTAGGAAGGAGCGGTTCCGCAGGTCTTTCATACCCACTGCTGTTAGGCTGTACAACAACAGTCTAACTACAGATGCACATAACTGTTTGTTTTCCATTGCCTAACTTATCTTGTAGGTTAGTTGATGCCTAGTTTTTATTATTATTAACACATTATGTATAGAACTGTAAATACTTGTAGATTTTTAAATATGTTTTTTATCGTAAATTGTTTTTATTTCACACAATTTGCACATTTCTATTGCACAAATTTTTCTATTTTCCTACTTTGCACATAATTGTTTTTTTTATCTGAGCCACTGTAACAATTTAATTTCCCCACTGTGGGATCAATAAAGATTATCTTATCTTATCTTATCTTATCTTAACAAAAGATGTGTGTGTGTGTGTGTGTGCGGTAAAAGGTATTTATATATATTTAATTTATGGTTAAAAACATATGGGTTGTAATTGTTACATTTTAAAAGATTGTGATTTAATTAAATAAATGTAAGCCCTGTTTTATAGTAAGAATGTTGCTCTGTTGTGTGTTCTACAGATTATCCGTATAGATTGTATAATTTCATGTTGTGATTTTATGTTAATCCAGGAATCGTCATTGTCATTAAATTGTTGCAGAATTAATACATTTCCAGTTTCAGTCAATAAACTATTTTTTAGTTTGTTTATGGACAAAAGGTAAAAAATTCAAAAATGGATGGGGGGGGGTCAACACACACTGATGACATTAGATGGTTATGACTGGTTGATTGAAATGATTTAGAATCAACAAAGGATGTTAATCCAGGATCACATCCTACTTGGAAAATCAGGTCCACCATTCTATAATCAGTATCTTTTAATAAAATTAGTGCTTTTGCTTAAGAACCTTATTCAAAATTGCATATATATATATATATATATATATATATATATATATATATATATATATATATATATATATATATATATATATATACACATAAACAAGCTTTCATCTAATTAATAAGCGTACATTTACATACTTAATCAAATCCATAAACTAGGTTTTGGATGTTTGATTTAAAAACACTTTTGACAAAGACCTATACTGAACAGATGCATTTATTATTTATTTAAGGAAATACTATAAAAAAATTCTCTGTGCTCCAATTTTTTTTTTCTAAATTTCCCTGGGATAAGCATCAAATCTGCGGCAAGCATTTAAATATAAATTAGCATGCAAAATATTAATACACTAGATAAAATAGCAATAACCATTAATATGGCTTGTACTGTGCAGTTACTTAGATTTCACTACGGCACACGGCATTCATACAGGAAGACTTGATGATTCCCTAATACACAAAGGAAATATTCAAGTGTATCTCTTTGATTACACATCCTGGCTGTGTGCATCATTCATTACAGTGGAAAAGCTTAAGTAAATTTGCAGCACATTTCTTTTCCATTTACTTTTTCACAGTGCCTGGTTTTATTAATCACAGATAGTCAGGTTTCCCAGGCTGTCCTGTGCACTTGGGTGTGTAGGCGCACATGTGAATTTTTTGATAATGAGCCTGAACTCTTCTTCCTGTTGCCTGTGTTAACTGAGGGGTTCTAAATCCCATGGCGACACCATCACAATCCTTGCTTAGGTCTGACTGTTTTCCATTTGAAAGAATATTTAACTTTTCATTCATCTATTCACAGCTACTGAGAACCCTAAGCCTCGCCCAGATTAGCTGCCCGTGGATAATACAGCGAATTGAAGGCAGACGCATACCACCTCCTGGCCTCTGCCTTGTTCTCAGGGTAACCAAACACACTTGGTGGAATAGGGATCCTTGAACATTCTTCATGCCTTGAGGAGAAGCAAGAAAGAAGAGAAAGCGCTTGACACAGGCATGAATTTCAGGGCAGACCTCATTTAAATGCAGTGACCCCGACAAAGAAAATGTCAGGTGGGACAACATGAAGGTTCTGTCACTGCCTAATCTTCGAACCTCTGGTGTCAGAAGTGTCAGCATGGCATGCAGAAAAACACAACCTGAGATTTCATCTGTAAACTCAGTCAAGTATAATTCCCAGATGATGACCCTAAATGGGCACCCTGTTTGCTCCATGGGGTGCTGTATCAGAGCTGATCCTGTGTTCTGACCCCCAACCTCCTAAACTGGCATATGCATAAAAAAAGTATTGTGCTGTAATGTTTGTGACAAAAATAAAGCATTCTTCTTTTATTTCTTTTTTTTTTCTTTGTTAAATAGAAGGGAAAGAGAAAGTCGTTTGGGTGCTTGATCGTTGAGCCAAAATAAATGAGTTATTTACAGCATGTGCCCTTATTCAGAGTGACTTACGTTTATCTCTTTTACACAACTGAGAAATTGCTGTTAAGGGTCTTGCTCAGAGGCCCAGCAGTGGCAATTTAGTGGTGCTGGGAATTGAAACCTGATCTTCCAGGTATCAGTCCAACACCTTAACCACTGAGCCACCATTTTTTTCAAACATTGGTAGAGTTTTTATTAAGTCTTTATTACAAGGTTTTTTAAATAGTTAATCTATTGCTTAATAATAAAATTGTTTTTACCAGAATGGATTTTAAATAATTCGGAGTGACAAGCCCTATAGGATAAACTCAAGAAAGATGATAAGGATGTTAACCTATTTACATGTCTGCACTGTTTAGTCACTTTATTGCAGTCACATTGGAGATAATTCTTTTAATTGTTATCATTTTATGTAAAAGTAAAAAATAATAAAATAAAAATATGTATATATATGATAACTTTTGTTTAAGAGATTTATATCGCAATATTGTGTATTTTTTTTTTTTTTTACAAAGTTTGTCTCATAGCAAGAGACATTGCAAATTCAAACAATAGCAGTAGATCACAGAAATCCAATCTGTGTAAGACATGTGAACAATAAGCCTGAACCAACAATCAATGGCATAACTAACCCTCACAGGGCAGGGGTGAAGGTCCCACAGTCCATTATTTTAAAAAGACTTTGAGAGCAGCAATTATACTGGAAATCCTACACTATACAAACAATTTATCAGCAATAAGAATAAGGAAGCCATATTGGAATTTGCTAAAAAGAAGAGATTATACAGAGAATAGACCCAAAAATCTTATAACCAAGATAAACATTTACAAAGTGATTGAAAGGTTAAAGTGTGGAGAAAGAAAAGCGTTTACTAATGATCCAAAACAGGCAAGCTCATTGCCTACGAACGCACGCACACAATAATGTAATCTACCTCAAGATGGTAACAGCAAAATAAATTGAACTGTACAAAATCATTTAGTCTGCAAATTAACAAAGAAACGCATCTAATTGTCACGAAGCACCACGATGGACCCAGGACAGAGTACCAACACAACAAAGCACTTCATCAAAGGGGAAATAGAAGGTTTAAGACCTGTCAAATCCATCACCAGGCTTTAACTCAACTGAACAGCATTTCACCACCTGAAGAGGAGAGCGAGGGGATAAACCCTGACTAAATAAACAACAACTGAAAGACGCTGCAGTACAAGCCTGGAAAAGCTTCACTAAAGAAGAATGCAACAGATTGGCGATGTCAGTGGTTCAGCAGCTTGATGGAGTTAAAGCAAGCAAGTTATAACCCCCCCCCCCCCAAAAAAAAAAGTAGTGTCATTTTCTTCAAGGTTGTTTAATACTTTTGCTAACCTAGGAAGTAGAAGGCAGTATAACAGAAACACGTCTGGATTTAAAAGAATATTTAAAGTTTATTAAAAAAAAAAGGAACTGGCCTGGCCGTTCTAACACTATACAGAAGATACCAGGGGATAATATGGCACCATTTTCACTTCTGCTAAGTAATTTAAACAAAAATCTGTATAATGTGCACTTATATATCGCACCTTGCCATTTCTATTGGCTCCCATGTTTAAATAACAAATACAAAATTCTTACTGTTTTCAAACCCTGCAGCTTTTCAAAATTGTTTAGTAGTTTTGCTAGTAGACAAACACTGTTGCTTTAGAATTATTGAGTAATAATAATGTTATTACAAATACAAAAATTCCTATAATGGGCTTTGCTTTAAGACTAGAAAAGAAAGATATACCATAATACTATAAAAACCAGTACATGCTAAGAAAAAGAACGCTTATTTTTAGTCCGCTTAGCTAGTCCAGCAGCTGAAATACGGGCTGAATTGTCAAACTAGTAAACCATCTTTTTTTACACAGTTGTTTATTTATATTTATTAAACTTTGGATTTTAATTACACTGCAACTTAAATAAAATTCAGTTGTGGTAGCACACAGGATCATTGCTAATGGGGTGGGGAGGTGGTTAGTGGGTTAAGATGATTCTAAGGGTCCATGCACGTTAGGGGCCCCCCCAGAGATCTGTTTTAATAGTAGTAACAATAGTAGCAGTATATTAATAGAAATTAATTAATAGAGCCCAAAACTGCCAGCAGTGTCGCTGGTAGCACATATGCTGTACATTAGCTTAATGTAGTTAAATTATAGAACAAAAAAAAACACTGAGCACAAGGCCAGAATACACCATATGTGGCCCACCAGTTCATCATTTTGCACACATACACACATATTCAAAAACCAATTTAGTGTAGCCAATGTAATAAATGGTGTGATTTTTTAAAAGGTAATTAGAAACTGAAAAACCTAGAAAAACTGAGGCAGACATGATGAGAAACCCAGTAACCCGAGTTTAGTATAGAACAGGTGACCCTGAGGCTGTAAACCAGCAAAACACTGCTGTCCATTAGCCCACTGCTCCCCTATACTTAAAAACAACAGGTATTACAATACAACAAATGAAAGCAAAGCTTTAAAAGTGATCTCCACAGAATTGTTTACACTTCCTACGTGATGTACGGGTATGAATTATGCAGCATATAAGAATGAGTTGGTTGGAGGCGGCTTTAAGCTGAGTGTCACAAAGTGATACAATTTTTTGGTGCAATTTACATTTACAGCATTTGGCAGACGTCCTTATCCAGAGCAACTGACATTAATCTTTTTTATATAACTGAGCAATTGGGGGTTAAGGGCCTTGCTTAAGGGCCCACAGTGGTGGTTTAGCGGTGCTGAAAATAGAATCCCAGTCTTTCTGGAATTAGTCCAACACCTTACCCACTAAACCACCACCTCCACCCTTGTGTGACAATTGTGTAAATGATAACCTTCTATTATAATAATAATTATACTGTGTAGCAGATCCTACTATTAGGGATACATTAAAGACTGTATTATTGTATTAAATACTAATAAATGATAGTAATCAATGATAGTATTTAAAAATAGACAGGTAAATATAATAGATACAATATAAATATACAATATTTAACATCTAAAATATTGAACCAAAAAGTTTGCCAATTTCCCATTGCCTGTGGCGTTGTTGGATTTACGATGCTTTGTTGTGTTACAGTTACTCCCATAACTGTGCGTATGTTACACTGTTACATCTTTATTTTCATTTAAAAACCGCACTTAACAACGGTGTTACAACAGTACGCCGCCTATGGTTGAACCGTATGCATTTATACTATTAAAACCAGTGAAACCAATGATGTTTTTTTCACCACCGCACGACACACACTCCCCCCACACGCTCTCCCACATGGTACGCGCCAGCTCTGACTTGCACGGGAACGCTGTGTAGTCGCTTCTCGGCTTTCCCCCGCTGCCCCTGCCGCCTCTCTGTATCCTGCAAGCGCGGATAACACAGCAGTAGCCAGGACCACCTTACACTTTTAGATCTTTAAGGGCCTTTTTTTTGTTCGTTATTTTGTGTCAGTTATCTATAGCTGCTGTACGTTACTGGTACTGCGGGTCGGTAACGCGCGCACCGTCCATCCCTTCTCTAGTCTCTCTCCTCCGAGATGATGCCGCTGCGCACTGGATGTTTCCTTTCGCGTTAAATCTCTCATGGGTGACGACGTGCGAGTGAAAAGTCCAACGCATCCTGCACATTTTATTTCATCTACCTAGAAAATAAACACCCAGAGATTTCCGAGGATCAGCCTACAGTATGGTGAGCTCCCATTTTTTTTCCTTTTCCCTGAAAGTGCGTGATGCTGCACGGAGCAAACAAGCGTCATGCAGCAAAATGTGTCTGTGTTGTTTATTGTATATTTCTGGAACATGCAATCTAAATTTGTACTTGGTCAGTAAAGTTAGTAGCTATGGAAGAACACATCTTGTATGAAAAGGCGTCGATCATTGCATTGGAACCGAGCTTGATATTATGGACTGCAGCTCGATCTGGACACAATCTGATGCGTAAAAGTTGTATCCGCAGCCTTTCTTCTTCTGTTTTTAATTGCACTTATATGCGGTTCGCGCAAAAGGCCACGCATGGATGTGCCCGGGCTGCGCGTTTACCGCCTACACGGCAATTTACGCGAGGCGCGCGTAGAAAAATCATCCTGGTCTGCGTTACAGCGCGTCCGCTTTTAGACAGCATATGATACAATAGTCGCGGATCTCATTCATTTAAAGCACAGTTCTTCTTTCTTATTTTTTCTCTTTCTCTTTATTGCACGTTTCTTATCCCGTGTTAACCAGCTGCAGTGATGTGCAGCCCACATCATGTGCTTTCTCTATCCGCACAACCCACGCGGATGGATCAGTCAATGCAAACAAGATTCTTATGAAAGCAGATCACCTTTAACCAGCTGACATCTTTACAGGTTCATTAGACAGTTTTTTTGTATCTGTGGTTTATTTGGGAAATCAAGATTATTTCTGTGTGTGTATTTGTGGGGCTTGTTGTTAGTGGTTATGAGGTGCCTGTGGAAAAGTTTGCAATGAAATGAAATAACGTCCTATTTTTGGGGGTACTGGATAATTAAAAGTAGACAGTTATAATAATAAAAAAGAGATGGTGCAATGCTTTAGGATACAAACCAGCATAATCTCTTATTGCACTGCATGCATTACTCTCTCTGTCAGCCACGGTTAAGCTGAGCACTATTGGGTCTGAACACACAAAGTTAGTTGTACAATGCCACAGGCTGCATGCATAAAAAACTCAACTTTTTGGCTGGTATTTCCAGACATTTGTGTAAAATGCAAACCGACATTTGTGTAAAATGCAAATCAGCCTCCTCTAGCTATACAGGATGGAGTGCTGGGGCGCTTCGAAAATCACAAGTAGCTCCTGCTGACCATAGTGTGGGGCCCAAATACTTGAATGGCTGGATTGAGGTCTGAGGGAACACACTCTGTAATGTCGTGTGAAGCACTTGGGTAATAGCAATAAATGAGTCTGAAGCTGGTAGGTCTCTGTAGAGGCTGACCTTTCTAAAACAGTCTTGTATTCTCCTTGTAGTTGGTCCGAGTTGACGAGCACAGAGAAACGACGAAGACCCGGCTGCTAGGCATGAAAAGGAAACAAAGAAAAGACAGAGCCCCCTTTGTTATCTTTTACTCTCTGCACAATTTATTCTCCATATGATTTTTTTGGCATGAAACTCCTCTCTTCTGCAACTCATTTACGTATAAATGGGATAGTGTTCCGAGGTAGAATAACTCAGTGTATCATTAATAACATAAAAACATCCATAAATATTTAAAAAGTTGCGTTTCTCACATATTGTTTTAATGCTCAGATTTGACATTTTATTGTTTGTAGACTTCGGAGTCAGTTAAAAGCGGTACACCGAACTCTGGTGAGGCTTTCAGTGGGGTCTTGCAGTCTCTCATGCAATAATTGCGTAGACGTTACAGTCACCGGGCAAAGGAGAGAAGGCTTCACTGGAAAGTGGACAGCCAGAGTATGGGGAAGTGTGGCTTATTGTCCTTTTGTTGCCTTTCCCTCCTATTAAAGTGGGCGACAATTGCACCCCTGCTGGGTCTTTCATCCCTGCAGCGCCACAACCATTTGATCACTGCTTTTAGCAACTGGCTGTTGGAGGTGGTTTGCTGGTAGAACACTTCACTGAAACCTAGTGTGATAGAGCTGAAGTGAACACCCCACTGTTTTCTTTTCTCCTCATCCTGTTTTGCACCTATTACGCAAATTCGAAGCGGAAAATAATTTAATCTCTTGGCGTCTATGCTTTTTTTTAAATCCCAGTTTAAACTATAATTTTTATTTGTATATGTTTTACCTACTAAGAAAACAGCTAAAGCTAAAGGCTAGAAGAACAGCCTGCCTTCTGATCTGAAGTAACCTACTGGACACATGTCGCTTTAGCCCACCATATGCACCGGAACAAATTTTTAGGACCCCAGGAGCGGGATCTTTTATTGGCTTGTAAAGAAAGTAATCAGAACTCTCATCAGCTCTCTCATTTTGGTGAAGGCAAATCCTTTTGACCTTCCGCATTGCCCAGTGTAGCATGAGGAAAGTTGGATAGAGGAGCAAAGGCAAGCGATTTTATCGGCTAATGCGGATGCAGCTCATAGTTAGAAAGCAGAGTATACATACAAAGCCAAATCGATGAAGCACGTTACAGCCTTGACCTCGTGCACACTCCACAACCCAATATCAGATCAATGGGAAAATTGGTGTGACCTTTGATGTTTGGATTTTTTTGCTATAGTAATTAAGCTTTTATTGTAAGTAAGTTTATAGTGCTAGAAATACCGCTTAGAACTTTGATTACCGTGATTTAGAACAGTATTCATAATGTAGCAAAGGCACACAGCAGTTTCTCAAACAGCCACCAATTTATTCGGTCAACCGTTTAGCATTATTGGTTTGTCCCGTAATGTCTAAAAAGCTTTCAGGGAAAGTTATCACGGTAGAATCTGTATCATCTTTTACATGTAATCTGTAATCATAGAACACTTAACAGCAGCAGGTATATGATATCGCACCGATTTAATGATAGTGACGGTTTATGAGCTGGGAAAATGCCTCCTTTCTTCAGAGGTCAGGGCAAGTATGCAGGTTTGGCTGCTTCCAGTTCTGCCCTTTCATGTCCAGGAAAAAAAGGATCTAATGAGAAAGAAAGACTTTCTTTTTTTTTTGCACCGTAAGATGTCTTCCAAAGATGTCGGCTCGTTATTTTAATTTGCAGCATCGTTATAAATACACTTTTCTTTAAATAACATTTCCACTGGAATTTAGCCAGAGGGGAAAAAAAACCACCCAACAGCTTAGACTGTTAATTACCAAATAAGGTCTTGTTTAATTGTGGTAATTAGGTCTTGCTTAGGTAGTCCTACAACAGCTCAGTCAAAACAATGCACCAGTGTTGGTCTCCTTTATTTTTGTACTCGGTTTCACTAATGATAGTAGGAAAAAAGGCGTGAATGGCTCGGAATGTAATTTACCCTCTTTAACGACGCTTCATTTGCCTCTCGTTTTATATAGCGGAATCACGCCATGACTACACGTTCAGCTTATAACACGTATGTCTAATCAAACATGACATCTATCATTGTTAAGCGAGCCCTAAAACCTCAGCCGATCCTTTTGCTTTCTTTATTCACAGACTTGAGAGACATAATAGAGAAGAGGGCGCTGTATTTACTTGCCTGAAGCATTATGCTTAGTTGAAACTGCAGTCTGTCACATAGTGATTTATCACACCAAGAACTAATGACATCCTATTGAGATAACATTTTATTGTACTCAAGAGCTGGGAGCTACGAGTGAAAAAAAAAAAAAACAGTAGCCATCTTTATTTTCAGAATCACTGATCACTGACTGGTGACTGTAACACTCAAGCGTCGGAGATCAGCTCAACTCCTTCTTTCTTTCTGTCTCTCTGTCTTTCTTTCTTTCTTTCTTTCTTTCTGTTTTTCTGTCTTTCTTTCGTTCCTTTTCACTCTTTTTGTCTTTCTGTCAAATGAAACTTGCATAATCTCAGGAAAATGTTCATTCAGGGGGACACATTCCTAGCAAAGTTATGCAGCTGTCAGAGCTTTGCTGCGTTCTCTTCTAAATGCGGCTGTTGCGCAAAATGCGATGCGAGGGACACGTTTTTTCACTTCTCACCCAACCAGTTGGTGGAGAAGAAAAGCTTGTCCCTTACTTAGACCTGGACCTAGGACTAAGAAATTGTGCTTTCTGAAAGCCGGGATCAGGATCAGCAGCTGCCACATTTGCATCCGAATGCACTTGGAGAGAGCCGGTTTGACATCCTGCCCACCTCCTATACACTAGCAGCCAGGTAGACCCTCAGTTTATTTACAACATGCATGCTGATTTGTAACACACAGAACACATTTCAAAGAGTCCTTATTTCTGTGGCTTTAGAGGACACACACAGACGGCTTGCATTCCTGTAATATGGATTACAATTTTTTCGTTCGTGGTCGCTTATTTGCACATTTAAATAGAAGGCTTTGATAAATGTAGACGAGTAAAGGTGTGAAATTGAAGTCGAAGCAGGTTTGTTTAGTTTAGTTTAATCAATCAGGAATGGAGGCTGATGCAGGGATTACATAAAAGCCTGGGAGGAGTTATTGCTCACAGTTACTTGACAGCTGAAAGCAGTGGATCCTTTAAACGGAATAATTAATCAATTAACTTCTATTTGCCATTAGCGGTGATAACACTCTCGGCCAAAGAAGGGTCAGTGCCGAGTCCTCACTTTATCCTTCTCACGTATTGTCTGCTTTGTTTAAACATGCTAATGCACCACATGGCCTGCAAATGACCTTATTCCTATTGGTGCACGGAAAGGGTTTAAATAGAATTTGATCGAGGTAGTTTTTAACACGGCGGGACGCTGTGCACAATGGAAAGATGATAAATGCTCGTCATACACTAGCACGTTAATAAAGAGGTTAGCACTTAGCTTTCAGCCCCCGGACTCTAGTGTGGTTCACATAAAGCTTGAGCCCTGAAGCATGTGCCCTTTCTGATCCCTAGAGTTTACTGCCCCCTGGACTCTTTCTCATCAGTCACACAATCCCCGGTGTCGAATGAACACGTGAGTCCAGCTGGGCACAAGCTAACACCGGATAAAAGCGTTGGTTGCTGTGAGAGTTAATAAAACTCAAATACTTGCGGTGTGTTGGTATGGAGTTTCTTAGCATTGCAAATAATAATGTTAGAATGATATACCGTTAATAGAATGATATAAAGGCTGACTAATATTGTGAAATCTAATTGTTAGTCTACACATTGGAAATACACAAATAACTCTTTATCCTAAATGATTTTTGTCTGGTTTTATTTGGGAAAAAGGTTAAACAGTGTATTTAGAACCCTAAAACATAAGAATCCTTAACCTTTCTTAAAATTAATTAATTCCATTGGTGAGTAAAGAACTCTTTGAATAATCCTTCCCAAAAAAAATGTCTATGCGATGTTGCATGCATTATAAAGAATACAAAAATCAAAAGGCATGTGTAAAATGAAAATAAATCAATGCTGATATATAAATATATCAAGCGTATTGGCATGTTTTAATTCAACCCAGCATATGTTTTGGATTTCTTAAGTGTTTTTACTTCAGAAGCACATGCAGGCCGGAGTTTAATAAGCATCTTTGAAGCATATCGATTCTTTTTTTTGTCTCCTCCGCTGGAGGCGTGGGGTGACCTATGCTATGAATAGGGCCTTTTTACTTTATCCTGCTCATTGGCAATATGAGGCAGAATCAACCAGCGAACTAGCTTCAGGAAGGGAAGGGGAGGGGGTGACAATACATACTCAAACCACTTTTAAGAGCGCAAGAGGGCTCATGTTTCCCCTCCTGAGCGGTCACTAACAGAATGTCCATTGTGTCCTCCATTTCACACTACACATGTAGCAATTTCTGTGATGATTCGCATAAGCCACGGAAAGCTAATCACCACCGCGGCACGCCGGACTCGAATTTCAGCTTTTGTCACCGCAGCTTAATTTACTGTCACAAACTTTAACATGCCTCATATATATCCAGTCGCGTGTACAAGCGTGGAATACCGCTTCGCACCTAGACAGACAGGCCGTCGGGTTAGCTTATGGCTGCCGTAGATTTGCCGGAGTAATGTTAGTACCAGCGCATTATTACATAGCCATTACGATCGCAATTATCGGTGTAGTCTGGACTAATGGAGGAAATGCGCTAGCAGTTAGAAAACTGCTGTGGCTTTACTGGTCTAACGCCCTCTCTTCTGTAGCCAAGTGCTGTCAATTAGGGACCATAAGAGAAGATTTATAGCAGCGCATTTAGTGTCTGCGATTCAGACACTGGTAATGTGTTGTCTGTGCGCCGCTGAGTATTATAATCACACAACTCAGGGATCTTCAGCTTCTAAACCGGTGAATTAAACTAATATACACATATACAATATCAATCAAAAGTTTGAATGTGCTTTGTCATATCTGAGTGGTTTCAGAGTTCTAGAATAAAAGCAAACAAATAGTGAAAAAACAACACTGGATTTTTTTTGTCTGGAAGTCTTTGTCAGTATATACTATATAAATAAAAGTATTGGAACACTTACACATTACATCCTGATTCGGATCTCCTACTCATATAATAACCTCCAGGAGATTAAAGGTGCAGTCGGTGTTCCAGTTCACTGCAAATGTTAAGTCAAGCTTCTATGCAGAACATTTCCATTCTTTCACTCCGAACAGTACACACTTTTCTATATGGAGCGCTGGAACTTTGTTCCTAGTTCTAGTAAGGGGGATAATATAATTTATCATATAGTTTTTTTATGTTTTGTCTTTGTATAAGCAAATTCTTGTTTGCCTAGCATATTTTTTAAATCATGGTTAGTTTATTAGTATGGGTAACTCTTTCAGGTGGCTAAAAAGTTATGAGCCCTACACCATTCAGGATGTCTTCACATGCATGGTTCTATATCGTTATTTAATATTTAGTTATTTTTGATTATACTCTTCAAAAAAGAAAGACCAAGTGAAAAAAAAGACCTGGTCTTCTGCAATCATAGTTAGTCTGTCTCAAGGTTTGACACATACGGACAGGCTTTTTTGCCCATCACGGTTGTAAATCGTGGGTATTTAAGTTCATGCAGGCTTCCGGTCAAACCATTCACCTGTGACCTCTCATAAACAAGGCTTTTTCATCTGCAGAAACAATGAGTAATGAGTTGTTGTTTTTTTACACTATTTTGTGTAATGTTTTCTGGAAAAATCCAAGGAAATCAGCAGTAACTGATAGCTGACTAATCTGACTATATTTGATGTGTCCTGTATCTGCATGACACTTAATTGGCCAATGATGGGAACATTTATATGTATAGCATTTAGCAGATGCTTTTATCCGAAGCGACTTACTTTTATCTTATTTATACAACTAAGCAACTGGAGGTTGCTCAGGAGCCCAAGAGTGGCAACTTAGTGGCGCTGGGAATCGAACCCCAATCTTCTAATTAGCAGTCCAACACCCTAACCACCGCGCTACCACTTCCCTTTGGAGAAACGGAACTTTTATTGGAGAAGCAGGCGTCCAGGTTTTTCCAATTAAGTGTCCTGTAAGTGTAGCTACGTGATAAATATAACTGTGTTTAGCAAAAGTCAATAAGAATTTGGGATTTAAAAAAACCCTGTCATGCTTAAAACTTTATGTGCAATGCTGTCTGTCTGTATAGTTTAAACGACAATAAAATCATTTTCTGTCTGGAATTTGAAATGTCCATATGTCCAAAAACACTTAAGGTCTAAAAAAAATCCTTGTAAATATAAATGCCAGTATAATTACATGGCTTGATTTGTGTATCCCACGCATTGAAAATCCTAAGTTGCATCATGGGATGTACAGTTAAACAGAATAATCTTTAGTGACTGTTATTCAGAGCCACTCGCCAGAGCTCCAGTGGCCATTCTGCAACAACAATCTCCAAGATCGAGGGAACAAGCAAATGAAAGAAAAGGAAAGCTCGAGGAGCTGATGAAACTCGTTCTGTCCTGTGACAAAGAGAGGACTCCTGGGACCGAAAAGTAGACAGAGTGGAAGAGTAAGTGAGAGAGAGAGAGAGAGAGAGAGAGAGAGAGAGAGAGAGGAAAGTGGAGAAAAATGTGAAGGGATATAACACAAGTCGGAGAAATGCGAAATAAACATTATGCATAGAAAATTCTAAATAAAATGCAAAGGAAATAGGGGAGCGAGAAAGGGAGATTGCAGCCTGTTAAGAAAATTAGAGCCCAGTCCTCTAGAGACTGTTTGGAGGACAATAATAAGACAGATTTATTCTGTTAGAAGGCTCAATTTCCAGATCTTTTAGCTTTATTAGACAAACAGAGTGATTCCACATTTCCTGTACGTGCGGGTCGCTCACCTCTGACTCGCCTCCCTGTGGCGTTTCATCATGTGTCCCGTAATCTTATGCAAGATGGTGAAATTGCAGATAATTCGCAGGTAATTAGGCCCAAGTGATTTGCAGGTGAAAGGATGCTGGAAGTGAGTGCTGCGTTTTAATCTCACCGAGACGGTCGCACCTGCGCAGTAGAAAATGTTTTTTTAAGTGGATAATTGCATAATGCTAGACTTGTATATGCATTTACACCTAATAACATGGTATGGAACGATAGAATCGGGGTTGAAAGCAGAGAGGATGTGAATAGATTAAAGCTTCCACTTGTTGGGTTTTGTGATACATTGAATATCTCTGAATATCTTTTAGGTCAGGTGACTTAGCAAACAAAAGCCCCCCAATTTTTCTCACGATAAAAACGCCTCAGCATGACCGAACCAATGTCTTTTGTAACGTCTGTGTTTTTAAAATGCCAGAGAACGGTGTCCTGTTTTAAAGCAAGGTTTTCTTTGTTTTATTGGAGGACATACCGGTTGTCCAATTGATTGCTTTGTTTGCTCCACTTTCCACTTGTCTTGTTCACAAAGTGACCCAAGGGGACGAGAGTCTGAGCTTTTACAGGATAATTCAAAAAATAAGAAAGAGATGTATGTGTGTGTAGTGAGATAGGGGACAGTGAAAAGCGAACGAGTCTTTTGTATCATGACGTCGTCAGTGTTTTTCCTGTTCCAGATCTCCCACCATAGCTCTCCTCCACTACAGATTGTCTACTCATTTGTGCGTATCAAAGGCAAAGCACTTCAAGAGGCAAAACGGTCTGTGAAATGAAAGACCTGCTAAGCCTTCTAATACAACAGCAATTAAGATCCCACAATTAAAGCGCTTACTCTGGAATTTGGCCTCCATGCAAGGGCACCGTCAAATAAAGCAGGAGCACTCAGCCGGAGAGGCCGTGCAGAGCTTGCAAATAATTACAGGTGGTTGTTGCACAGAAAATTGAATTAAGTTGGAGATTGAGGACTGAAAATGAAAAGGCAGATGTATAGGCAAAGCCTCCGGAGTGAGTAAACAGTCTCGGGCGACATCTCGGTTCGGTTGAAGTAGTCGAATGAATCCGAAACATTAATCCATGACCTGAAAGGAACGAAGTGATGCAACTGCAAGTAAACAATCCCAACGCTTTAGTGCTGCCTACTCATTTATCACCATTATTGCGAATATGAGTTTTTTACCAGGACGCTTACATAAATGACCGTTTAAGTTGTCATTTGAACAGAGATCATATTAATACTTAAGTATTTAAGATGAGATGAAAACAATTTTTGTACCAAATATTATGTTGGTATATTTATTATGATATTTAATATTGTGATTATGTTTTTAATATACAGACATTCTTTGTATATTCTACACCATCTCAACACCATGCAAATGACTTTTATCGTAGTATAACTCAACAATCATAGCAAAAGCAAAAAAAAAGTAGTAGAAATATGTCTGAAGAGCCGGCTGTCGTCTGCGTTTCGGACAACACAGCCTGTAAACACCATGTAATTGTAATTAGCAGATAAAAATGGAAAGCAGGATAATTATAAAAGTACATTTGTCACATTTACTGTACAGCTCAGTGAAATTAGTTTTTTGTGCATATCCTATCTTAGTATGTTGGGGTCAGAGTGCAGGGAGCAGGAATGGTTAAAGGGTCTTACTCAAGGACCCAATATTGGCAGGCTGGCAAGGGTGGGGCTTGAACCCAGGACTTCCTGGTATTCCAATCAACAACATAGCTCCTTAACTATTTGAGCCACCATTGCCCAATTCTGACTACGAATGTAGTATAAATCCAGGTTCCTTGTAGAGGTCAGTTTGAGAACTTTTATTTTAAAATTTATCAGGCTGATTTAGGATAGAGGTAATGGTGAATAAAGACTTGTCACATATACTAGACAGTGTCAAGGGGTAAAATTCATAAGAACTGCCCGTAAAAAATTCCAAAACCCTGTCAGACATTATAATGATTAGTGAAGATTTAAATTCCAATTCCGATAAATGACATTTTATAGCACTGACATTATCAACCCGGTCTGTGAAGCATAACCGTTGATTAACATACCTGACAGTGTAGCTTCGGTGCTCATTTAAACATTTTCAGGACAGCATTCCCATCGTATAACATGCCCGGTGGAATATATTACCAAATCTAGTTTAGTTTAATTCGCTGAAGAGGAAAGGATGCAGGATAGACATTCATTTCTTACATTATGCCGATTTTATGTAGATGAACTTTGGCCTGGAAATTCCGACTTGTTGTTCTTGTGAGCCACTTGAAAACAAGAAGATTCAACTACGGTCTTTTGGGACATGAGAAAATGGAGGGACTAATAATTATTAGGTTGAGGTCATAGCAGACACATCTGGAAAAGCAGCTGCTGTTTGCTGCACTTGTATACGCTACAATCTTGAAAGTTTTTCAGTTCCTTTTTTATTTTACACTAGGTATGTTTACATGTACTCATTTTTCCCCAATCTGGATTAAATTAATCCGATTGCAGATTTCAAAAATTATAATTGCCCCCAACAATGCATTCCTATCAGAATATTAGTTTACAAACGCATTAACATTCACAAAAATTGTAAGCCTTAAATAAACGTTTTCTTAGCATCTTTTACTCGAGGATTCTATAATGGTCGGAAAAGCAGTGCAAAATGAACTAAAAATTGCCGAAATATCTGTCCTGTCGTCTCTTCAATGACACAAAACTTTCAGAAAAAATTAAAGCAATCTATAGTTAAGAACTCAGCATCAGCATTGTGTAATGTTTTCTGTACAAACGGAAAACACAGCCTTTCCTTTAACATCGTTGTTTAGTCTTGACATCACATCTTTTCACTAGAAATGAAACTCCAACATGGCAGGAGCCAGAATTCAAAACCAGAAAAAAGCATGAAGTCATTTTTAATCAGGATGTTTGCAAGTAGTTTCCACAGTTTGAATAGGCTCCAGATCTGCTAACGTGATCTTTCTGCACAGATGCTCTGATCCCTGCTAATCTGCTTAACCAGGAATGACCAACTCCTAAAGATCTTCCTGCCCAAATTTCATTCAAGTCCTAATCTAAGACAAATGCGTACACACACTCTTCAGTTAATGACGTTTCTAAGCAGCATCTGAAAATCAGATCCAGGTGTGTTTTGAACTAAACACTGCAGGGGAGCAGATTACTGGGAATGAGGTTACATACTACCCCCTCCCCCCTAAAACCACCACCATCAATACACACACAGACACATCCACAATTTGTTCCTTTTTCACACTTGCTAGCTGTCCTTCCAGTGCCAAACTTTGTTTACCCACAAACAAAACCTAGGCATTTTCTCTGTAATGGCTGTGTGACACTCAGCCGTTACTTAACACACCTTTATGCTAACTAAGGTGTTACTAATAGACAAATGCCAGTGAATTTCCCCCTTTTTGTCCTACTAGGAAGTTCAGTTCCTTTTCTTTGAATATTTGCTAGCTTGTCTGTCTCTCTTTAAACGGATTCGGAAACGTTTGGCTGTTGCAAATTAATGATCTAAAAGAGCTTATGAGTGACAAAAGAACCATTTACTGTAGACACAAGTTTGATTTGTTATCTATAGAAAACATAAATCGAAAAAAAATAATAATAAGTTGCCCATTTCGAGTTTAGGCCTTCAATTTTTGTTTGAACAGTGTGACATTTACTAATCGATCATGGGTTGTTTACTCCAGTAAGAAGTAAGAACAAATGTCAACTTTTGTACAAATCCTATAGTGAGTTACACAAAAAAAGATGATATTCATGCCAGAAATCTCATTAGTCAATAAAGTAGAAGAGATCGTTAAACTAGCCAGCCGGTGGCACACACTCAGCTCTTTGTTTTCCCACCAAAGCGGCCTCTATTCAAACTGCTGGTGCATGGCGCTCGACTCCAAAGGCATGCGGGCCTGTGGCGGAGAGAGCTGCGAGAGACTTGTCAATATATTTTGTGAGCATTAGGCAGCAAAGTGGAGTGATAGCTCTCAAGGGGGTTGCCCTTAAGCTGTTCTTCTATAAATATTAATAAGGCCCACCAGCCTGCCTGGAAGGTAGCTCGGCACATTTGGCCCGTGTCGCCGGCTGTAGTTCAGCATGTCATGCTGCGATGGTGGAGAGGACGAGTTGACATTTAGCGACACGTCTCATTTCCAGACCAATTTTATGATTTCCTTCTGGAATGGCACCCCAAGCTGCTGACCTAAAAAGGAAGAATCAGAGATGTATAAGCTTTTTTTTTCTCAACCTCCAAATGGATCCTATCAACAAGTTAACGTGTCAAGCGCTGCAAGGGCAAAAACTTTGCGCTCGCCTAGAATCAGCATGCAAAGTGGATTAAAATAAACTAAACATGACACACTAATATCATCACGTTATTGTACATGCACTTTTATTCATTTATTCATCTTCCATACCCGCTTCATTCAGGTTACCTCCTTAATTCGGGGTCATGCGGGGAGCCTATCCCAGCCGTCTCTGAAAGGGTAAAAGGCAGGAGGTGTACACCCAGGAAAGGGCCACACACACACTCAGTTTAGAATCACTAATCAACCTAACATACATGTTTTTGGACTGTGAAAGAAAACCGGAGTACCGGAGTACTGTGAGGCAACAGTGCTAACCACTAAGCCAACGTGTTGCCCTACATGCATTTTATTTTTAGAAATACATTAATGCTCATCAATATGGAGAAGACGTTCAACACAGATGCCTTTTACACACACACGCTCATTAAAACCCCTTAATTTATTCGAGTTCTATTGATAGTCCAACGACCAGCATAGCAAAGTTTAGCTAAGCATCTCAAATCCCTCTCATGTCCTGCTTAAGTTTCACGTAGATATATTGGCCTGCATAATTATCCTTCCCCAGCACAGAACAGACTATTAAAAACTTAGCCATACATAATGCATTGGTGACCGTCACTAGAGTTTATCTTTCCACTTCTGCAGACAGAACATCCCTGAGTGGAGGAATAACCTTTAAAAGAACAGTGTTCTTATGTTTTGGTGCTTCATTTTTCTTTGCAAAATAATGTCAGGTCCTCTAAGCGCCTTTGAACTGACCAGGAAACATAGCGTTCAGCTCTGGGTGTAAGTACTGAGGCGTTTAATGGCTGCCAGCTCAGGCATTCGTGCTTTAACTTGCCTTTTGTTCCCATTTGGTGCAGCTTTAGTTTGTTAAACGCATTACTCTGGGGAATTGAGTGCACGAGTTAAGGTTGGGTTTGAAGTTATGTTTGTGTGATTTTTTTAGCTATAAATGCTATGTGACATTATGATCTAAGTAATAGAAAATAGTCAAATATGTTAGGATTATTGCCTAACAGTCATACCATTTTTTAGTTCAAGATAGAGACCAGCTGGGTCGTACATGGGATATTTAGCGGATTGTGGTAATACTTTTGTAAGTAAGAGGTTTGTTGATTGATTATTCGGGGGCTTGAAGTCAGGGCCAGCAAGGTCTTCTCTGCTTCCAGTCAAGTGTGGATGTGGATGATTTTTTGTTCAAACAGATTTTTCTATGTGCTACCATGTTAATCTAATCTGCCCAAGGCCTTCAGAATTAATGGTGTTGCCCACGTAACTTAAACTATATTAGTAGTGGCAGATTGCTAATTGGTTAATATTATTTTTCCGTTCTCTGATTCGTTGTTCAGAGTAAATTCTTACAGACTAGCACAGACCAACTAAACGCGTCTGTACAGTTAAATTAGAATTTTTACGCCCACAATGGCTGACAGAGGAGGAGGAGAAATTGACTTGGTCTTTGACATACTTAAAACTAAAAAGGATAGACATCGAGAGGAGAGGTCGGCTAACCCCAAAGATAACTAGCTTGTCTCAACCTGGAAAAGAGTTTGTTCATCACGTCCAGACCAGTTTCCAACCGTTAACAACCGTTAACACTGATTTACAGCCTTTAAATGTATTAGATATTTTATAAATTTTTTTATGATATTATATTATTATTAAGATAAATATTGATTCTGTATTACTCCAGATGATGTATGTGATAAAGTTGCGGTTGTAGTGTAGAGGTTTGGAGTCTTGACAGGGTTTCTTGCTTTAATAAAAATTATCCTCAATACGCGAAATGTCTCTCTTTCTGTAATGCTCTGCTGTGTTATATTGGGTTTTTGTATAGTATTGATGGTTTTTCTAATTGTGACGTGATAGCGGTGGTATTAAGAGGTGTATCAGTTGGGTAGGTCCCCACTGAAGGTCCAGGTGCCAAATGCACTGCCTGCCACTGGTTGGCTTCATAAATAAAACAGGAAATGTTAGATAATTCTAACTGTATTCCAAATATTAACACTTGAGATCCTTTTTTGAAGTGTAATAATAATTGTAAAAAAACAGCAATGGCAGTAGTCACAACAATACGAAGAACAACAATACCACTAAAATAACAGTGTATAATATGTCTATTGTTGGTTATTTATTGGTTGGCATTAATAATTAGAAACAATTATGGCATGTCAGTAATGATGTACATAGGATAGTGGTCTTTATAATGTGTCACTGTTTGGCTAAAATTTGTTTGCCAACCTGAGAATTATGATGTCATAAAGTGTATCATGAAAATGGCATAAAATAGGACTTTACCATATAAATAAAAATCTGCTATTCCAAATCTAGCCTACATTATAATCTGTATTGTAGATGTTTAGCATTATTTCATTTATTACAAAAGATCATTAATCTGTATTGACAGCATGTGAAATTTAATAAAGTGTATAAAAGAAGTATAAAAAGATTACACAGTTCACTTGGCACGACAAAACCTGCACCAACATGTGTAGATGACACAGAGGGATATATTGTTTCGACTCTTTCTGATGGGTGTACAGTAAGTATGGCGTGAATGCGATAAAAGTGTAGCATGTTTATTCTAGATTTCAGGTCAAAGTCAGTGGATTTGCTTGTCATAGTATTTGCTTTAGTAGAGCTGCTGTTTATTCTGGCTTTTTGAAGTCTAATGATTCTCTGCAGCTTGGATCAGAACCACGAGTGCCGTGTGACGAAGTGCTAAATCGCACCTCAATGATGTTTCAGAGTTTGCTCAAGATTCAAGATTAGGGTGTTAATTAATTGACAAATGTGGCTGAAAGTTATTTTTATCTTTTGTCAAATAAGTTTAGCATTATATTATATTCACCCATAGGTAGGAGACATTTTGTCCTCTCTGTTTGGTAGGTGTACTGTTGCTTAGTGCATACTGATTAAATATGTTCTCAATGCATCCAATAATACAGTTTTGTCTGGACTTTTCTCAGCAGCAGATGTTTGAAGAATTCGAATGTACAGGCTGTCCTTGTGGTTAAACAGAAACCAGAGCATTTCCCCGGTTCTTTGTTCAGCATAAAACGAGAGTGTTGACAAATCATGTCATCATGTAGCCACTCTCTGTTAGTGCAGTCGTTTTGTCCTACCTTGGACAAAGTATGAAGGACAGACGTAACAAAAATCGCGTCTGGTTTTAACTGCTGTTTTAGCAAATACCACAAGCCAACGTTAGCAGAAGTGCGCCTCGAGCAGCGTGGCTCAGTCATGCACATCACACTTTCTAATGACTTCAGCCAAGTGAGAACCTCGAACATAAGCAGACTTTTATTTCATTTTTAGTGCCCAAACATGCATTCCACTGCTCTTACCATGGCCCATCTACCAGCATGGAGAACAGCGGGATCCTTTTCTCCCCTCTGTTTTGATTTCGGAAGGTTAAAGAAGGTTAATACCATTGATTATGTATGCATTAATTTGCATCAATAGTATTGAACTTTATTTAAACTGAACTAAAAGAAAAGTTAAAGCAAGCAAAGTGCATTTACATTGATTAATTCAGTACATGCATGACTTCCTTAAAAGCAAAGTCAAAGCAGACATTTTTGTATTTAGGCAGTTGGTTTCGTACATTCTCTTTAATTTAAAGTTAAAAAAAATCCGAAGCATTGACATAAGAACAGAAAAGACAAAAAAACAAAATAAGGAGCACACATACCCTTCTGCTTATATTTACATTCCTGTCATTTGCCAGGCCCCTTTATTCAGAGTGACTTTTTTTTTTTAGACCAGCGCATTAAAACCTTAACCACCAAGCTACCACTTTCAGTTTATACAGCTGAAGATTGTCTGCTCTTACAGTCTGTCCACCTGCGAGATGTTTCTCTGTTTATCAGGCTTGTAAAGCATGTTTATTTGAGTGACTATAACTTTTCTGTTCACCCAAACCAGTCTGGCCATCCATTTCTGTCATCACTCATCAACAAGGTGTTGTTTTTCAAACCAGTCTATGTAAACGCTGTGTAACTCTGTGTGTGTGTGTGCGTGTGTGTGTGAAAATATCAGCAGTTACTGACAACCTCAAACTAGTATGGTCTTTAACGAAGAAACATTCCACAGCCACTGAGATCATATTTCCCTATTCTGATCTGTAACAAGTGACACACTCATCTGGATGGGTTCATCATGCTATTGTTAACTGTGATACCCTAACATGTGCTGTACAGATGTTATATGATCTTTTTTATTACTAACTGAAAGTACTATCCCACCCAACAAGTTGCCACTGCTGGGCCCCTAATAAAAGCCCTCTAACCCTCAATTGCTCAGTTGTTTAAATAAGATCAATGTAAGTCACTTTGGATAAGGACGTCTGCCAAATGCTGTAAATGTAAATGTTTTAGCCAGTCGAGTACAGGTAAAGTCACATAGCAGGAGGAGGGAAAAATAATAAATCAAACACTGTGGATTTATTTCAAAATATTTGTAAGCTGTCTTGTCAACCAAAATGTTGTCTGTCAACCTGAAATATTTTTTTTTTATCTTATCCAGTATTACATAGTAGCCCATAAATATTCCACACATATTTTCTCATAAAAAATATCAAGTGCACTTTATCACCTTTGTAATTTCAGTGGAAACACACCGCTCACACTATTTATACTATGAAAAGGCATCCTGTATGCTATCTGGGATGCACTTCATGTCTAGAACTATATCCTTACATTATTATTCTTTCACCATTACTTATATCAGTCTGAACACATACCAAACCAGATTTTATTTTTTAGATCATACAGAACTGTATCACTCCTTTTTTCTGACCAAAACACTGTGGGTCATATAATGTTGAAGGTGTGAAGGTGAGTGATAATAAAGGTATCACATGCCTCTGACCCATTCTTTATTTCGTAGCTCATTTTCTTGCCCCCTGACACCCACAGCATGGCCATATGAGGGATTGAGAAGTGACGAAACGCACCAGTGCCACTAGATTTGTGTCAAAATCCATTTCCATGAAATTTTCTAAAATCGACTGATAAAAATGCCAGGTACAAAATGAGTTTTCTAATAGGGTTATTAATATTAATTTAAACCAACTATTTTATTTCAGCATGCTAAAAATATATATATACTAGGATAAGATTTGTTCGAGATACTTCGAAGAACACGTAGACCGATATGTAAATTTTGCCCACTTTCTTATTGAGCCCTCATTAAAAAATAGAACTGGTTTAAGGGACGTCACGTCGTGTCATATTGGAGTTTGATTAAATAATAGTAAAGTGAATACAAGCTGTGATTAAGTCTGGCTTTTTGGTTGGATTGGTAAAGTGGATTGGTGGTTGCTTTAAACTGAAAATAATGATTTGCTGTTTAAAGCCTTGAACCTTTAGGGTCCTTGAAAACTGCTGTAGTCTAATTCGTCTAATAAGTAAAACCAGCTATTTTATACCATGAAACGCAGAAGCTATTTTATAATTTGCTGTTTTATTTCATTTCAGTAATTTGATTGGATTGAACATTCTGATGATTCTCTAGCGAAGATGCGACTGTGCTTATGAGCCCGGTTTTGCATAAAAATTCTGCTTAGACAGTACAGCGCATTATCTGCAACCTCGAAGCATATTCCTACACGCTAATTTATGTTCAATATTAAATGTTAAGGACATGGTCGTTAGGGAACGGAGATACATCAGAGTAATATGGCCAACTTAAAAAAAAAAAATTCATCTCAGCCTCAGTGAATATGTGTTTGATTTTGGGCCTGTGGTTCAAATCCCATGAAGCCCAAATCAGAACTGGGACGAATTTAATAACCAAAACGGCACTAGAACATTCGCAGCTAGTTAACGTCTATACTCAGTGACGTGTCCAGAGAACAAAAATGTTGCATAATAAATAGAAAAGTACTCCTTGTTAAATAAATAATAGGAGCACTACAAGTCTAGACAGGGCAATAGATAGACCAGGGCGAATTCTTATTTAGACAATACCATCTAGCTTATCAACTTATTATTAGCTGTTGCTGGAGGTCTGCAGTTGGAAACACAGCACAGCTGAAATAAATCTCTGTTTCAGACTGATTTGATTCTCATCCTTATTTAGGCTAATTTGTCAGTTTTTGCATTATTACAAACCATTTCAACATTATTATAACAATTTTACATTAAGTAAAGGCTATTTTTCTTTATTTATAACCCTAAAATATTTATTATCCCTTAGAATATTGTTACTTTTGCATCAGATTGTGTTCAAGACATTTCGGTCCAATAACATTGCATCAGCATCTGCATTTCATCTGTATCTGTATCTATTAAATGCTCCAAATATCCATATCTGTATCTGTGTTTGGACTTAATCCTGATGTGGATGTGGTCTAACATAAATGATTAACGATTCCCGCTGCTATCTCAATTGTTTCGTTACATAACTTTTGGCATATTAGTGTCTTCCACCAGAAAAGCTCATACATTGACAAATACAAATGAAACAAAAGCATCATTATTGTATTTTAACTACATCTATATATTTTAGCTTGATGGGATTCCAGAGGTTATTTAGTAAGAGTGTAAATTGACTCTGTCCTCTGTAAGTCAGCATGATGAGCCCAGCAGGAGCAGATGCAAACGCTCGGAAGCTGAGACTGGAATAGTTTCTCATTCCGGGAGCTCAGGCTAAAATATTTCCATGCTGAACTGGATCATCATCCTGTAGTCATGATAAAAGAGAGCATGCCATTTTGAATTTATGTTTCTGTCTCTGGCCTCTCTACCCACCTGCTGTGACGTGATGATTCCGATACAGATGTTCCTGCTGAATTGTAGAACAATGCCACTGATAACAATTCATCGAACATTTACGGTTGAGATCATTAATAAAGGGCGACACAAAAAATCTTTTTGAAACTGGAATGTTTTTCCATTTAAAAAAAATAATGTATTGGATACCTGTCCATTACATGTAATAGGAATACATGGAAATAGTTTCATGCTTACTTCAACAATCGCCTCCACATTTCTAAAAAGACAAGATTTCGGAGCCTGACTTTGAGGTTTTTTTTTTAATCCACAAAAGTATTAGTGAGTCCAGGCAGTTGGTTGAGGAGGTCTGGGGTTCAGTCTGTGTTTCAGCTCATCCCAAAGGTAATCAGTCCTTCTAGGAGTAGGGTTAGTCAGGTCAGGGCTCTTTGTAGAAACACTCAAGTTCATCCTAGTCAAAAATTAAACACCAGATCTTCATGGAGCTCAGAGGTTTTGTGTACAGGAACATTCTTAATCCTGGAACAGTGTTTTGGTTTCTCGTAGTTCCAGTGGAAAAATAACTGCTACAAAATATAAAGACATTCTAGACAACTGGGTGTTTTTTGGATTTTGTGGTAACAGTAACTACTGACGAAGGTATGATTGTATGTAGGGCTACCATATTAAAGATGTAAAATGTGATATCCGATAGCATGCTAAATAATGCGATATTTGATAGAAGACACAATATTTTAATAAATGAAACAACCAACATATTTTTCCATTCACCTGTGTTAGAAGATTTTTTTGTTGATCATAGCTGATAAAAATTGTGCTTGGGTTTGGGGCTGTAGACTGTAAAGATTTGCAGTGTTTCTCTTTTACGCTGCCACTCGAGATTTACATGTTCTACATAGAACTTCAGTTTGCATGTGGTCATTTATTTTAAAACCCTCAAACTCTTCTTCGTTTTGGCATTAAGTTGTTGGCAGCAGCTGTGGGTGCCTCGGGCTTATCAAAATTAGCTCACTATGAAAGGTTCGTGGCTTGTTGATTGCCTTGCATCGAAGATATTTTACCATCTTTGACTCTGCGTTATTATTTGAAGTGGAAAATAGCTCATTTATCGCTAACCATCGCAATACGCCAAGTAGGCACATTTGCGATATTTCCATATATTCTGCGCAGCCCTACTTGTAAGTTATCCACACATTTTGACCATATAGTTTATAAGAAATGAAGCCAGCAGCTACTGTTTAGCTTTGGCATTTTACAGGGCGCAAGGAGACAAGATACAAAGGCTACAGGCAGTAATTTTTATTTTATACCAAATGCCAGTCGGAATTTATTTTGGCGTACCAAAAACAAATGATCGATAGATTAGGCTGTTTCAAAAGCAAATAAAGACAAGAAAGCAGGATCTCTGCCTGGCTTTTTTTTTAACTTTATCTTAGCTCACTTTTAAGGAAAAAAAAAAAAAACGTGTTACCTTATACATTGTCTTCAAAATCCTAGCAACATGATGGTATCACATGATCCTTTAGTCTAAACAGTCTGGATCTAAGGAAAAGGAAACAGTACCAAAACAAGAATGTGCAAGTGTTTTTTAATAAAAAAAAACCCCATGCATTATATATTTCCGGATCAGGACAGGTTTTTATTACTTATACTGTTACACAGGAATCAGCCACAGACATTCTCCAAAACTATTTTTTTTTTTTGCGACAAAACGTTTATTTTTAATTCTGACTGCTTGGATTTTTCGCACTAGCGACATTGGCACCTCAGTATGATAATGGAAGTTAAAATCCTTTTATCTTTTTTATTTACTGAACAGGGGGTTGTTTAACTAATTACAATTTCAGCGAGAAAAAGCACTCGGATAAGAATTATTTTTTGTACAGAAACTGGGATAAATGTCAGAAATGGGACACCATGTACACCATGATCAACAACACTAAAGCTTCGATCCACCACCGTCTGATTTTATTCATTTATTATTGCATGCTTATAACTCTGTGCACCAAAAAAACAAAGCAGTTTAGCAGAAAATTTAAGGTCTATACATATAAAATGTGATCAGAAATAAAATATTGGGAAGTACAGTGAATATAAAAACTAAGATGACAGCGCATACTAAATTTAATATATTAAAAACACATTCTTACTTTACAATATTTGTGTAATATGTACGAATCGTCTACCTTAAACAGTGAAATAAACTGTTATTCTTATTCTTTCCTATGATGCTTGAATGTATTTGGCAATAGCGATTAGTAGTACAGTGTCACATGTCTTTAGTGTAAGCTATATATGCCTGTAGCTTATGGCCGAGGTCAGAGAAGTTGAGAAAAGGGTAATCAGTGAGTTTAAAAAAAAAAACAAATACACCTTCTGTGCATGGCATACTCGGTGGGTTTTTTCATTTTGTGTCTCAGCAAGACTCCATCTTCTGTTGACTCAAATTGTAATCAGAAACCCAGGGAGCCAAGATGGATACAGCAGGTCATGTATGCCGTAATTAGTGGAGAGAAATAGAAAGTCAATGTCTTAACATCCTGCTAACATCGTTATTGACCCTGCCAAGCTTTAGCCACATGCAGAAAAAAAGAGATATTATAATTCTGACCTTGCGGTGTCATCATACATTCTTTTCAAAAAAAAAGTCACTGCTACATTTGGGTTTCTGATAAACTGCAGCACGAGACAGGTTATTTATCTTATGTTTTGTTCTTCGTAACACACACATTTATGAAATTCCAGCCAGCTAATGGATATGAATTCATTTCTGTAGCTAAGCAGTTCAATTTTTGTGTGCTGACATCACATCAATATCATATACTTCCCCTCATTAAAATGAAAATTTGTTATTGGTCATGTATGCCCCCTGGCCTGTGCAGTTTTCTGCATAAGAAGGCCACATGCTCAGAAATTATTATAGGATATGAGGAACAGTGCTAACACAGCACTCTTTTTCGGTCGAAGGAACATGCTGACTAGCGGCATTCTTAACAACATGAATGCCACATTATCATTAAGATAACTAACGGAATCTATATAAACTGCAGTTTATACATAGCGGATTGTTGTTAGTTCTCTAATAATAACAAAAATGTGTTGGTATGATTGCACAAAAGATACAAATATGAAAAAGGATGAATGATCACGGGTATTTAATGATAGAAACGGGAATATTTGATATTCATAGCGACACTTGGGTGGACAAAACTATATAGCTAGCCCAACCAAACAAGTGGAAAGATCTAGTGTCTTGCCTAGATGTGATCCTGGATTAACATCCTTCGTTGATCCTGAATCAACATTCTAATCAGCTAATCATCTTAACCACCTGATGTCATCAGTGTGTGCCAACCAAACCCACCTTGATCCATATTTCAGTCTTCGAACACAACAAACACACTAAGAAACTTAAACTAGGCAAACTAGTTTGATAGACTGGTAATTTATTGATTTGGGCCTCAAGTTTGGGCCTCAAAATTCTAATAAAGGAAAACAGGAAAAAATGTATTGTACCATGACATCCTATACAAAACAATTCATCAACCAGATCGTTCCTCTGTCTGATCTATGTAGCGCAGCAGGCAATGCTAATTTTACTGCAAAAACCTATAATAAAAGTCACATTTTTTAAGTTAGAAGCAGTCAATAGTTAAAAAATATGCATTGCATTCGCTGCAGCAAAAACTAAATGAATGAATACAGTGGGCTGTTGGTAGTGCTGAAATTTCAAAGCACCTTTGTTAAGAACGTTGTAGTAATTTAATACGTTGACCAGCAGACTGTCAAACTCCAGCCTTAATCCTTGATGACATGAGAAATTGTCAGGCTGTGTAGATACTGATGTGATCCCATGGATCAGTTTGAAGGCCTAACCCATATGTTCTTCCCCAGTTGGCATATTATAAGCGTATCAGAATTGTGAATGACAGAAATAACATTTTTCATGCTGAGTGATGGTGCAGGAATCTGTAGCCCGCTTATAGCCGTCACTCTGTCTGCTTGCTGTGCTCTGATCTACAAACTTCACCATGCTCTCCAGCTTGGATTCCCTCCATCTGCAAAGTATCATGTTCTTTAAAGCCTCAGGTACAGAGAGGATATATTAAACACAGATTTCCATTAATAGCAGAGAAGAAACTTTAACAAGAACAGTAACATATAGAAATGTGAAGACGATACCACAGCACTGAATCTGATTGGTAGTCTGATGGTAATTCATTTAAACAGCAGCGCGACGGAGCGACAGGTGTGCCAGGTGTAATTCACATCACAGCTTTTGTTTAAATACATCATCTTTTTTTATGCTAACATCTTACACTACGGAGACACACAGCATAAATCTGCATGTTAACTTCATAATAAACAGATCAAGAAAAAACGTACAGTTTATCACCAGCATGTTGAAGATTTTGGTCGGGAAATGTTTATTTAACAATTATAGTAGGTGTCTCAGATGTCAGTACTTTGGAACAGTCATGTTTTCCAACAAGTGAGTGAAAGACTTATTGCTTTTCTATGCTTTTGTAAGATAACGTGAGTTGCTTGCGCTAACTTAAAAGAAAGAGGCATGGAGAATGGGGCTGGTGAGGGATCAACAACGACTGCTGCCGCTACCCTAAATGGAGAAAAAGTAGGTTTCCTGATGTGGAAGGTCACACTTTTATGGATTCTCTTCATGTTGTGATCACAAAATTTAATGCAAAATGTGTGTGTGTGATTCCCAATTGTCAATTGTTGGGATTTGGAAAAAAAAAGTCATATGACATCATCACAAACACACACATACAGCAAAAGCCCTTGGTAAAGCGTGCATCAAACATAAGTAGAACTGTCTTATGGAGTAATAACGTGTCTTCTCACTCGTAGGAGTTTCAATAAGATGAAATCCAGCGCTTGAAGTTTGGTCGTTTGTTCTAGCAAATTTTAAATAACATTTTAATCTGCAACAATTCACAAAAAACCTGATGGGCCTATCAAACAGCACATGTAGTCATGTTTTATTTCTTATATTAACCAACCCTATAAGAATCCTGGTGGTTTGTTACACTTCTTCATTATTCCCCCTGTCGTCTGGGCATCAGACTGAAGCTTGATAGCCTGCTGAGAAACATATTTAATTACCCCCAGCTTTCCTCAAAAAAAAAAAAAAAGAAAAACCTGATTGTTCTCAGGGGAAACTGCCTTTTTCATTACTGTAAAATATTTACATTTATATTTAAATCTTCACTTCTTGTAATATTATCATTTAATATTCTTTAGTGTAGTTACAGGCAGCATGGTGGCTTAGAAGGTTCCAGGTTCGTATCCTCCTCTGCATGGGCCTTTTTTTGTGTGGAGTTGGTGATCCTAAATTGCCCATAGGAGTGAGTGTAAGTGCGTGTGTGGTTGTTTGACTGTGTGTGTCCCTGTGAAGGACTGGCGATCTGTCAAGGTTGTACCCCTGTCTTTCACTTAGTGACAGCTGGCATGGACTCCAGCAGATCCCTGTGATCCCGATTAGAAATAAACGTGGATGGATGGATGGATGGTATAGTACAGTATAGTATAGCTACATTACCCAAATCTCCCGCCGCCATATAAAGTATGTACTCCATACCTACCTTTTAACATACACTTTATTGCCAAAGGTTTGTGGACACCACATTAGTGTGTCTTAGTGTTTGATACCACAAGCTCTGAAGCATAAAGTAGACTAGGTTGTCTCTATATGTTGTAGCATATTACATCATTCCTTCACTGGAACTCAGAGACACAAACACTGTTCCAGCATGACAATGTGCCTCTGCACAAAGCCCCTGAACTCCATGAATGGAACACAGACTTCACCCCAGACCATCTTAGCCAACATTAGTGTCTGAATACTATAGTAGCTAAATAAACACAAATTCCCAGAGCTACACTCCGCATGGAGGATATTACAAGAGAGAGACTAAATCTGAAAACACGTGATCTACAAATGTCGTAGCACTTGTGGGGGGAATGGTTGGGCAGGGGTTTTAAAGTGTTGACAGGGTTCGATTCCCAGTACCACCAAATAGCCTGTTGGGGCCTTTGAGAAAAAAAGCCCTTGAACTTCAATTGCTTAGTTGTATAAAAAGAGATAAATGTAAGTTGCTTTAGATGAGGGCGTCTGCCAAATGCAGTGGTTAAATACATGTAGGTGTGAATGGTCGGGACTAGCAATACTTTGTTCAATAAAGTGTACATTATACACACGTATACTGTATTTGTAATGGCACATTTTAGTCCAATATATGAATTTTGACCGCATGAATTTTTGTCTATCAGATTTAAACTGAACAACCGGCTATTTAGACGACTTAAAAAAAAAGTCCTGCAAAGGTTCTAAACGAGGACTGGTTTTCCTGCTGCCGTGTGATTGATGAATGTCACTTCAGGGATTAAATAACATCCGCTCATTTCTGTGTAATGCCATCTCTTGTGCCCTAATGTCTGTCTGTCTGTCTATGTGACACAGTTGCTTTTCAGCAGACGGTACAAATCTCCACTCGTGACGTGATACCTGTCATGTTAAAAAAAAAAAACAATCCTACTCGCTCAAGCATGTGACTTTAGGGAACTGCATCGTTACCTTGCAAAGCACCAAGATAAAAAAAAAATAGCATTGTACCCACATGAGAACATTCTTTTTCTTTTTACTGAAATAATACCCAGTTCATCATGTCCTTGGATGGTTGTAATTATATGACATTTTGTAATTAGAAGGGTAATTGCTTAAAATGTAGAGTAATCTCTGCACGCTCTTCTGAGGATCCGGGGGCAGAAGGTCAGCAATAGATGATGGGAAATGGGGACAGGAGTTTACATGGGAATGTTTACTTTCTTTTTATGACAAGTAGGTAGCAATTACTTCCACGGTTACCTATTAGCTGCCTTTTTTGGCATTGCAGCTGCATTCTCATAGTTTTTAAAGGAAAATAAAATAATATATATTTAAAGCACACCTAGACTGTGAAGGGCGTCCAAGTAGTGCTAGTTTAGACATTAGTCTCTTATTAAAGGTGACTTTGCTTCATTAAACAACATAATTGCGAACATTTTGCTTGTGCTTAAGGCTTTATGGGATATTAAACATCATCATTAATGTGTAGTAGTTCCAGTGGATAAGCCAGCAGTTTCTCTTTTACCCTAATCATACACAGAGTACTCACGTTGTCAAAAGAAATGCCGGGGAGTCTGGATTTAATTGTGTTTTTATTGTAATTTAAAGGGTAATTGCTTAAAGTGTCTAGAAATGAACTAATAATTCGAGACCACCATGAACTCGAACGAGGTTAGACAGGTGCTGAAGATGAATGAATGAATGAACAAACGCACTACTACTTTAAACTTTTCACATGAAACTTTTAAACAGCAAATTTAAACCCAGGACTATCTGTGTCTTAGACGACCCAGTGGATTACATAACACTACCTGAGAGTGCAGGAGAAGTCACTGTGTGGATTACCTGCCCGCCATAGGTACAAAACTACTCAAAATATTTTTAAGGAAAAATGTTTTTGACCAGATGGTGAACAGAAACAAAAGTAAATATTTTTAAAAAGTATAATATATAATATTATAGAACCCAAAAGTTATAATATAATAATATTATATATCTATATATATTAATATATATATATATATATATATATATATATATATATATATATATATATATATCACAAAAACCGCTTCATGTTCATCATGTGAAAATATATTCATAAAATACATTTTACTAATGCAAACCACATTTTACAGACGTCTACAATAACTCTACAATATTTTCTCTTTTTAATGTTTCAAATTTACAAGTTTATTGTAACTAAATGTGTAAATCGCCTCAAAAATATACTAACAATATTCACACACGTATAACCATTTGCACATTCACAGTCAGGATGTGTTTTGAAACATTCCAAACTTTTGTATACTTTTGTTAGCAAGAGTGAACTTGAATTATTCTTAGCCAAAATTATTTATTATTTAGTTTTATTATAGTCAGCTATACTATGGCCTTCTGTGTTTTTGTTAGCTGTGTATGATATGGGCAGAAACATGCGAGCTGTGGTCACAAAGGAAGCAGTTTTTACTGCAGTAAGATTACACAGCCAAAAGGGTTTTCAGTGGTTTTTGTTCATCTACATGAACAAATTGAGGTTTCTGTAGTCCAAAATAAGGGTTAGTGACTTGTTCTGGACATGAAAGGACATAAAAGGGGAGGAGGCCATTGGAGTAAAAAAAATAATAGTACAAATTTTTAATAAATTCAATTTTTTGTTAAAAAAAATTAAAAATTTGTACTAACACCACTAACTTTGGCGTTTTTATAGTATTTTGAAATGTACAAACTTTGGCAATTTCAGTTATAAATTAAACTAGCAGGATGCAGACTATTTTAGTAATAGATAATAGATTAATGTCGAATGTCTCATTTGTTTAAGTAGTGATTCTCAACGGGGGTGGTAGAGTTCCCCCAGTGGGCGTTTAGACAACATCAGGGGGTGTTGGAAATCTGGTGTTGCCTAGGACGGCGTTTGAACACTTATGGTCCATGTGGAAGTTTGCCCGATTTCCCCACGACATTAGCAAATTAATAACAGAAGAAAAAAAAAATTATATGCTGCTAATATAACGCTGATTATTTTTGGTATGTCTGTATTTCCCTTAACTTTTAGCTCAACAGGCACAGGGCTCTCACTGATTTGCTTATAAACTGAAGACTTGTATGAAATTGTATGCATTTATTAAATTCTTTGTTTTAAAGAATATTCTTCTCCCCTTTTTGTAAATTGTAATAATGCAGTAACTTCCACACATAACAACAGGGGTCTGAATAAATGATGACCTTTAAGACAGAAAACATCCTGTTTGTACTCTACAGCACGGTGAAATTTGTTTCTTTGCATATCCCATCTTAGAAAAATCGGGTCAGAGCGCAGGGTCAGCTTTGAAGGAGCAGAAAGGGTTGAGGTGTCTTTCTCCAGGACCCAACAGTGGCAGACCGGTGGTGGTGGGGCTTAAACTCTGGACTTCCTTGCCTTCCAATTAACAACTCAGCACGTTAACCAGTTATACCACCACTGCCCTCAGCAGTTTGTTTGCAGTTTGTCTGCATGGGATGTGGGTTGGGTTGGGAGGTGGTAAGGGGTTTCAAATAGGCTTAAAGTGAAGATAAGCATAAAATGTAACCTAACTTTTTCTCCCAGGCAAGTTGGTCACATTATTTTTCTATTTAAATCTTCTCATAACTAAGTGCTGAAATATGGGAAAATGTGAATGGATCTGTTTGTCTTATTTGCCCAGAGCTTAAAGCCATGTGTTCTGTTTATTATTTGCTGTAGTGGACAAGAGAGATTGTGTGTTGAATGAATAGACACACCTTCTGTTCTCGTCCATCCACTCTAAATCCACCTCACAGTCTTACCGTTTACAACGTGTCTACACCAATTCGCAGGCGAGTTTGACACAACGCATCCTGCAGTAAGGGATCGAGTCGGGCGCTGGGTGGCAGCGATGCCTGTGCCGACCCTGATTCCTCCAGGGAGTTCTCGGCTTACAGCTGTAGCATCCTGCCGCATAAACTAGGCACGAAGAAATAACACGCCGCCATCTGGAACACAGCCTCTCCATCACACTCACCTCAATTAAAAGCTTTTTCGTCACGCCAGACTTTTTTCTTTCATTTTTTTTTTTTTACTGTTTCTTAAGAATCTTTAATCTTAAAGAATCAAAGAAACGCTGTTGCTTTTTTGGTGTTGTCTGTTTTAATGCTCAGGGGATGCAATTTGATCTTTTAAAAGCATGTGCGAAGCAGGTGTGGAAAAGTAGCGTGTGAAATCTGGGAGGGTGAATCTGGGCTTTGTGGTGCTCGCTCGGTGAAAGCACTTTAAGGCTGTGGGTTCGACCTGCGTGCTCAACGCGACCCTCTTCTGACCCCACTTTAAGGCACAATGAACACCCCTGAAAGCTTTTATTGTACTTCAGCACCTCGCACTCCTAGTTTCTGTCCCTCAATAAGAAGGTTTGTTATCACCCTGGGCTTCTCTCAGTACACTTTAACCGTGTCCTCTCACAACTCCAAAGCAGTTTTACCTTCAACATCATGTCAGTTCTGCTTGTGTTTCATGTTCACTTGTCAGTGTTGTACCAAAATCTGTTCACATTGGAACCCCCAGGTGCAAGCCTTAATAAAAAAATGCATTAAACATTTTTCTTTTCAAATATTGATGACATGTATTTGTTATTTCTGGTAGAATTCTTTTCAACTTCCTGCTGATGTCACTGGAGGTCGTTGCTAGAGTTGCTGTGATGTCTTTAGCTATTTTTACAACTACAATGGCTTCCCATTCCATCCACTAGATCCTTATTTTCAACCAAATCATTTTTCCCACCATGGCTGATAAAAGAGAGACATATTTGGATTTCCTTTGACACATTTTTCCCTACACATATAAGTTTAATGGTTGAAGATAACAGCTTTAAACTTTATAGGCTTCGAGCGCTTGAGGCACCTTATGGAAAAGAAATGGGTTTGATTTACCCTAAAAATGTGGCATATGTGCGTTTAGTTTTGAAACTTTTACATTTACAGCATTTTGGCAGATTTTCTTATCCAGAGCGACTTACATTTATCTCTTTTATACAACTGAGCAATTGGGGGTTAAGGGCCTTGCTCAGGGGCCCAGCAGTGGTAGCTTGGTGTTGCTGAGAATCGAACCCGGATCTTCCGATTAACAGTCCAACACCATGACCAATGCGCTACCACTTCTCACTTTTATTATGCATAATGTATATTGCCCCTAATAGGCTAGGTGTATAAAAATATCTTTTAATTTTTTTTTTGTGCGTTGAGTATTTACTTTTATATAAGTTTTAAAGGTCATACTAAGCTCTGGAACCAAGGTGTTGGAATAAATCTTCCTGTAAGTGTCAAAAGATCCAATTTATTACTTGTTTTCAACGCATAAAGATCGATTTCTTTCTCACAGACTTAAACTGGCACAAAATTTGTTGCTCTTTATTCGACAAAGATTTGGGCTTTTGATACACTTTAGTTTGTGATCCAATGAACCCGCTTTAATCTATCTATTTATTAAGACCCTTCATTGGATAAGGACGTCTGCCAAACACTGCAAATGTAAATGCTTACTGCCGAGTGTAACACGATCAAGCAATTCAATGCTCTTAATTGCACCCAAACAAGCTCAAATTCTGTTTTTGGAACCATGAGTACTACTGATCGAGTTTTAAGACAGAGGCGAAGACTGTGTTAGACTAGGTAAAGATCATAAGATAAGCAGCACAGTAGGGTTAATGACACTCGACGCTCCAGGACCTGATCTGTGCAAGCAAACTGTACAGATGAGGAGGCGAGAGAGCTGGACAGAACCCAAGTAAAGATCTAAAGCATTGTTGTGTCTATTTAGGTCAAAGCACTTTTCTGTAAGACACAAAACTAAAATAGACCAGAAAATATCGATGACTCAAAAAGAAAGGCTCAGAATTTGATTGCAGAATGAATCCTGGACAACATCAAAGATTTCTCATTAGTTCATTTCCTTCTACTGTTTCTTTATGCTGCTTATACTTTGCTGTGTGTCAGAATCCAACTTTACAAGTGGCAGACTTTTAACAACTCATGTGATCTTTCAGACATTAAAAACGTGTCTAAAAAGTTCACACTGAAGCCTGGAAAGCCTTCAAGGGATCTGTGGAACGAAGTAATTAATGCAAAGTACAGCTATGGGATTCAAGCTCATAACCAGCTTCTCCTACACCAGCAGTAATCAGTCTACTTTCACAGATGGACCCAGAGAACAGACCCATAAGAGAGACTCTGGACCCCACTGCGTTGAATAATCCAGCATGCCTGGAATAAAATACTTAGTATAAATCAATCTCTAAACCGGCCCCCTGCCTGCTTACCCATGAATTGAGCTGAAATACAGCTGCCTGAATTAATTCTGCTCAGTTAATTTTTATTTTACAACCACATGCTCTTTCAGAATATGTAAAAAAAAAAAAAAAAAAAAAAAAAAAAAGACCCTTCACCTAAAAACAGGGTGATGACATGATCATTTATCACACACAGTTTGGCGTACTAACAAGATGCTTCAGTTTCTGAGTAACCAAATTGTGTAAATAATGCAATGTGCCTGTGACTCTAGATTGACAGGCAGCTTAACCCCCGACCCTACCGCCCACCCCCCACCCTGCACAAACACATACACACACACACACACACTCCTTGTCTGAGCTGAGGTCTTGACAGACAGGTGCGTTATTTTAGATATTTTTGGCTGTGAGACAACTGTGATGTGACTTTAAGTGTAAAAGTCATTTGCACGGCTTCTCAGGTGTCGGTTGGTCAGGTCATCGTTTTTCTGGAAAGAATAAAAGAAAAAGCGAGGGAAGGGATGAATCACTTTGACGGCCAAATTGTAGACACACTATCGGATTTGGTTATAGTTTATCAAGCTAAGATTCCAAAAAAACAAAGAAAAGGGTAAACTATTTAGTGGAAGTAATATTTGAGTTATTTTTAGATATTTCTTAGTAACATATTTACTTTATTACATTTACTTTAGCAGATTGCTGGAAAAAAATCACTTTTAAGAGTTTATTACTTTATTACTTTCACTCTCATTTTTAAGCTTCGAAATGTATTTTTCTTTCGCTACATTCTATGACGTTCCTCTATTATAATTAAACGTTGAAGTACGTATGTGAGGCCCGTTTTTTTTTTAATAATGTGATGCCTTTTATGTGACACAAACAAGTTGAAATATCAGATGTAGAGAAATTTCCAGCTCCGACCTGAGAGCTGAGGGGGATTCGGCAACAAAAGTCACTTTAACGTTATTATAAACTCCCACACACTGAATTCTTTTTCATCTTTTTTACGCATGTTATGTAGTCGAGTGTTAGTCTTATCATTCTATTCTTTATTACACATTAAAAGTTTGTTGTTACTTATACCATTTATATACTTATATTATTATAAGTATTTGTACCCGTATTTTAGTTATTTTTTGGCTACTTTACCAACCTCTGTGTAAATATTATAGTGCAGCGTAAATAGGTGCCAACAGTTTTGTAGTGGAAAAAAATTTATCTATTATTTTATAACATGATTATGAATTAAATAGTAATAGTTAAAAAAATAAACCTGGTATATGACTGTTATGCGTTTAAGCTTTTTTTAAGCGGTGGATATTTTATATAAATAAAATAAATAAAAAACCACATTTTTTAAAAATTACCTACAGATAAATTTTTGCACCTATTTATATGAAAAAAACCCACCAAACTGTTGGACCTTTTTGGTTAGATTTTATTTTTTCCAAAGTGAAGACAAAGTCAGCAGCCTGTTTGACTACTAGGTTAAAAAGTTACTTAAAAAGTTAGCGCTCACAATGCCTGCCAATTAAACAAATAAATTTCAAGCTTAATATTGTTGTTTGGTTCCTTATCCTGGAAAGACACATAGCTACATTTTTAAAGCTTAAGCTCAGGCATATCTGCAGTTTCATGGCCTAGCAGAGCAATAAATGCTGGTTGTGCCACTTAAGCGTGTCACGCTTTTAGCTTATCTGAGCATGCAGGTTGGCTGCCCGAGATGCCAGTGAGATATGGGCCAGGAGATACAGAAGTGCCATCTGAACCTGGCACTTAGCATCTCCTATGCTATCAGTTACAACAATCTGTAAGCGAGAAGGGTTTTTTTCAGGGCCGTGCTTTCAGACGAGCGTCTTTAAGGAATCATGTAGTGCTGAAGGACACACAAGGTGACGGCTCTTAAATGAGCATGGTGGCCAGATTACTTGGAAAGAAAAGGAGATAGCTTAGTTATAGCAATTACATTCATGCCATTATGAAGGCGTTATTCAGAGCAGCTTATGTTTATCACAGTTATACAAATGAACAGGCGCAGACCTTCCGAGATCTCGTAGAAATTCCTGAATTAACACCAGCTTTTGTAAATAAATTCTAAAGCATGTTGCAATTCAGTCATTTGTTGGAATAAAATTGCAGGAGTAAATGTTGCTGAATAGTAGACATTACCATCCATGTATGCAGCTTCTTCAAAGTAAGAAGGAGGTGAGCTTGGGGTTTTACTGGTCATGTTTTGTGCTGGGCTTTACAAAGATAGGTCAAATTTGCCAAAATGCTCAAAGAGATGGAGTAAAATTAACAGAAAAGCATGGGGTTAGCTTGAATTCGCCTTAACGGCCAGAGGTCCATGAAGGCGTCAGCACCTCCAGCTTGCATTTTTTTTAAACATTAAATATAACCTAAATACTCCTTTGTTTAGGGTCATACAAATAAAGGAAATACGTTATTCCAACCTGTATTTTGATATTCAGTGGTGCCTCGACTTACAAGTTTAATTCATTCTGCGACGGAGCTCCTAACTCAAATTACTCGTATGTTAAATCAATTTTCACCTTTAAAATGAATTGAATACCATTAATCTGTTCTGGGTCCCCAAAAAAAAAACACTGCAATTTTTTTTGTTACATGTTTTTAAAATAAGAAAAATAAATAAACAAATAACGAATACTGTATTAAAAACAATACAATAGAATGTACTGCAATAAACTGGTATTATTAGGTAAAATGTACAGCATTTGCCTTGGAGATCAGATGACTCCACTTGCTATTGAGCGAGACACGGGATGCTGGGCTTCTTTTTTTTCTTGTGTCGTTTATTGGCAGTTTTCAAGCCAACTTATGGTGTATTACTGCTACCAACTGAACTGGAGTCTGAAGCATTGCCGGGTTGGGAGAAAGAAAAGAAAAACACTGTGGTGCCAACTAGCGGTTTGGTGTCTGAAGCTAGCAACACAAAGCAAAAAATCGTCTCAGAGACAGCTCGTCAAGGTGCCCTTGTGTTTAAAAAATAAAGAAAACACACAGGATGCGCTTACTGCCGTCTTGTTCTAAGCAATAGGCAATATTAAAAATCCTTGAGGGACTCTTTAAGGGCATTTCTCAAAGGCCTGGCAGAGAAAGCTGAGTGAACTTTCAACATATTAGCAGTCTAACTCGTTACCACTGAGCTACCATTTTCCTAGCAATAACTGGACACTATAAAAGCTGTTTAATAACCCACTTTAAAAGAAATGCTTAAATATAAACATGTTTATAAGATTAACAGAAACACGTCAAACTTAGCACCATCACTCACGTCCATCCGAGGGCCAAACACCAAATCCTGCTTGTGTAAAAATGTATTCCCGCCGCCATTTAGTTAATAGATCTATTAGGTAGCAGAGTGAGAGCGAAATGACTGTGTGCTCGGCTGTATGTGTGTGTGTGTGTTTGATGTGAGCCGAGTGTGTGACATGTTAATTCAGCTTTATTTATGACCAGCAGTGTTGCAAGTGAAGTCTTCCTGTGTGAGTTGGATCTCCTCAAGCCCATATCCTCCTAGAGAGAGCAAAAACATGCTGCCCTGTCGGAGACACGGAATAGCCGGGGAAAGGATTAACGTAGCAAGCTAGCAGCCTGCTAAAGTGGGGGGCTAAATGCACACCTGCTGAGAGAGTGGAGGCTAATCGGATTTCCCTTATTGCCGTTATGGCTGCTCGCTGCTTCTCATATGGTTTATATTTATGGACGGATGTTGCTCAAGCACACACATTCGTCCACCTCCTCCGTCTATCTGATTAGATCCTCGATGATGGCTGTGTCCCACAGCCGTAGTGATCAATCCTAATTTAGTGGTTGAATTAGATTAACATAGAAGAAAGTGCAGTGCATCCACCTGAACGGTTGAAAGGATGTATCCATCTGTATCAACTGCCAAGCTGTGTGAGCCCAAAAGAAAGCGGCCTCTCTTGTTGGTTTTGGATTCGACGATCCAAGAATCACACTGTAGTAGTTAGTCAACCAAAAATATGCTAACCTGCCACTCACTCCTCAGACCATCTGTTTGTCTTGGACCGAGCTGATGTGTGTGATATTTACATGGCTCACACTCATCTTTTTCTCACTTTCTCACACTGTAATTGTTTTATCTCTGGAGAAAAATCAGAAATGCTGCCTCTTTTTTTTCATACTTGTCTGTTATAATACACTAAAATCAGCCCAAAGTGCATTTTAGTTATTCGTCTCGCTGATCAGCAGCTTTGGAAAATCACTGATGAATCCTCTTTTCCCCCAAGGCTGTTTGTCGAAATCCAATTTAGCAAGCTAAGCACATTTCCTGCAGCAAGGCATAGCCTGTCGAAGAGACATGCGGGTTTATGACTATTTATTTCCCCACAGTGCAACGAGCAGAGACGGATGTATAAGTAACTCACCGTTTCTAAACTATCATTCATTCTCTTTCCCATGTCTTTTTATTGCTTTTTTACCTTTCACTCAGGAAAGGACTTTTAACAGCTGCTCGAGGTTCTTCCAGCAGAAGCAAATATTCATGAATTGTATTTTACATTGTACAGTAAATCCAGACAGTGTGGACTGTGCTATACAAAAATGTATTAGCATATCTCTGAAAGTGAAAAGCGACAACATTATCCCCATTATCCTAGCAATTTCACCGAAATCTGATATTTAGCAACACAAGCACAGGAAAAACACCCCCATTAAAGTAAGGAATAGGTTTAACTTGAATGATTCATTGGTTGACTGCTGCTTTAGTTACTTTGGGAAATATGCGGATTCATTTATTATTAAACATTAGTTACACCGATAACAAGATATAAGGCAAAAAGTCACGAGTGCAAAAGTCAGTCTGCTGGTGAGCTACCGGGTGTTAGAGTGTGCTAGTGAAGAAATGTAGCTGAGTATAAATACTATATCCATGTTGACCTTTTCTGAATTGTAACACCAGTGAAAACAACAATAATAATAATACTAACAACAACCATAAAAATATTTATAATACCGATAATAATAACATTACAAATACTACTACTACTACTACTAAAAATAGTACTAATAATAACAACAACCATAATAATACTTATAATACCTATAATAATAATAACATCAACAATAATGATAAATACTAATAATACTATAATAACAACAACCATAAAAATACTTATAATACCAATAATAATAATAACATTACAAATACTACTACTACTACTACTAAAAATAATACTAATAATAACAACAACCACAATGATACTTATAATACCGATAATAATAACATCAACAATAATGATAATACTAATAATAAAAACAATCATAGTAATACTCTCTTAATACCAATAATAATAATAATATTAACAATACTAATAATTATCATATTAATAAAAAGTATTAGTAACAACAACAATAATAATAATCCTAATAACACAAATAATAATAATGATAATAATAATAAAATGGCGCAGCAATTATTATAATACTACTACTACTAAAAATAATAATGATAACAACAACAACAATAATAAAAAAGAAGAAAAAGCAAAAAGCAAAAAAAAAAAAACAATTATACAGTATTTATAATAATTGTAACAATCAACATTGTTTATTTATTAATTTTATTTTCCCTGCATTTTTTCAAACTTTAAAAATGGAATTTTATAATCTAATTTTTTAAAAAGTTTTTCTGCTTTTTCAACATATAGCAGAGTCAGTATAGTTATACCATCATGCATATGTTTACATCTTTCAGTGCCATTGCAATTGCATGCCTTTAGTCTGTGAAACGGGAAAAAAAAAAAGCACCATAAAAATAAATATGCAGGTCAGTCATAATATTGCTCAACAAATTAAATTAAATGTTGCTCACAAACTCATCGCTTATCCTAAACTTCATTTCAACATTCTTCTAATTACTAGATTAAATGATGCAAATGAAATGCGATCGGTTCACATATTATAAAATGTAATTCACTTACCGTGTTGAGATTTGGAGAGGATGTTGGTGCTGATGAGAATTATAACTACGGTATTACGTTTAGGCTATTAAAATATGGTAGATTATTGCTGCAGAGCACAAGCATCACAGATTTGGTTGTGAGCATTATAGTTGTGTTATGTGCCAGCTATTTGTTAGTATTATGCAGTATAAAGGGAAATGGATTTATATATGTATGTAATTATTTATGTTACTTTCACTCATCAAACCTGATCTTTGGATTAAAAAATTTTTTTTAGATAGTTTTAATTTGAGTATAAAATATAATTCTCCCTTTATAGAAAACAGAAATGAAAAAAAAGTGTTGATTCTTTACTGTAGCATTTTTCTCTGCTGTAAAATAACAGGATCATTGATACTCGCGGAATTTTAGGGTTTTTAAGTCTGTTCCAGCCTGCAGTGCAGAACTTTGGTACTGTTGATATATTTTTTTTAAAATTGCTCATAAAACACTGATTATGAGATTCTCTGCATTGATGTGGGATCCTTTTGGAGAGAATAACAGTGCGTTGAAAAATAGATTACTTTTTTAAATTCACACTATTTTTTTTTCACCTAATTTGCTTGTTTTCCGTGTTTATGGCTGCTCTTACCTTGGCTACTTTATTTCTAATAACTTGAACATCACTGAAAGTTTTACCCTGGAAGTGAAACTTGAACTTTGTCTAATGCAGCATTCTGGGTCCTGTGAGTGATAGAGTGTCAGGAGAGTATGACAGGACACCTGTGCAGACTCACCGCTTTATTAGGATGTCAGGGCGAGGCATCTTTTTTTTTTCCTGTCTACTTTCTGAGTGGATGTACTATAGCTGAGTGGAATCTGGAGCACAGCTTTTTGCCCTCTATTTTTTATGGCCTATGATAAAAGAGAAAGCAGGCTGGAATTGATGGAAGAATGTTGTCTGGGACCACTACGAACGAGCATCAACGGTGGCAATCAGAGCCCACGCTGTTACCACAGAGCTTTTAAAGTCCCAGGCCACAGTTTTCTCCTCAAATTCATTCACATCGCTTCACTCTAGAGTTTTTCGCCCTTTGGCGTAGTGGAACTGTAATTGGTTCACTGCCACAGCTACACCGCTAGTTTCCCAGTGAGGTATCTCTCGAAAGCATACTGACGAGACTGTGTGTTTCTTGATGCACAGTGTTGCAGGCAGGCTTAGATTTACTCGGCAGCTGAGAGCAGGAGAGCAGATTTGATTTTGAAACTCCAATTGAATAGAAGCCTCATCGAGGTGAGTTATTATGAAGAGCTTTCGGAATCAGACATCAGACTTGAAGTTCCACTAGAATACGATCCTGTCTAGTCAAGTCAAGTTTTAATTCCAGAGCTTCATACTTCCAGTACATATTGAATACACAGAGAAATAAATGTTCGCTGACATAAAAAAAATAATTTCAGAACTTCTCAAAAAACAATATTTTCTGCAGACCTGTATATCCACTTTCCCCACAAAAGAATTTATTTGAAAAAAAAAATCTAGAATATGACTTAGCAGCTGCTTTGATCATAGGCACCTTTAACATCATCATCATCACTATCATCATCATCATCATCATCATCATCATATTCTCAGCCTTAGAGGTCATACCCATGAAATATGGTACAAAAATTTTTGCCTGATTGAATTTAAACCAACTATACATGTACCTTTCCATGTCTCCACGCTTCAACTGTCAATCAGATGGCCTCTGCTATGTAGTCTAGATTATTCACCAGCAGTTTTAGGTTTGGTTATGCAAGAATTTGTTAATGTTTTCTTATTATTTTACAGCTTTGCCTTTTGCCATGTTCCACACAATGCTACACATGCACCTAGGGCCGCATTTACACTCCAGGTCTTATTGCCCAATTCTAATTTTCTAACTATATCTGATTTTTTTGTCTCTCTGTTTACATCTTCTTTTGAAACTGACCTGTATCCGATATCTGCAAAACAATTCAAGGTGGACATATTGACCGGAAAAGGAAGTAAAAAAGGCAAGATAATCAATAGACAAGGGATAAAATGTTTATTTAGTATTTTGCTTTTTGTACCATGTTTGAAAGGTTAGCAAAACAACGCTCGCTTTAGACAAAAAAAAAGAAAGAAAAGAGCCCTTGTCACAGCCTGGGAGAATGTAGCATTAATCTTTTTTTTTTTTTTTTCAAGTGCATTATTTTTTATTGGCTTTAATTTTATTTACTTTTATTTATAGAGGCTTTAAATAAACAAAAATAAGAAATATCAAAATACGCAGTTGCGCTGTTAGAAATATCGCTGTTGGTGAGTTGATGTCATGTGCCATCGTCACTTATACAATGATGGTCGACTCACATTGACCAGTTAAAATCTGATCTGTCTGCTTACATAGCAGACTTTAATGCATGAATCCGATTCATATACACCTGAGCAATTAGGAGTCTCAGGGGCCCAGCAGTGGCAACGTGGTAGTGCTGGAAATTGAATGCAGATCTTCCAATTAGCAGTTCAACACCTTAACCACTGTGCCACCACTACCGGTTCTGGCGATAGTGTAATATTTTTTTGGCTTATGTGCATTTCACTGTAGCATATATGTGAAAACCTGATCGAGGAGCATCATTTAATGCGAATATAATAGCGCATTTAAAGAATTTAAGAGCGTTGTACAGATTTAATCTTTAAGTAGCTTCAGTAGCTGTGAAAATAAGAACACAACCTAAGCACAAACCTTTACTGACTCAGTATATACTTAAAGTATATATTTCAGATTGCTGTGCAGCCAGTCATCAGAGTACAGCTGGGAGTTTCAGAGTGACTTAACCTTACCATCTGCAGGTGATGGAGGATTGACAGCTCAGAGATTCAGTTGCACCGAACCCGAAAGCAGTTCTCAGTGAAGATTATCCGGAAACACAAACAACACGTCATTTTCTACATGACCTAATTCTAATTACCGTATAAATCCAGATCCTCATGAGAACCGCGTGACCATAATAACCAGATAATAAGCTGATTGAAAAGACAGAATTGGATTTTTATTTAATTATTACTGAAAATGTGTAGCTTAAAACTTTTAAAAGCTGCTGTATTTTACCTTGTATTGATGCTGCTTAGAAAAATCAGGACATTTTTTTTTTTTTTTAATTAATCAAAGACGTCTCTAAAGTAGTTTTTTTTTTCATCCGGCCCAAATTTTGAGTCTTTTCTGATTCATATATTTCTTATACGGATGTAACTCCTGAAATAGGATGAAGTGTTATTTTAAAACGTACTCCAGTGTCTAAAGTCCCACATGAACCTTCCATTTTCAATTACATTCCTATCCATGTGAGTACAGGAGAAAAAGTGATAGATTAGCTGCTGATACATTGGGGAGTTTTGAGGGTTTTCGACTGCCTGTAAACATACCATGCTATTGATAGCAACACGCTACAACATCTGACCGGGAAAATAATTTAGCATTGATGTAAAGTCTTACTTATATTTATGGCCTTGTCACAGGCATGGTATGAATTATGTATAAATAAGATCTTTAATTAAGCAGCTCTAATATTAGCTCCTTTATGGATATGTGTTATACAGTGCTGTAAGGTGGGAAAATTCTACTACTCATTCTAAACACTACTGTTGTGTATTTTTTCTTTTTCTTTACCTACCATTGTTTTGACTGGGCACTTTTTAAAATAGGCAAAAGCAGACCTATTTGATTAAAAAAAAACCACTAAAAACTTCTGCTTTTGGTCAAGTGCACTTTAACACATTTACGGGATTTGGCTGACCCTCTTATCCAGAGCGACTTACATTCAGCTCATTTATACAACTTGCTCAGGGGCCCAACGGTGGCAGCTGGATGGTGCTGGGAATCAAACCCACAATCTTTAGTTTAGCAGTCCAGCACCTTAACCACTTCGCTACCACTTCCCCAGGTAGCAGAGTAATCGTCCATTTATTGAACCAGTATCACTAACATATAGATATTACATAATATAACTTTAATATAAAAAACAAGGGTAGTTAAACACTGAAAGGTCTAGAAGATGTTTAACACACGTAGCAAAACACTTCAGGAGATCAAACACAGTAAAAAACAATTACAGTTGCATTAAAGTACTAGAAAAAGGGGTTAGGACACCAGTCAAATAGTGTTATGAGTTATTTAGAATTATGTAATGGTTAAAAGCTAGAAACAGTATTTAAGTGTACACTCACACACCTAGTTAAGATGAATAACACTCCTGGAAATACACTTCAGGAGATCAAACACAATAAATACAATGACAGTTGCATTAAAGTACTAAAAAAAGGATTCAGGACACCAGTCAAATGATGTCGAGCTAAAAAATAGTATTTACTTGTATACCCACACACAATCACTTTGTCACTACCATATCAGTCAGTTGCAATTTATTACAATATCAGGATTATATTGTCATGTCGCCCAGACATATCTCTAATCCTCGACTGCTTGGTTGTGTAGTCAGATGGGAGCCTCTCTTTTACTTCTGGATAAAAGCATCTTGTATATAAATGATGTAAATGTAAAATGTATAGCCAGACACCTACGTGTTCTTCGTGTTAACGATGGAAGTATAGTTTGCAAGCATCTACACAAACAGAGAGCCATGAAAAACACATGATGCCATACTGGTGAAAAATAGCGTGTGGCAGGGGAATAGGCCTCGGCACTCAGCTCACAATCTCTTTCTCTCACACACACACACACACACACACATACAAAAAGAGAGGAAGAGTCCAGGGATAAGATGCTTTTTTGTGAGACACCATCTCTGCTAGCAAATACACTAGTGTGCTTTTGGACCGCTGCAGTGTATAAATCCTGAATGCTACATGCATCCTCCACTGGTGAGGAAGACGTATATATGAATCTTCCAACACTGATCTTTTGGAAGTACAGTAAGCACAGGACCCCACCGTAGAGGTAGGAAAAACGGAAATGAAGAAGTGAAAGTGGCAATCTCGTTGCCAGTCATACAGTTTAAGCATTGGGCGCTCATTGGCAGTCATACAGTTCAAGCATTGGGCGCTCATTGGCAGTCATACAGATCAGGAATTGGGCGCTTATTGCCAGTCATACAGTCCAGGAGCTTGTGCTTTCTCTGCTTTGGATCCAGTCAGAATCCGTTTTGGTTTTTTTTGTTTTGTTGCAGTTTGTGGAGCCGGTCATGCCGGGCTGGCCTCCAGTGCTGCTGGGATTACACACCGTTGATTCTTGCTTAGCTGGTTTTAGGACCACTCTCACCCACAACCGTGTCCGTAAATCAAAGGCCTGGCTCGGTCAGACCAGCGTAATAAGCAGTAATTACACTGTAATGAGCTACGATGGCACGAAAACACACACCAGTTCCCTAGCCACGAGCACCCACTGCTTTTTTCACCATGACAACCCACACATTCCTTTTAGCCTCTCTCTGTCTCACTCATGCTGTCTCTCTTATTTATTCCATCCCGATTTCGCTCCTCGGCTCATTTGCTCTTTAAAGATTAAGAGGGGCAGAGGAAGTCAAGATTGTTTATTTCCTCCTGTTCCAGATGTGATCTGTGATATTTGAGCATCTCACATGTTAATGCATGCTCGACCTCTCCATCTAAACACACATTGGCCAGCATACCTCCCTCTGACATCTCTCCCACAGATGCTAGCATGGCCCAGGCCTTTCTTGAAAGCGATTTATGGCTCCTTTTGGTGGTGTTAATGAATAACCTGACGTATTTGCGGAACAGCATGCTGTTAACATTTCATGGTTCCAGCCAAGGTCAGGGATGTACATCAGTGAGAAAAGTGAATAAATGTACCTCGACCACCCTCCCTATTCACCAGTGCCACCCCTTCATTATTTACTGCGATGGATTGAAAGCATTACACCAGCTGTAGGTCTACTCCCTTGCTCTCTTTTCCTGTCTCTCTCTCATTTTCTGCCTGAAGCCTACGATGTTAGAGAAGTGATTAGTTAGAGTAGAGTAGCAGCAGGTTTCTGCTACTTTTTGTTTACGTTAAGGCTTTTACCGATTCTGGTTTTATGTCCTGCCAGACTTCCCTGTTTGATCTCCAAAGCAGGAGGTCTCTGAATAACACAACCACTCTTGTGTACACACACACATTCTCACATGTGTGGCACAAACCCCTACTACACAGAGTGCGATGCCTCCTCTCTTGCTCAACACTGCCGAATTGATTTCACCCTCTCTCTCCATTCCCGTCTATTAGAGCACGCCTTTAAAAGCGTCTCTCCAAAGTAAGCCAGCTGTGCTTTCAGTCCACTCTTACATCTGGATGTACCTAATCCCAGTCGCGTTTCTCAGTTCTGTTTTAACTCAGGGTGACGAGGTTTATCACAAGGCAGGCTTTGCAAGCTACAATTGTTTTTCCTGATGTAATACACCCTATTCAGGTAGTCAGCTAATTAACAGCTCCTTTGTGAGTTAATCTCGGTGTGTTAGAACAGGGAGGAGGGCAGAGCAGGGAACACTTACCAAGTAATCAAAGAAAGAAGGTTTTAACACAACAGATTGCAATTTGCAGCATAATTCCAAATAATACTATAAAAATACATATGTTAAATCTATAATGCAAATGTGTTTAATGTTTATGCTGTAAACCACACCACCAAATACCAATAATAATAATCATCATCATCATCATCAACATCATTATTATTATTTATATATTTATTAACAAATAAAATACGTATAATGTGTAAAACTAAATGTTTAAAAAAAAATCCCCAACAAGTAAAACATTTACCATTTTAGTCCCTATTTATTACTTCTTTATTCTACTATTCCTATTTTTATAGAATACTTAAGCGTTACTTTTGCATTAGCAAATATTCCTCCAATTAAACAAATTCTTTTCATTTAGTTTTGATATTATTAGACATTTTCAGTCATGATTTTACGGTATGATGAATGTAACAATACCGTTCCGTTGGAAGTGGCAGCTCAGTTGTTAAGATGTTGGACTGCTGATCGTAGGACCACCAAGCTATTGAACAAGGTCCTTAACACTAAACTACTCACTTGCATAAAAAATATGATATTCTGTATAATGTGGATAGTCTGCTTAATGGCATAATTGTAAGGTGAATAAAAACAGCTTTCTGGCAGTTTAAGTAGGACAAATTAAATGGAAAACTTTTATTTTACATGATTTGACACTTCTTTCTCTCTCTCTCTCTCTCTCTCTCTCTCTCTCTCTCTCTCTCTGTCTTTTTTTTTTTTTTTTTTTTTTTTTTTTTTTTTACCAAAAATGCTCAATCTCTATTACCTAAATATCTACCAGTTTTAATACACAGAGACTATAAGTGTTTTTTCTGGATCTTGTCCATATTTACATTTACTTTTACAGCATTTGGCAGATGCCCTTATCCAGAGCGGCTTTTATTTATCACTTTTAGAGAACTGGGGGCCTTGCTCAGAAGCCCACAGTGGTGGTGATGGAAATCTAACCCTGGTATTTCTGGTATCAATCCAACACCTTAACCACTAAGCCACCACTTTCCCATATCTTCTTGGAAAAAGGTCTAAATAAACCCGTAATCCTAAAAACTACAAAGCTTTAATAGATAGCTATCTTTAAGAGTAAATATAAATATTAATAGAATGCTCACTCTGTCTCAGAAATCCTATAAATTTAATTTATATTAGCATGTCGCTAGCTTTGGCAGTGAATATATAAACATAATTTTTTTTTTAGTCATAAAGAGTTTCTCTCAGGGATCTTATTTTATATATTAGCTTTAATACCCTGTTATCTTATTTTAGCTAGATAGCTATTGACAGTATATGTAAACGTATATAATGTAAAAACAGATAACTAAAGACTTTAGTCCTTTCCAACATTAAATTATCTTATTTAAACCAGCATTGTAGCATAAATACTAAATACAAACATTTATAGACATGCCTTAATGTTCACTTAGCGATCCTGTCAGTTTAGTTCATGTTAACTAGCTGACTAGCCTGAGGTGCTATTAGCATGCATAGAAGACACGCATAAATCTCTGTGCACCTCCTATAAATATGTTGTGTTTAATTTCCAGTGTTTTTTTTTATGTTAAAGTCAGGGGCACTGCTAAGGGGGAAAATTAGGTGGATTCTAAGGGCCCATACACTTTGGGGGCCCCCAGAGATCTGTTTTATTAGTAGTAACAGTACTAGCAGTAATGTAATAGTACGTATGTTTTGCCAAAAAGGGTGTGAATGCTGGCCCAACCTTATGCTCTTTCATAGGCCTTAAAATTGCTAGTGGTGACCCTGGTCAGAGTTGTGTGATCGGGTTGTACCACTGAAAATCTGAGAGTGAGTTGTTTAGGCACGAGATTTAGCATTCATTTATATATCGAACATGTGACCAGCGCCATGTGTTTTTTATTGACCTCGTGAGGGAAGGGGATTCCATGTAAGCTTCTTATATTTTAAGCTCAACATATTGCATCCATTTTCATTATGTTTGCCCGAGGTACAATTTCACAAGTTGGGCCGAATAGTATAGGAGTGTCCGGTGTTGGTAAGCTTACTCTAAGCCAAACTCTCCTTTTTCCGTGTGGCTTACAGTATCATTTAGACAAGTACGACTTTCTCTTGACTATTATGGCTGTAGTATAGTACTATGTACTAAATTCTATTCATCAGAGTAATCATCTCCAGACGTTTATCATAATCTGAACCATTAGTTGAGCACCACACACTTGTTTCCTTTGCTTAAGGGAAAGAAAAGATATTATTTTGTATGCCAAACCACAAAATGGCTTCGATGGCAAATAAAAGCGCTGCAGATTTGTGTCTGCATCACAGCACTGAATAATTCCACTTAGCTCCGATTGCTGAATAAATACTCCTGGTAAACGGAAACCAGCCTGCTTTTACTAATTACATTTTTTTTACATTCTTTTAAGATATAATTATAGCTTTGATTTTTTTTCTTTCAAAAGTTCAAAACTCAACTTCAATGATTTTTTAATAAACTAAACCTTAAGGCAGTTTACTGGCTGTATTAGTGAAATGTTTGACTGTTCTGGAAGCCAAAATCAGCAGCATCTCTAACTGTGTCTTTAGTAAAAAACTAAAAGAAAGGAAGTACTGGGCTTAATATAAACCCTTACAAGAAAGATGAAGATGATAAAGTCATTTTTAGGAGGAAAGAAAGATTCATTATTACCAAAAGGTCAGAGGGGTGTGTATATGCAAAAATATCTGTCACATTTTGCCTGGTACCAAATGAAAAAGCGGGAACGTGATAGCTATTAGTAGTAGTACTACTACTAGTAGTAGTAGTAGTATGGATGATGATGATGATGATGATTAAAGGTATTTTACTTTCTAGAAGATTTTTGTGTTTGATATTTGATGATATATTTATTAATTAATATAGGTTTATGAGATCAAGCATTTTGGTAGATGTGGGTATATTTTGGTAGTATACCAATTTCAAAGACTATCTGCACTTTCCCACTGGTAAATTACTGGCCCTGGCCCTCAGGAATGGTTTTACTATAAAACTTATATTAATCATTTTTTAATCTCTCAGTTATGGTAGCTGTGTTGGGTATCTGCTAGGTTTGATTTGTGGTCTAGAAGGTGGATCACTTCTCGAAAACACACAGTTTCAGTGTTGACTATCAGATTGGGAAAGTAGTAGAGCACTGGTTAAGGTTTTCGATTTCCAGCACCACCAATTTACCACTTCTGGGCCCCTGGGCAAGGCCCTTAATCCTCAATTGCTCAGTTGTATTAAAGAGGTAAATGTAGGTTGCTCTGGATAAGGGGGTCTCAGGAGCCCAGTAGTTGCAACTACCCGATCTTACAATTAGCAGCCCAACATCTTAACCACTGCTCTGTTTGAGTGTGTAAGTGTCCTACAGAAGACAACCAATTTTTTTAAAAAAAAAAGGAAATATGAATTTAATAGCTACAGGGGCAAAAATATGTACAAAACCTAAAGGGGAAATATTCTTTTTTGGTATTTTAGTGCCCTATTTTAAAGACAGACAATATACTAAAATTAAATTCAGCAAGTTGGACAACGTTTTGTAAACGGTGAGCGTAAGTAAACTCCATTATTATATTTTTATACGCTGAAATTTCTGCAGATGTTACCTTTCCCCTACATTTTTCTTCTGCCAGTCATGTTCTGTTATTTTACACAGCTTGTACAACAGGGCAAAAATCCAAGGTTTTCAGCTCCTTGACATCCTGATTTTAGCTGCTGCTCAACTTCAGGGATTAGACAAAACAGACGCGTCTGTTTTTTTTCCACTAGTTTATTCGTACCTCCAAATGTTCTATCAAAAATAGTAAGGATGATCTCTTAGTTTTTCGAGGAACCTGTGCTTTAATTCTAAGCAGCAACGTTTCCGTCAATCACTTGCTTTCAAATATATGTATTTCACTAGGCACCAGCTGTGTTTATGATGCTAGTGCTTCATTGAAAAAGAGCAAATGGTTTTCCCATGGCCTTAACGTTACAGCCTTGCACATACTAGCCGTCCTACAACACGAAGGCATATGCGTAAGGGCACAGGCGATGTTTCGTTGAGGCCAACTCTCTTGGAATTAAGACAATGCATTTAAACTTTAACAGAAGGCCTTAAATGCATTAGCATAGGCCAGGGAACCTTCATTAAATGCTAAAAATTAGTAACCCAGAAGCAAACAGCTCTGCAATGCAGAATCAGCAGCTGAAGGGCTCCCTCGGGTCTTTAGGAGAAAGGCTGTTTTTGTCAATGAACAGAGTCCGTGCTCTGGGGTCCCAAAGCCATTAATCACAACCATCTTTTTAGCTGTCAGTCCATACAAAAGGTGACCCCTCCACCACAATGCGCTTGCCAATAAAGAGCCTATTGAAAGAGGGGGTTACTGTGGACTGTGGACTGCAAGTCTAACTCACTATATTTATGGTATACTAGCTGTAAAGGGCTTTACACTCGTCTACCTGATAACTAATCTGTAAAAAAGACCAAAAAATACTGTTGAAATGTTTTAGGTTGCACACTAACTCTTAACTGCTCAGTTGGATAAAAAAATAGATTAAAAATATGTTGCCCTGGATATTTAGTATTTAGGGTGTTGGAGTGCTAATTGGTAGATCGGGTTTGATTCCCAGCACCGCTAACTTGCCACTGCTGGGCCCTTGAGCAAGGCCCTTAACCCAATTGCTTAGTTGTATAAATAAAATAAATGCAAGTCGCTCTGGAAGAGGGCGTTTGCCAAATGCCACAAATGTAAATGTAATGTAATGTAAATTTACACTTCTCAATATTGTAGACATTTAATCCGCACTGCTGCTGTGAGTTCGGATTCTGCTAACGATCACAACTCGCAAAGCTGCAATCTATATTAAATCCATTGAATAGTGAGTCACTTAAAGCACCATTCTCCAGCCAATAGGAGGAGTATGACTCTGCACTGATAATTTACCCCTGTGATGCCTGAAACACTGGACTGAATGGCCAGAATTTGCAGAGAGCTTGACTGAAGCAAATTAAATGAATCAAATGGGAAAATCTCTCCACGTTAGCCAAGCCCCAGAGAAAACACTGACCCAGACTCTAATCAACTTTATTAATCCACATCGACATGCTCTAAGCTTGTTCATGGTCACACCACACCATGTGATTAACTGCTGCTGGGGAAAACAGAGCCCTATAAATCGCCGTCCACACCCATCAGCTCAGCGAGGCACCGTTTCATCGCTGTAGCCAAGCAATTCATCTCAGCGCCACTGCCATTTGGGTCTAACTCACGGTTATAGCTACTTTATATCGCACAATTACATTAGCATGTAAACTGTTGCAGGGCTCGCATTCCATAACAACACGCCTGACACTTTCGCAGCGTTGCAGTTTGGTTAGGGTTCTTTATTCAGTGTCTAGTCATGTCATTTTTATTTGTTAAACCTCAAACATACGTGTGTTCTTGGTCAATGAAATACAAATACAGGAAACAAGATAACAAACTAACTAGTCTAAATAAATATACACACAAACGTAGAAAGCGTTTGTGTGTATATTTATTATACACACAAATAAATAATATTTGTGTGTATAATATTAGCAATAGAAGTAGTAGCAATAGAAGTAGTAGTGCTAATAGCATGAGCAATAGAAGTAATAGAAGTAGTAGTCCCTACCTAGCGATAGAAGTAGTAGTCCCTACCTAGCGATAGAAGTAGTAGTCCCTACCTAGTCCCTACCTAGCGATAGAAGTAGTAGTCCCTACCTAGCGATAGAAGTAGTAGTCCCTACCTAGCGAAGCATTACACCATTTTGGTTAAATGAACTTTTAACCTCAATTCTGATGCCAGAATCTGTTACTATGTTAATAAACAAACAAGGAAAACTGATCTCTGCTGTATTTCCATCTACTTCCACAAGCTTTTACATTTTACTCTCCCTGAAATTTAATTAAAAATCTGGTGCTACTAGTATTGTTATCTGCTTGATATATCTCTGTTTAGTGTTTCCTCATTGGTGAGTCTCTGTAAATGAGCATTTGCCAAATTAGTAAATGTGATTGTGACCTATATTTATTCACTTTATATACACACGTATGTTTGTAATTATTTAAATGTACATTTATATGGATTGTATTTTTACTATTTATGCCTCTGATTAGAGTTGATGGGCTGCAGTATTGCAGGTAAAACCTGTCACTTAAAAAAACAGCTCAAAGTGCAATATTTCTCTCTGACGCTCATAAAAATGGTAGAAAAGGGGGGTTGGATGGGAGGTATTTGTATTTAGGGCTCAATAAAGTTTATAGCTACAAGATTTGTTACACTGTATTTAATCAAAATGAATCCCACTCGCTGCTGTGCTGCTTTTTGAAATCAAAGTTGCAGAAATACGGCGGAAGAGGCTTGGACTCAAAAAAGTGATAAACTCCAAGCTGAAATTCATCTGAAGCAGGTCATTGTTTGATTTTACTTAATGTCATCATGACTTGACATGGAATAAAAATATAACTGAGCACACGGCTGGATACGTTTGGATCCGCTTCTGTCTAAAGTGAAATAATTAGTGAAATTTTCTTTATGATTAGCAGAGACATAAAATGTTAGGAGTGTTAGAAAAAAAAATAACACAATTCATATTACTGCTGCTGAATGTGATATCACTTCTACTATTACTACTGCCACTACTTTTATTTATATTACTATTACACCTACTCCTTTTTATTGCCAATGCCATTACGGCTACTATTTTTATTGCTAAAGCTATAAGTGCTACTACCTTTATTTCTACTACACTTACTGTTAAGACTTAAAACTCTATTGCTAATGCTATTAGCGCTAGTACTTCTATTGCTAATATTATTACTTCTGTTACTTCTATTGCTAATGCTATTACCGTTACTACTTCTATTTCTGATACTAACAATGCTATTACTTCTATTGCTACTGCTATTACTGATACTACTTTTGATGTTACTATACTCTTAATGCTACTACTTCTATTACCGCTTCTTTTACTATTGCTAATGCTATTTCTGCTCTTCTATTGCTAATGCTTTTGCTTGTACTACTTCTATTGCTAATGCTATCACTGCTACTACTTCCAAAGCTACTAGTCGTATTAATACTTTTCTTATTGATATTTGCTATTATATATAATAATGCTATTACTACTACTAGTAATTATGCTACTATATGATGCATTTTAGCCTGAAGCTGAGGATACCTTACCTCACTACAACTCCATTTCTTACTTTTAAATGTATGTTCCTGGCCTATGTGAGTCATCTGAATTCAGTGCAGATGCAACGCATCATCACAGCATGTCTAAAGAATTAAAGCACCTTTTAACCCCTCATTATTTCCTGTTTCAGACTCGCAGGGGCTAAACCAGCTCCATCGCCTTTGATGTGGAGAATCGAGACAAGCTCATGATGGAAGTGAAGGAACGCAGACCGTACCGCTCTCTGACGGCACGGCGGGACACAGAACGTCGCTACACCAGCTCCTCAGCCGACAGCGAGGACGGCAAGCTCAAGCCCAAATCCTACAGCTCCAGCGAAACCCTCAAAGCCTTTGAGCAGGACTCCCGTTTGGCTTACGGCACACGCGTCAAAGATGTAGTGCACCATGAAGTGGACGAGTTCAGCAGGCAAGGTAAGAGCTAAAGAGAAGGTCCTAAGGCGTAAACCAATTATAGCGCTTCAAGCTGCTTCGAAAGTGAAACTTAACTCAACTAGCAAAAGACTAGCAAAAATATTGTCAGAGAAAAGGACATGTACTGCTATGCTTCAGATTATAATTCTAACTATTGTTGGACGATTTGGACAAATTTAATATCACAATATATTTCCTAATTATAATATTATTCTGATATCGATATGAACAGTATTAGAAAAGCCTCTGAAAATACAAACATCTAAGTAATTCATTGCTAAAAGTCCATAAACCTCTTATAAAACTCTAAAAACGGTACAAATAAATTAATATACACCTTTTATTCATATTTATTTTATTTGAATTTTTATTGAATTTATTAATCAGTGACACTGAAATAGGGCCAAATCTAGCTTTTCCATAAAAAACAGAGGCTAATTTGTAAAGCATGTCATGTATATGTGCATGTGTGCATCATTTGTTTTGGCTTAGTAAAACACACACATTTGTGGGATTTTTCCTTCCTGTCAAAGTTGAGGAGTAACAAAGCCGGAAAGCCACACGCTGAGAGCATGCTCTGTTTTATCATTAAAAAGCTAAGGCGCTGCAAGGATAGAAGGCAACATTAATAAAATAATCTTTATCACAGATTCAAGGTGTCATGCATCTCTCGGCACGCTGAGATCTTTCGTATGTATTTGCCGTATGTGCACGAAACAAAAATGGTTTTGATTCGAAATGGTTGGTTTGTGCAATACGTCGGTCGGTCTGTGTGCAGCAGAGTTTACTTAGCGGCCATGTTGAATAGAGCTCGGGATAGTGGGCAGGGCAAATGAGAGGGCGGGATTACAGTACACAACTAGCCAGTTGTGTTTTGCTCTTTCGGACGGCTGTGAAATATCGGAAATTTGTTTCAAAATCATATCGCTGTAATTAAAAAACATCATATCGCGATATATATTAATATCGAATTATTGTCCAGACTTAATTTTAATATTTAATTCTTGTCTAACTTTTTTTTTTTCATTGGTTGTTTACAGTTAGCAGTATATGATGGATAGAATGAGCCTCATCGTTTTAGCATATATCCATCCAATCTGGTTTATTGTCTACAGTCTGATTCATTCACAGACCATTCCCGTCAGATCTCACTGATGAGTGTCAGGATAAAACCCCTGCATCATTTTCAGATCCATAGCCTTTTGATGAAATTTTAAATAGCAGAGTCACCTTGGTATTTTAGATTATCACTCCCTTTTCTTATCCACCTCACGCTGAAGTAGATATCTGTTCCATTCAGCTGTTGACATGAAAAGCTCCATAAGAATAGGCAGGGGTTGTTTTTTCGATATAGGAACTGCATCTCTGAGATATGCATCACAAAGGGAGCACATTTAAGCATTTAAAGGAGAAAAACGCTCTAAAGATTCGCATTGCTGTTAATTAGATTCACTTTCTATCATTAAAAAAACTGTAGCATCTAAACATAAATAGATAAAAGGCTGCATTGTAGCCCTGCCATTAGCCCAGCAGGAGTTTAAAGAGAGAGGCTGGTGTGAATGCCAGTGCCAATCCATGGATGTCTTTTATGACCTAATGCAAGCATGGCAGACTTCAGTGCTGGAGGACTACGAGCTGGGGAGCTCAGAGTTGTAGTCCATTTAACACAAACGTTTAACCTGTTTCATCTGTTGAATTATCATAAATAGAGTGAGATTGGTGTGAGAAAACACAAATTTCTCCAGAATCAGGTTTGACTTCTGTCTAAAAATCTCTAATTGGCCAAAAAAACCCTGTTTGAATATTTTTCTATAATAGCAGTTCAGTAGTTTTGTCTTCACGGAAAACATGTTGATAGAAATGAAGTCATTTAAATGCATATTTTCGCAACTTAACCTTTTCACCTTAAATGCTGTTTAAATTTACTTATGACCCCTGACCAACACATCCGTATGTGTATTTTACACAATCTGTTCCAGATCTGTTCAGATAGACTTATCACAGATAGACACTGTGCGCTAAAATGTAATGCTAAAATCTGTTGTCTTTGATCGCTAATTTGACATGTTCACCTGCAGCCACTTAACTGGCTTTGCGATCATTTTTATTTACTCTTATAAACTTCTGACAGTGTTAAAAGATTTCAGACACTTACGTGGCATGGAGTGTAGTCTCATCCTTAGACAGAAGACTAGCTAAATGTCTAATGCATACGGCCCACTTAGGAGTTTTGAAATCGTCTTCTAATCAGTCTAAGTGTACAGGATTTTCGGAGGACCACCTTGGAACAACCCAAAGCTGTCTAGTTTTATTGAAGTAGTAAACGTTTTGTTTACATCAGTTGCAATAAACATGAATCAAGATGGATTAAATGCTTTTTCGCTTTAGGCACTTGGTGACGGTTGTAAATATGAAGGGACACAAAACAAACGTCATTGGTTGATTGGTTGTCTTCCTGGGCGGTCCTTATTAGCAATAAAGTATCCAAAGTTCAGAGACTTTTTGCCGTCAGTTTCAAGGTCTGTTGAAAATGGAAATCGATTTACATTCTATTAGGATGAAAAAAAATTATTGATACAAGACTGGTGTAAAATTGGGTCAAGATAATATTTGCTTTCAGTGTAAAATGGTTTTAAACCCTGTTCAGATAAACTTATGGAGAAATTTGGTGGTTAAATTTAACACATTTTCAGGCTTCTAAAGAAGCAGAAATGGGTTTAATATGACATAATACTTTAAGGTTATAAACAATATATTATTATTATTATTTAATAATAATGATTTATTAATAATTATTTAAGAATAAACTAAGCACTTTGACTATTATATAAACATCTAGGTAAAAAATAAAAATGTATTAAAAACACTACAAATTCTTAAACATTGTTTATCTACTTTTATATGAGCTGTTATGAACTACTAATACAATTATTGCTAAATACTGACCAAAATAATTACCCCAAATCAATGATAAACATTATGTAACATAATCTTCTATGACAAATATTTTGAATTTACACAATTAAAATAAAAATAATTAATAATAAATTCTAAATTTTCCTGTAAAATTTACTGTAAGGTAGCATTTATAAAGTCAGGAGGGGGGGACTGTAGCAACACCTATTTACATCTACCTGTTATAATATAAGTAATAAAATAACTTATTTCATGGACATGTCACTGTCTTATTTTTGGTGTAACACTTTAGGAAGTGCTGCTATTGAAATCGAATTATCATACTGCTACAACACACCCTATCATGTTAAATCACAGCTGTCTCTGATGTCATGTACTTTAAATTACAGCTAGTTAAAGACTAATGACCTCATAACTCTTAGATTAATTATGAGAGATTGACCAGAGGTAAGGGCAGCATGGTGGATTAGTGGTTAGCACTGTTGCCTTACAGCAGGACGGCCTGGGTTTAATTCCCGGGCAGCAGCCTTTCCGTGTGGAGTTTACATGCTCTCCCTGTCTTTGCATGGATTACTCCTGCCTCCGAGTACTCTGGTTTTCTCCCACAGTCCAAAAACATTAGGTTAGGTTAATTTGTGATTCTAAATTGCTCATAGGAGTGAGTGTGTGTGTGGCCCTGTGATGGAAAGAGCCCGATATCAGTAAAGATCATTAAAGAAGTAAGGTAGACATGCCCCTGATTTTTAATACTAGAGAGAAAATAGGTCAATGATATATATCAGACAATTATATTAGCAATTAATTGGTGTAATCCAGTAAAATCTATTTAAAAAAAGTCTATATTTTTTTTTCTACTTATTTTAAAAAACATCTTGAAGTGAACGGAGTAATTTGTTCGAACTCATTAACATGGTTGAGTGCTTAATGCCTCCTACTATTATTGTAAAGTATACTTTATAATGTCATGTGCTCCCAATTATTGTTTTAGAGGTTTTTTTTATCCATGTTGAAGTGCAGCTGTATAAATGAGAACTTTTCAAATTAGTCAGAATTTAAATGGCTTCATGTTTAGCACACAGACGCTGCAGTTCAAGTGGGTATAAAATGCCCACATCACATGGGATAGTATTAAAAAGGTGTCATAAAAACCTGTTGAAAAGTGAACGTTAATTGGACATGGTTTTTCAAGTTTAAGTACTCCGGTACACGTTGTAGTGCCTGTTGATGTACTTGCCAACTCAACGCTACAATATTTTCTATTTTCAGAAGAGTTTCACAATGTCACCATGTGTTTTATGTGTTCATCATTTATGAATAATTAATGACTATTAACAACTATTAGGAATAAATCATTTTATCCAACCCTTAGCCGTACATAACATCTTTTTAGTTTGTATTCTCCAAACTTTGAAAGTGTGCTATTCAGTCACTAATACGAATGCTTCAGTGATGACAGTGAATCTCATAAGACACATATTTACTAAGTAGTATGTAAATCCTGACCTACTTTACAATCCTGGTTATATTTATGCAGCTACATCGTGTCTGTTACCATAAATGTTTAACATAATTCTCATAAACTTCTTTTCAGGAGCAGATTTTTCTCTGCGAGATCTGGCTTTTGGTGAACCCGTGGCTCCTCGCATGGTGGCGTACCGCTCAGACATGGCGATGCCGCACCGTGACTACTCACTCAGCATAGGCTCAGATGCAGACACTGAGACAGATGGAATTGTGTCCCCTGAGCACGCCGTCCGCCTGTGGGGAAGAGGCAACACCAAATCAGGCCGCAGCTCATGTCTGTCCAGTAGAGCCAACTCTAACCTGACTCTGACAGACACGGAGCATGAAAACACCGAAAATGGTAAGTGTTCGACCTCCTCGTCTGTCTACATATTTGCTACCGGGTTCCACATTAATGAGCTTTTAAGAAGCTAATTTGGCTCTGTGGTAACGCTCACTTTGGGACTGGTGGCGCTTTGAACCTGGAGCTGTTATGAAAATGAGACGCCATGTCAAATAATCTAGTTTAGCTCTCGGTTATTACAGCCATAAATGCACCTTGTTATGCTTTATGCCAACTTTGCTTTTTAATTAAAAAAAATCATATAATGGAAATAAACAAATCCTTTAGACTTTAAACCAATTAATGACCAATCTTTATTTTGTGTTTATTGCTAATAAACTCAACCCCTTTGCTGTTTCGATAGTTATGCATTGTCATCTGTGTGTGTGTTGGCAGGGGCCTAAGTCACATGCTCATGGGTTTTTAATAATTCTAGAGTCTCACAGGTTATAACACTTATGAAACATCCTGGACAGGGGGATAAATCAGCCCCTTTCTGCTCTTAGAATAGTTTTTGGATATTTCTACTCAGGCCAGTCCAACCATCCGGAATGAACCAGAGTGGATTTTTTTTTTCATCCTATTTACTAAGTAAGTCTGGAGCTTCAGGCTTTTAAAAAATAACACATTTCCACATTTCTTAAATCCCCCCTCACCCAAGGCTGAATAAGTTTTATGAATTCAGCTGTCCTGTTTAAGTCACAGCGATTTCTTTTTCTTTCTTTTTTTTTTTGCTCCTGTTTTTATTTATAAATATTTCATCGTCTCAGTGACTGGCAGTAATGATTTTGGCTGTGTGTACACTGGGATGCAGCAAAAGCTAACAGGTGGCAGATGCCCAAAATAGCCTAGGAAGCTATGATGGATCTGTCTTGCAGAGTCTGGGCACTTCTAAATTACCCTCAAGGGCCCAATGAGCCTCTTTGCTTGCGTGGAAGGTCACCATGCACGGAGAATGTGTCTCCATGAAACATGTCAAATGTGGATCCTGATTAGGCTTAGGGCAGACAGACGAGCACAGGGAGAAGCTTCGATTCTGAATAAAAAGTTGTGTGATATATAGTCAAATAGAATAGCTTGATTTCTAATAGGTGTGTGTGTGTGTGTGGGGGGGGGGGGGCCACTCGTGCATGCGGATAAATGTGCGTGCAATAAGTAATGCAGTATCAGTACAGGGAGTAAAAAAAAGTAATTATAACAGTGGTCATACATGTACTGTAACCTGTATATCATCATGCATGGCAAATTAAGTTGAAGGACAAGCGCCGAATCAGATGTTGTGTTTTCTACAACTATACAAGCAGGATAGACACATTGTCATGCAGTGCTTTTAAAACCATTGTTTGTTTCCCTAGTTACCAATGTGAATTTAATTACAAATATCCTACAGCATGCAGTGTAACAAGACTCCTGCACTATAGCTTGTTACTTTATACTTTATTTTATACAGAAGGACGATGGAAAATGCAGGTGCATTAAATTGCTACTGGTGTGCACAAAACTTAATGTATAGCTTTATCTTTTTTTAGACAATGTATTGGTGCTATTAGAATTATAACACCTGACCGACACATCCAGATGTGTTTTCCTACATTCTATTCCAGATTTCAGATGGGCTTGCACTGTGTGATTATAGCCATGATTTGGTTGTCTGAGCCAAAATCTGGGATCTTAAAGTCTTCCCATAATCCTTCCATTCAAAATTGTTGTCTTTGACTGCTAGTTTGACATTCTTTTGCCGATTAAAACTGCCTTTGCGATCATTTTTTTTTTGACTTTAATAAACTTCTGGCAGTGTCAGAAGATTTCAGACACTTAGGCGGCACATGAAATATCCTCAACCTTCCTGCAATGACCATCAGTCCTACAAAGTGCTAACCCTATGAATACTAAAGTATCATTCATTTATTCATCATCTATGCCTGCTTATTCCTTAAGTCGGGGTCACAGGGATCTGCTGGAGTCTATCCTAGCCGTCTCTGTAAGAGCAAAAGGCAGAAGGGGTACACCCTCTAAAGGTCGCCAATCCATTACAGGGCCACACACACACTCACTCCTATTGCCAATTTACAGTCACCAAGCAGCCTAACATACATGTTTATAACATAACATACACAAATACCAAGAGCAAACTCAAGCAACAGAAAGCCAGCCCCTGCTTGGGGAATCATATAACCGAGTATAACAGGGCAGATTCTGTAACATATTAAGGGATTCATTAGCAACAATCTTTTTTAAGATCTTGGCAAACAGGGTAAAATTGCTGTCCAGTTTCCCAAACTGGAGGCCAGACAAAGGAAAACATAATTAGTAATAAACAATGAAAATAGAGGGTAATTTACAAAAAAACATACATCAATACATAATAAAGCCAGTCTAAGACTCAGAACTGGAAAATTTTTTATAAGAAATAGCTGAAATAAAGTTACATAAAAACCCCTAAAAGTTTTTTACAATAGTGGAAACAAGTTGGCATTTGGGTCTAATGATTAGATAATAATGTTGACCTTCTTAGCTAGATTTTAGCCAAATTGCAAAGACAGATTGCAAAAAAAGCCCCAAATTAAAATCTGAGCTCCTGGACTAAACACACTCTGTTAGTGGGGGCATCTGTTAGTTTTAATCATAGCAACACCTAGCCAATTAGCCCTCACGTTTCGGTTGGTAGTCACTGTATGGTGTTAGAGAACTGACTGGTAGGAGGGAATTACAAAAATAGAAGGAAATGTTGGCATTTGTTCTTGTTTTATGTTGCCATTCAGCTCAGACCTTTTTTTTTTTTGCATAATTCATTCATTCATTCATTCATTTTCTATACCCGCTTATTCCCTAATTTGGAGTCACAGGGATCTGTTGGAGTCTATTCCAGCCGTCTCTGAAAGGGCAAAAGGCAGGAGGGTTAAAACCCTGGACAGGTCGCCCTTCCATCACAGGGCCACACACACTCACACTTACTCCTATGGGCAATTTAGAATCACCAATCAACCTAACATACATGCAGGGAAGCAAACCTGGGCTTGTGAGGCAACCGTGCTAACGACCAAGCCACCGTGCTGCCCTTTTGCATAATAATTAAGAAATTATATCTTAAAAATATAAGGTTACATTTTTTAGACACACCACATAGAAAATCTGTGTTCACAAGTTACCCCTCCCTCTTTCTCTCTCTTTCTCTTTCACACTTCCTAGCAATGCAGACAGTCCAGTACACTTCTTATTCCACTCATCCAAGCAGAAGAGTTCTTGCTGTCACCGTTTAATCAGATGGTGCTAAATAACATATATTTTTCTATATGGCAGGTTAATTAAAATCCACTCAGCTGCTCATCTTACTTCTCCCTTAATCACATAATCACTGCACACTATTATTTACTATGTTCCTGCAAACACAGGGTGCTTTCATGTCAGATGTAAAATAGACAAAAAACATTAGGTAACCTGTGTTTTTAACACCCACCCTATTCCAGATTTAATCTGACTCTCACTCGTTTAATAACTTCCACACTTCTGGAAAACCTTTCAATGGGATTTTGGAGTGTGTCTTTTTTTTAACCACTATGGTATTTGTGAGATCAGGCAGTAATGTTGGGTGGGGAGGTCTGGGGTTGCATTCGGTGTTTCAGTTCATCAGTGAGGATGTATGGTTTCTTTTGATTGGTGTAGTCTTAACACATCATATCTTGATGAAATTCTTTGTGCACAGGGACATTGTCATGCTGGAAAAGGGTTTGAGTCTTTAACTTCCACTGATGTTATAATGCAACTCTACAACATACAAAGGCATTCCATAAATACAGTCACACACAATATACATATAAGGAGTAGCTCAGTGTTGAAGTCATTTGATCATTGGTTCAAATCCCACTCTTGCCAGACTGGTACATTTTGGCCCCCCAACACAGCTGCTAGCATTCCTTTAAAAAGGAATTCGTTCATGCAAGCATGTCAATTAAGTGCAAATATTTTCAGAATTGTGTGCACTGTTATTTAGCAATAAGCATCCCACTTTTACAGCAGACACTGAACACAGTGGTTACCAGAGAAACACATCTGATTAAGTGCACACCACTCAATCAATTAGTTAATATACTCTGGCTATATATACATAGATGGATAAAGATTTATGACTAGCCAGACCCTCAGAATGCTGAAAGAGGGTATGGAACACATGACAGCACAATATAGTTTGTTTTGTTCAGGGTCGTGTTTAACAGAAAATGTTGAGTATTTGTAACAACACAAACAGATCCGCATGCAACCATAGACTGTTCATTAAAGAATAATTTGCTGTTTGATGCAATAAAGCATTACGAACAAGAAAAGCAATGTTTCCATCAGCCTGGTTAAATGCATTTGGAAGTAATGGGGAAGTGGTGGCTCATGGTTAAGGTGTTGGACTACCAACCCGAAGATTGTAGGTTTAATTCTCAGCTCCACCAAGCCATGACTGTGGCCCCTGAGCAAGGCCCTTAACCTCCAGTTGCTCAGTTGTATAAAAGAGTTAAATGTAAATCGCTCTGATTAACGGCGTCCGCCAAATGCTGTAAATGTAAAGTATCGCATCAGAAACAAGTGATGGAAACGTCAAATTTCTTAATAAATAATCTGTTAACTCGCACAAATGTAGTTATGCTCGCTTGAGGTGGTTTTTGACTTGTGTGAAAAAGGATTAATGCGAATGAAGGTAGATGGAAGCATATTTGTCGGATAAATTTTGACATAGCGAATATTAATCCCATGTGGACTAATCTGTATTTCTGCTGATGGTGTTTTTCCGGTTCCTTCATAACAACACAGCTGCTAGCATTTACAATAAACTTACAATAAATAGCAATGTAATAAATAGGGTATGAGGTTGATAATTACAGAGGTGGGGGTAAATAATGTACAGAAGGTATATGGATAGAATATAGAGGGGTAACAATAGATAGTTATAGATTGTGCAAAGATGCATAATGATAAGGTAGTGCAAAGTATAGAAGTGGCAGTGCAGTAGTAATTAAAATACTGTATATCAGCTGTTCAGTGCAGAAACAGCCACAGGAAAGAAGCTTTGTTTTTTTTTGTTTTTTAATGCTTGCAGTTTTAGTTTACTGTCTGTTACTTTTAGGTTACCAATACCGAAAACATGCCTAATTTGCATTTGTTTTTTGTTTTTTTGTTTTACTCCTTAAACAAAGCAAATTATCTGCGCTGCACTTTAAATCTAACCAATCAGAGCAAATGTCAAAATCTTGTATTTGTATCCAGTTTTGTCAGCCATATGCTATATTAGTCGATATCTAATGCTGACGTTAGGGCAGTGTTCACGTCATTGCTTTGAGAATTATTAGGTTCTATTTTAGTGTTTTTAAATACAAATTTGTAGAAAGAATAGGACTACACTTAAATAGACTATAATAAAATAAACCGTAACAATTGAAAAGGTGAAAGAAGAAGAAAAAACAGTTTTATTGATATAGTGCCTTTCCATTGCTCAAGGTCGCTTACATTTACATTTAGCATTTAGCATTTAGCATTTAGAAGACGATCTTGTCAAGAGCGACGTACAAGAATAACATCATTAAACAGCTCAATATTGATACAATAGTTCACTAATTGGTGTAACAACAACAAAAAACTGTTGAAAAGAGTAAGGTTTTTTTTTTATTTTTTATATTAATTGTCAAGAGCAATTAATCGCTTTACATAGTACATACCAACATAGACAATACAACACATATTAAACAGATACATTTTTAATTGAGTCTTAAAGGTGGACAAAGATGATATATTTCGAAGTGTAAGAAGTGGTGCATGACATAATTTAAGAGCAAAAATACAGAATAGAACTAAATAAATTATTTATTATATTGTATCAAGTAACTAAAGTATCTTTTTTATTCTTATTTATTCAAATTTAGATTTCTGGCATTTGGCAGACCCCCTCCTCTAGAGCAACTTGCATTTTTCTCTTTTGTTTAGCCGTCTGAGCACTTGGGGGTTAAGGGGCTTGCTCAAAGGCCCATCAGCGGCATCTTGTTGGTCAAAGGAATTGAACCCACAATTGTCAGATCAGCAGTCCAACACCTTAAACACGAAGCTCTAAAAAAGTCATAGTTAACAGACAGGCAAACAACTAAATAATAGTGTATCTAACAAATCAGCTTGTGTTATTTTAGCTTTAAAGCCACTGCACTATATAAAGCAGTGCACTTTACACACACTATCTGTCAGACTAATATACAATATGGAATGGTACACACATGCTTTCTACACAGCATGAGCAGCAACACAAACTTCAGCTGAAAAGCAAGTCATTACTATTGCAAATGAATGACTTAATTTGTTTCTCAAATGCAAATATCTCACCTGCCTTTATTGATGTGCAAAATCCTCCTCTTTTTTGTTGAAATGCTATTAGCAAGCTAATAAGTAATAATGACTGTTGGAGGTCTGTTAGTGTGACACTGTTAAAGGAAGCAGTTGATATGTTAGATGGCCGAATGCTGAACAAATCCTCCGTTTGGGGTTCCAAATGTCTAAGATATCGATTTTCTATTAGTAATAATATCTGACATTTTGGTCAGTCCCAGTGAACAGTGTTATACTCAGAAAATGTTCTTTACAGTAATCATTTCTGCTGTCAGAACTATCTGTAAACATGCAGCATTATTTGTTGTATAAATCACTATTTGCGAAAGTAAATATTTCACACAAAAAAATCTGCCATCTGGTCCTGTGACTTTTGGCAGCCATCTTTGCGTCCTCAACTGACCAAGCCTGCTAGCTCGTGTTGGTAAGCGTTGATATTTTGCAAAAGAAAACATTTAGGACACCAAGTCGTGCTGCCAAAAACGAACAATCGCATAACCACATGGTCCCTGGTGAGCATTTGCAGATTTTCTGGTTCATTTGCACAACATTGTGTACACATTTGCAAATAGAGATGCACGAATGCACATGTTTTACAGAATGAAGGTTACAATCAGTACAAGTGATATTTGCTAGTGGCGACTTTCAGCCCGGGTCACTTTCTGAGTTTCTGTGATCCTTTAAGCTTGGGTTTTTTATCCTCCAGCCATGTTCCAGAAGACAGGGCTGCTCAAGGCGTTATGCAGTCAGACTCAAACCAGGGGCAGCAAACACAGCGTTTTTACTCACTAATCCCCAACTCCGTGACCACACTCCAAAAACCACCCCTGTTCACATGTATATCTGTTTTTCTATCATAGTTAATCTCAAGCAAATCCAGCTGAATCTTTTATAAAACTGAAAAACAACCATTTATTTTAGCGTATTTGTTAAATTCCTTTGGAGCCGTTGTGCAAGCTGAGGGACGTCTGTTCAGATGTAACTATTTTTTACGCTGTAAATGCTTTGTAATCAATGTAATCTCTGTCTGTGGACCGTTTCCATTTCACTCAGTCAGCTGGGAAATCTGAGGTTGCATTGAGCGGCTTGGTACTTTCATCAAGGGCTTACACCAGAGAGCTACATCAGGAGTGATGGTTGACCTATTGGGGGATGAATCAAGCATGAATTAAAAGGCTTTTACAAGAACTAAATCATTCCAGATGGTTGCACTTGAGTTGTTTAGAGCGGGTTTGTTTGTTGAGCTTTGGATGCACGTCACCCGGATGAAATTTAAAATGATTGAAAGATTGAGTGTATTTCAGTCATTGAAATGAAACATTTTTATATTATAACATTTGAACATTAAAATAAGCAAATACACTAAATGCAAGCAGGAAAAATTCGAATAATATATGTTTGTGAAACATTTTTTTTTATTTAAAGCTGCAATCATCACAATGTCCCAAAGTTGAGAAAATTTGCTTGCTTTTGCTTCTCATGAATTTAATTAGAAATCGACATATTAAATGTTTTTTATTCATTCAAAGAAATAAAGTATATAAGAATTAATAGTAAAAAACAATTCTTCAAGTTAAGAATATTTTCTTTTTCCTTTTTTTGCATAAATAATCGCAGAATATTGCTTGAAGATAACACATTCAAAGTTTAATAGACATGTACTTTGAATATAAGCAATTGTGAGGAGACAGAAAACTAACCATTTAACGTTTTATTGAAACTTTTTAATGAATTTATTGTCTCTATATTCATATTCATGTCTCTATAGTCTTGACAGATATACTGGTTAAAAACAGTCCTTAAAATGCTTAATGCACTGAGTGTCCACTTTAATATTGAGCACCAATGTTGAGTGTCATTACAGAGATTCAATGCTGAACACAAGCACAGATGCAAAGTTCTATTATTTGGCTCTAAAAAACCCCAGAAATTGTCAATTATGCCTTGTAAACACGTTATATACGTCACGTGAATTTGTTCGGAATGCAAGGTTCTGGGTTGAGTTCAGGGACTCTAAAATGATGTGTATCAAGGTGGATCAAGGATTCACAGGTTAATAATAAAAAAAATAATAATACATTTTCTGATGTATGTTAATACTTTTACTTCAAACTAGTGTAGTTAATGGGCTTGGACATTATCAACATGGCTTAAATGTCTTTTAGCTTTTCATACATATTTGCAAATGGAATGTGGCACTCACATGGCACAGCAATCAAGCGATCTTTTCTTAAAAGTAATTTCTTAATAAAAGCCTATTTGAAAAAAATAGTATTTTATCTCTAGCTCCTCCTTTTCTCACCTTTCTCATTTTTAGAGATTTCCTTTTACAGTCAAAGGTCTAATTATAGGTTGTCATCCTATTTCGAAAGTCCACGGTATGAGAAAATGATTTACGAGCACATGAAATCGAGTGTGAGGTGAAAATTAGCATGGGTCTTCTTAAGGGTCGTCTGCATTATTGCAGCGTGATTTAGCCTGCACTGCCCATTAGCATGTTTTCCACTCAAAGGCATTGGTCCGATATTGTGCCGAGGTAATCGCACTTTAAGGCGCATGACAGTGAAGCGGGTACCGACACTTCTGATCTATCAGTAGACGCTGATTATAGCTTTCTGTGCAAAGTGACAGCAACACCACAGATGTAGACGTTCAGCAATGGCTTGCGTCCAATTTAAAGGACGAGAAAGCTAGAAAGATTCCAAAAACTTAATTGATGTCTGTTTGCAATGTGCTGAATATATAATTTTATTGAAAGCATCTGTACCGTTTAGCGGTTGTGTTAGGTGTCACAGACCCTACAGGAAGCTTCTGATAGATTGAGGTTAAGAATAAAGGCCCGGAGGAGGGGGAATTGATAAATGTTTTGCTACAATTATAGTACGTTCCAAACAAATCCAGATGTGCCTACACTTATTCTCACTCTAATGGCAGAGAAGCAGCTTAAAAAGAAAACACGATGAATAATTAAGGATTATATTAAACATATAAAACTGAAAACCATTAATGTCAGTACAGCTGAGTCACTGGCTGTCTTCAAGAGATGATTGAAGACCAACTCCTTCGTCAACACCTAGCACTTGGCATTTCCAATTTTGCACTTTTCTGTCCATATCAACATGGCGGATTGAGTACATCCGAATTCCATTCTTACTATTTGTAACTGTGCTATATAGAGCATCTTTTTTTTTTTTTTACGGTTAGGAAGCAGACACTTATTTAAATGTAGTACATATGTTAGTAATATGCCATTTTGGATGAAGCCTTTGTCTCTAAGCAGCTTTATAGAATACACAAACGCAATAACAATTTAAAAATGTAAAAATAAAGGTAATATTTATGCCCAATGAGCAACGGTGGCAAGGAAAAACTCCCTGAGATGATTTAAGGAACCAGACTCAAGGGCAAACCCATTCTTATCTGGGTGACAGCGGCGTGTGTAATTACGCTCTAAGTTGACCACAGGTTCATCTTCAATTTCCTTCTGCCAAACGTTCAGTGATGAAAACCCGAGCACAAGACTGACCGCTGCACCTTAGAGTCACTGCCAGTTCTTCCGCAGCAGCAGTAAACACCTCCAACTTCAAACAGTAGAACAGCATTAGCATGGACCAGAAATGTTCGGCAGAGAGAAAGATAAAGGGAAAGACAGAAAGACGGATGGTTAGAAAAAATTAAAAAGAGAGTTAGGGGTATTTAATAATGTTGATAATGTAATGAGTTCACGTTTTGTTAAAGTGCATACAGAGACTCCAGCAAAACTAGCTGTAACACCATTACTGGATGGGGAATTTCCGGAACGTTGAATTCCCAAGTGTTGTGTTTGCTTTATTGTTTTGGTTGTGTTTCTGTTGCTCAATGCATGTACATTTCCTTTTGAGCTTCGATACCTACCTATACTTTAAAATAAAAGCGTTTCCTTTCCGAGTGTGTGTGTTATACACTCAGAGAAAATGCTACTGTGTTACTATAAGTCACATTTTACAACATTTAAAAAAGTAGAAAAGCCATCGTAATGTTAAGACCGAACATTTTTACTAGACAAACATTTCCTGGTCCTACACCTTCCACAGAATATATATATATAAATATATATACATTTAGACAACTTAATTAAAGATTGATTTCAGGATGTGAAGAAACTTTCAACCAGCAGAACAAAAAATGTTTCTAAAGCCAATCACCTGTCATAGCTTTAATTATGGGAGACAAGCAGATTTCTGTTGCTTTAAGCAAATTATATAAGCAGCGTGTTCGTCATGAGAATGTGTTATCCCTCCTCAGTATTCACACCCACGTGAAGCGTTTGATATCTGGAGCGATGCTTTTGAAGCTTGCTCCATATTTAGACTGTTACATTGCCTCGTCTCTTACACTTTATCCTTTGAACCGCTTTCCCGGAACATTGCAACTGACGAGAAGTTAGAGAGGGTCTAGTTTGCAGGAACTGACCTTGGAGCAGCCAAGAGACGAAACTGAAGGACCAACTATTTTGCATAGATGAATTTTTTCTCAAACGCTTTGATTGAGGAAATTGATTTCTGCAGATCTCGAGGAGGACCGTGGCTGCTTCTGCCAATTCTCAATTCTGCATGAAATGAGTTGTGCGACCTTCTCCCTGAACGTGAGCAATGGAAAAACGAGCTGGCCAAGTTTCCAGCATGATAGTGAAACAGGATGCTGCTTCGTTACATTTTGTTTCTTTCTTTTTTTCGCCAGATAAAAAAAAAAAAAAAAAAAAAAGGTATATTCCTTTACATGTGTGTTTCATATTATGTAGTTTCCTTTTACTTTCACCAAACTTAATTTAGCTAATAGATGTGAAATATGATATGAGACTCAATGAAGCCATGGACGTTGCTTCGATTACTAAATTAGGCTGTATCGTGGGAAACACAATACCTTCAATATTTCATTTCTAAATGTCGCTTGCTTCATTTTTGCTATATAAGAAGTAATTTTTTTTAGAAGGACGTTATTTATGTACATCAGTTTCCCTGTGGGAATGTTGGGTTTGGGCTACCAAATTTACCACATTGCAGCTTTTAACACAAACAGCTCTCAGGCAAGGTATCTGTTGTTAATTAAAAATGTTACTTACTATATTACTAATATCTGTCTTAGAACTTCAAGATTATAATATTTTCATTATCCTGAAGTATATTAAGTAAATAAGTAAATTTTAATGCATTCCTAAATGCTGAAGAAGAAAAAACTACTAAAGCTTAGCGTAGGAATTGCCATCGATTATACTTATCGATACTTCTTTGCACTTTGTCTCTTTACTAGTCTAGTAAACTAGCAGAACTAGAATTATTTATTTACTGCTAGGAAGTAAAAGTAATGAGAAATAATGTGAAAAAAAAAAAAAACTAGTCATGCTTGCACCCAGGCCTGGCCATTACTTCTGTGCAGCCACCAGAGAACTGCTGACTTTGGTATCTATTTATCACCCTTATGTTCTGCTTTTTTTTCCTACCCGACATGTTTTTATTTATTTCCTTGCTGGTTTTGGCTGAAACCGTTTCTCAGATAGAGGATTAGCCGAGTTAGCTCAGGCTTATTTGAAAGCTCATTATTGTAGATTTGATGAGGCAGATCTGCTGGAGTGACTCCGCTCCAAATCCATCCTTCTGGACCTAAATGTGTGGCGTACACACAAACACATACACACACTTTAACACAATGGACCATGTGTCATCAGAGAAACAATAAAAAATTTAGAACCTAAAATATCACTTTGTCTATTACTAGTCTTTTGCCGGTGTGTTGGTGCCAAGCAGATTTGAGCTTGCATGCATTCTAGAAATGTTGATGTTATTATAGAGAGTATTTTTCAGAGACTTGCAGAATTAGTACCTGCTAAAAACAAGTTTTTGCCTTATATATTTGGGTAGAAAAGGAGATTTGCATTCAGTACAAAACAAAACAAACAAAAACAAAGTTTATAATCCAGTTAATGCAATCCTGCATGTCAAAATACACAAAATTACTTTCACTCCATTTCATCAGACTGAAATCAAAGTCGGTGTCATGCAGCTTTCTACACGCGCCATTATGCCTGACAAATCCAGTCATTTGCTACCTAACAGTGGATGAAACACAAGCTGGCCTGCAGAATCAAATATCAGAAGCAGAACAATATTTGGAGCGCTAGACATATGAAGTGTTTGAGTGAACAGAGCATGCTTTTACTGTAGGTCTTGTAAAGAAGTCCTGTTTGATTGTGCTGTTATTAAATTGCCTTGACTCAAAGCAGCTCTTTGCATTTGTCTATAGAAAGAAAGCTTCCCTTACATTCATCTTCCATAGTTGTTTATTCCCTAATTCGGGGTCACGAGGATCTGCTGGAGTCTATCCCAGCTGTCTCTAAAAGGGAGAAAGGCAGGAAGGGTACACCCTGGACAGGTCACCAGTCCATCACAGGGCCACACACACACTCACACTTACTCCTATGGGCAATTTAGAATCACCAATCAACATAACATACATGTTTTTGTACAGTGAGAGGAAACCGGAGTACCCGAAGTAAACCCACGGAATCGGTGCAACAGTGCTAACCACTAGGCCACTGTGTTGCCCGCTCCATTTTCATTATTGATTGATACATGTAGCGTAAACAAATACAAATGCGAGCCCCCCTTTTCCCTTTTTTGTTTCTTGTTACGCTGTGCCATGTAAACCCGCTGTCACCTCATAGTCACATAATGAACCCCAGAGCAACTCGTGTGGTTTGGATTGATGGAGAGAATAAATGCAAAAAGTCAAAAGTCGAGTAATCAGTCACTGCATTTTGTGCGTAGAAATTCTTCCTATTTTCGAATTTTTATTAAGATCTCAAGGCTTCCTAAACTTTTTTGTTTACCCCTGAGTGTATATATGCAAATACAAACCAACAAAGTAAAAAAAAAAAAAAGATAACATTAGACTGATAAACTTGTGATAATTAATTGCGAATCAAAGGAGAATTGAGCTATATTAGTCCTCGCTTTCACACTTTCATCTTCCTGGCTGATTGCTGCTAGCTATTTTCAGAAACAAAAGCTTTAATAATAAAGAATTTGTTCTGGCTCTGCAAGTGAAAGGAGCGGGTTTGTGAGAAAGCATGATTAATGTGTTACTTCAGCTCGGAAATAGTCACAGAATGCTGATAGAATTGTCAATTAAGCTAATCTTTAGACTGCATTTCATGCTGCTGCGCATAGGCTAATTATGCAGAGCAGACATTATAAAAACTGGAGCTGGTCAGGTGAACAGCAGCTAGCTTGTTTTAGTTTAAACTAGTACTGGTGTGTGATATGTTTATATAATCGCTTTATATTTATATATATATATATATATATATATATATATTAAATGTTACAATGGTTTTATAAATGTATGTTTGGGTTGCATGTTTTTCTTCAATTTTATTACTAGCGTAGATTAGCAATTAACTTTGGATTAGCATGGGACACTAGATAGATCTTTTTTGCCTTTATTATTAAAATGTTAATTGTTTTTTTTTGTTCTATGACAAAATGTTTAGCAAAAAATCATTATATAAAGGTTTCAACTTTTTATTGTTTATTAGAAAGCTGGCCAAGTATAATTCCAGCCTAGTTAAAGAAAATGGCTGCCTCTGTGTGAAGAATATTCTTAAACACTCATATTTTTCTCCCTTCACCTCCAGAGGACAAAAAAGTAGAATCACTGCTATGTGGAAAGTAGTCTCATCTCTCAGTAGTATGGATTGCTCAGCTTTTTACAGGTTACACATGAGCTATGCCAGCAGCCTGTCTTAAGTGAAGGAAGCTATGAAAAAGCTCCACAGCAAGTGAGCGAAGGAGCGCAGCCTCTGTCTCTTTTCCATTATCATTGAAAGACACTGCAGTTTTTGTGCTGACTAGTAAAAATGGCTTTGCTCAAGACTCATCAGCAAACGCCTGATAAGAAATAAACGAACTGGCACAACTATCAGTAATGAGTCAGCGCAGTAGCTCTCATTAGCAGGTCCAGGAGCAAGCCTAGTGCGAATTGCATATAAATCAAAGGCAAGAATTTAGTCAGGAGGTGTTGGATAAGATTACAGATTCTGTTTCTGCCCTGATTCCTATTATCATAATTCCTTTTTCTTCATTTTTCTTGACATCGAATGCGTCTCCTTCTAAATATGATAAAGTTCGATGTTTCTACTAGAGCTTTCCATCCATTATAAAAACACAGATAAAACTGTACATTCTTGTAGTAATGTTTCAGGAAAAAAAAACAGCACAAAAGGAAGCTTCTTGCTATCTCTTTTCGCTGATAGTAAACCTTTATCGGTTGCTGACGTAGTTAAAGCAACCTCATTTTTCTCATTAAGTAATGCTGATAATATAGGTGAACGTGTTATTGTAGTAATTTGTTGGCACAAAGCAGGGCAAAAGAATTAGTGGTTGCTTTGGTGATAGACTAGGCACAAATATACAATGGCTAGATCAATAGCCTCTCCCTGATGTGGCTTAACCAGCCGAAGCAGGCTGAGATTGCTCTTGTTATCAGATGCTCCGAGTCGAACACAGATGCTTAGAAAGCAAAGCATGTCTTTGATACATGTGTAGCATTTAATTCCACCCTAACACATCCCCTTGTGCTGAGGAGTTAAATGCACGGTGTGATTCAATTAGGTTTGACTAGAACAAGCGTTATTCATAAAAAAAAATAAAAAAAATTAATTAATACACAGCAAGAAAGTCACTTGTGTGCCTTTGAAGGGAACACTGCAGGGCGTGTTATAGCATTCGATTACGCCAAGGATAGTTTGATGGTGCCATCATCGCTCTGCACCACTCCAAGCTTACCACATTTAGCTACTGTCATGTTACTTTTCTTCAGTTCCTTTTAAATATTTTGTTTATTTTTTAACTGCAAAAAAAACCAAGAATTCCTTCACTTATTACAAATTTGCATGTAGGGCGCAAGCGGCTGAGGAGCAATGGAAGAAGCGTTGAGAGAAAAAAGGCGATAATTACGTGTTATTTGCCTTATTGTGATCTCCCAGGTTCAGATCTCTGCTCTTGTGGCGGCAGACAGCAAAGGAAGGAAGGATGCGTGTTTTGAACTGATTAACGCAGCCCGGCCCTGTGTTGTAGAGAGTGGCGCGGAGTGGGCGTGAAGACGATTAAAGGCTTGTTTTTAGGGCACTCGCCAAGAGAGAAGAGACACTTTTTCAACATGAGGGGGAGGAGAAGCACTCCCACATGAAACAGAGCCAGTGCTGAGACACTGCTTTCATACCCAGAGGAGACAGAGACACAAAACAATGAGAATAGGGCTGGAACAGTGTGAAAAATTTCAGCACGAGAAAACAAGCTAATATCGTGGTTCGGGGTGTGTCACAGAACGAGCCTGGAGCCTTAGATATTTTAATGAGATGACATAGTGAATGTATACACACATAAGTAGGCACATTAATCATGTACAGAATCCAGTGATATCGATAAACTCATGAGTTTTGTACTGTTAGTAATTTACTCCCTGGTAATATTGTTACTCACTACAATAGGTGGTAAAAATGTGCTTCTATTCAGTTTGCTTTTTTATATTCTGATATATTTCATTGTATTATTTTATATTTAGCATGTTTTGAAAACAAATATTAGTTCAATCTATTTCTTTATAAAAAGGATGTGAGAGTTTAAAAAGTGTTGGCACCTGTGCACAATATGAGGTCCTTATATGAAGTCTCATAAAAGATACGTGTCCTATGATGTAACATCTTTTCTTCTAACAACAAGGGAAAAAAGAGATTTGTGGTGGAAAAGACACGTTAAAGCTCTTCTGATCCTAAAACAAAAGCGTGCTCCTGAACCTGACGTTTGAATAGACTATCACAGAAGGGACCAAGACGTGTTTCAGCCTGGTCCTGTCAGTCGAGCTGAGTGTAAACATGAGTAGATACCACTGATAAAAATCAAACGTATTCACTCGACATTAAGGCTTTATCACTGTAGATGACATGACTGACCTAAAATGCTCTTTGTACTGTATTTCCCACACTGTGATATTTGCCTATGCACAGGATTATAATCTCTATTGGTAGGTGTTAGTTTTTCCAGGCGTCTCCCATGGTTTTCTGATGTTCCTCTGTCGTTCATGCTCATTGATAATTGCTATTGTTGAAGCTATTGTTAAGTACGTTTTTTGTTTTGTTATGAATAAAGTTCAAAATCTTTTTCTGGAGATGGACTGGATTCCGAATTCCCGTGCTTGGCAATAGTAAAATAGCAAAGGAGGCATGAGGTGTCAAAATATAGACTGAGGAAAAACAAGTGCTGCCTTGTTTTTCTTTTTCTTTCCTGCTTTCTATCTTTTCATCTCAACTCCTCCCTTTAAGCAAGGGAAAAGTGCAAGGACGGAAAACAAGAACAGAAAGAATAGGAAATAAACATATTTGAGAAATGGAAAAACCTTACTCTCTTAAACCTCACTTGTGCTATGCCAACTATAAAGTCTTGATCTACACACAAACACTCATTAAATATTAAATGAACCTTCCACATTATTACGCATATACATTACATGTCGATAAAATCTGAACAGCAACGCAAATGATAAAACATCCGAAACTACTCCCATCACTTATATGCCATTTTAGTTGTTATATATATATATATATAGTTCATTGTTATTGCACAGTTAATAATCAGTGGTAACAGTATGCATTATGGCAATATTGATTGGTTAATATTAGTTTCTAAATAACATTTAATAACATTTGCGTTTACAGCATTCGGCAAACGTCCTTATCCAAAGCGACTTACATTTATCTTTTTTATCTCAACTGAGCAATTGGGGGTTACGAGCTTTGCCCTGGTGCCAGCAGTGGCAGCTTGGTGATGCTGAGAATCGAACCCGGATCTTTCAATTAGTAGTGCAAAACCTTAACCTCCGTGCTCTCACCTTTAAGTGTTACCAGCTATTGTAATAAAACTGAAATAGAGTCTCACCGATGATTGAATTTATCCCCTCTATTTCTCGAGGGACTTCCAAGGAATGCAAGGCACAAGGCAGGAAACACCTTGAAGGTGGTACCAACCTATTCCAGGGCACAATCGTGCACTATTTCACATTTCTCTGTCCCAGTCGGTGTACAACACACGTCTTTTGGTCTTGTGAAGAAAAACTATAGTACCCAGAAGACACCCTTGTGGCACCAGGAAAACATTTAAACAGGACTGAAGATGAGAATTGAATATCCAAGCATACTAACCATTGAGCCGCTGTGTCTCCCTCACCGGTCAATAATCAGTGTAATTTAATGAGCAAATAACAAACTACCCACATCTACCTAACAGACAATAGTAAAGAATTGTCATTGCTTTTTTACAGCTGATAAATGGAATTATCAGTCCTCAAATTTAGCTGCTTTGTCATCCAGAAATGTCTATTCACAAAGCTCTATCTACAAATCTCTTTACTGAATGTATGCTAGGAAGCTCATAATCTATTAGCCTTTGTAACATTTCTTTTGTTCTCCACGGTTTGAGCTAAGCACTCAGCTGGTTTTAAACTAAGCTTTTACCTTTATGGTTCTTTAATGATTAGAATTTTTCCCTACATTGATGCCCATAAAAGCCAGTCTTTGAGTACTCACTATTTGTTCTGGACTTTCTCATATATTATACTGCCACTCGAATATTGCTCTATTGATTGCCTGCTGTTAGATGGCTTTGTCAGGGAAAATTTATGACTTATCCAATGATGTTCCATTTAGAGAGCCATTTCCAAACTTCCTTCTAATATGTGTGTGGTCTCTGGTCTTGACATACAGGCCATAAGGGAGCGAATAGAGAAGCTCGGACTAGAAATGAGAATAAGGTGCTTCATTTTTTCAGAGTTGGGCCGAGATCCATGGTGGTGATTAGCCTTGACGTTTTCAGTCTAGCAGATTTAAGGCCAACATTAAAAAGTAATGCAGTGTGTATTGACGCAAAGGAACACATTATTTGCTAAACATTATTGTATAATATTACTGATTCATAGAAACTTTTAAGCAAAAGTCACACAGGAACACTGCGAATGAGATCCATGGGGAAAATATGTTTTATAGGGCAGTTTTCTCGTATGAGCCCGGCACAGCCTGGGTAGGGGTTTCTGCAGAAAGTCTGCTCCGAGAGACAGATGTTGTTGTCATGCAGGACATTTTAGCGCTTTTATAGCACAACCCTGTGAGAGTAAATCCAAGCCAAAGAAGCTGATGGAGAGGAGAGGACTGTGCCACCCTTAATCTCACACAGGATTGCTTCTTAAGCAAGTTTAACAGAGAAAAGCAGGCTTGACAGCTCCGAATTTTTGGAAAAGGTTTCAGGGCTGTGACACAGTGGGGCAACTTCTATTAAACTTATTCAATTTGAGTATGCAGCCTTTAGATTTTATTTGACGAGTGTGCTGCCCCATGGTATTACTATAGCACACACTGTTATAACATACACACCTAGTGAGTTCTAGGGTAATTTAATGCAAAATCACATTTGACCATTGTTTACATCTTAAGCAGAGTACAGTTTATGTGAAAAGTACAAAAACTGTACTACGCTCAGGATGTAAACGATAGCTGGCTATTTCAATTGCTGTTGTCAGCTGCTTAACTCCACATAATACATGGTGCTGCTAAGTGCAAGCCTAGCTAACCTGTTTCCCAGTACCCCTATTACTAATTGGACTATTACAAGTAAATCATCTTTCAAATAAATAAACAAAAATAAACAAGATTTAACCATGAAAACATTATATAATTCATCCATTTGTCATATCTCCATCAATTACTGTTGTCATGTTTCCTCTTTTTCTCCACTTCTTGCTTTTTCCCCTCACTTTCTGCTGCCAGACGGATATGTCCTCTTCATGTTTAAAATAGCAAAAGCATGAGAAAGCGCTGTGATGGTTTAAAAACGACGCATCACGATCAAGGACAAAGCAAGCACATCCAACATAACAGGAGGATATATCGTTCAAGTATATTACCAACGCATTCTGATTGTTTAAATAATCAGCTGTCAGGGCCCCCTCAAAATATGGGGCCCTAGCCAACTACCTGCTTTGCCTGCTCTATTGCTTTATTTTTGCCTGTTTTTCCCATTTTTCTTACTATTCTTTCTCCTATTTTGTCCTTGGCCACCAGAGGGCCTTAGACGTTTTGACATTGTAAGCAGCTTTGACAGTTTGTAATATAAATTTATCACGTTGTAATTGATGAATCGAGCCATCTGTCACTATCAGGTAAGTCCGAGAGGGCCAGAGGGGAAAGATCGATGCGTCTGACCAAGATGATGAGTCGAATGACTACAAAGCAGTGCAATGTAATTAGGTTGTTTTTGCTTTTTTTGTAATATTTCAAATAATTATAACATTTTTGAAAATACTATTAGTATAATGCAGGGGTGTGATGAGACACTCGTTCCCAAGACGAGACACAAGACTGGGTTCACGTTAAAGAGACAAGACGAGATTTTTAGACTTTTTTAAAGAAATTCCTAAAGGTTAAATACAGGGAAAAATAGTGTGTTCAACTTAAAAAACACAAAATGCAAATGCACTTAATTCATTTTGAAATAAACTTTATGAAATTAAACTTTTATTTAAATTTTATTTCAGCTGTTCTCCGCCTAAAGAAAGTGTTTTTGCCGACGTTTAAATAAGCAAAATACTGAGTAGCAATTTTATTTTTGTCCATTGCATTCATTAATTAACACCCAGTTTTTACTTCCTCTCCCGGTCAGTCCGTCCACATTGGGTTGTTTCTCTGTGTATAGTGTAAATGCAGATGTCGGATACAGATTAGTTTTAAAAGTTTTATTGACCTGTAAGCAGTGACAAAAAAGATTTACAAGACAGATTTAGAAGACATTGTATCTCACGAGATTCTCGTCACACCCCTAGTAAAATGTTATTAGTTAAAATACTATTAGTAAAATGTTATATATAACAATAAATACATCAATAACCATAATATAGATTCATTCCTTTGGATTTAAGTGCTCTTGATGATTTATTTTATAATATAGTTATTTAAATAGGCAGTATTTATTTATTTAAAAGGGCTTTATATGATAAATCAACTTATACACTTCAATTTTTATTCTGACCTTAATAAATATAGTAAATGAAATTTAAACCTGGATTAACTTACTATAAAAATGAATAAAAAAATTCCATTGTCCCATTTTATAGTTATGTGGTCAAACCTTATTATTCACAGGTATAAAATGAAATATGAAAATCTTTCATATTAATAGGGGATCAAATACTAACTTTACTCATTTTACTGATTTAAATGTAAATCAATTTTGTTTTTTTCTGAATGTTTTAGTTGTTATTCTGTCTCTCCCTGTAAGAATAAACCATCATTATAATTTATAGACTGATCATTTCATTGTCCTTGGGCACCAAACATAGAAAATCAATAGGAGATCAATTAATTGTTTCTCTTCTGTATTCATGATAGTTTATTCGGCGGTACTGATATTATATTACCATCATACCGCCCAGCCTTATCTCAGATAACAGTTATCTACATTTACAGCTATTTACATTTATTTAGGAAGTGATTAACCCTTAAAACTAGCTAACTAGTAAATAATGAGCAGCTGAAGATATCACTGATCGCTTTCATGGGAATTTGAGTAGTTGTCGTTTTTTTCATCACCTTTATCATGTAATAAATGTTTAAGCCATGATTGTGGGCGGTGCTGAATTTATATCTATTCATGCTATTCAAGCTGCTGCCGTTGAATTTTTTTGCCTTTCTTACTCATCCGTATCGACTTTCTATTTTCTCTTTGCAAGAATTCCCGATCTGAATGACTCAAAGAAGCCTCGGCGGTTGTGTTTTTCTAGCCTTTGGTCATTTGCTAGGCCTTGATTTGCAACTTTTTTATTTTTTCAAGGCAATCGCAGAGCTGCAAGGCTGTTGGAGAGTAGAACTATTATACACACTCACTGGTTGGAAGTCTGTGTAGCTGTTATTTATCTGTACCGTGTCTGTGTTTTACATCTATTGTCCTTGCCAAGTTTAAGGTGAGATGCTGAGATATTTGTTGATTTTTTTTTTTTTTTTCTTTGCTTGTCAGCTGCAGAAGTGATGCTTTTTAGAAGACTTCCCGGGCTTAAACAGACTGATAATATTCCTCTTTCATAGGAAATCACATATAGTGCTTATGCCACCTCACATTTGCGAAACGTGCACAGGTATATTTTACAGACGTCTCTGGAATCTAAGGCCAGATAAACACCTGCCTTTTGTTTACAGAGGCAGTAGTTCAACGAGTAAAGCACATCAGGGACTTTAATATGATGTGCTCAACTCAGCAGAGCTGGGAGCGAGAGGCAGTAACGACGCAGTTACCCAACGCTAGATATTTTGTATTCAGAAATCTTATATGTAACTTATGAAGGGTTTAATTATTCATAGTACTAAAGCACTTTCAGGTTTGAGATACTGGAGAATAAATCTGTATGCCAGTCAGCCATGTCTTCCTTGCCAGAGCCATTTCAGCGCACACAAGGTGGACCGAATGTGTTGCACTGGGATCAGCAGAGCATGCAGACTGCAAACATGCCAGTGAAAAAGGCATTTTCTTTTAGAATTATTATGTGACTCCTGGTTTACGCAGTAACTTATTTTTGATTGCTTGGTTGTGCACAGGTAGCCAATGCTTTTCACACCTTTGTGCTAAAATCAAGAGTCAAGCGTTTATTGACACTCAATTGTATTTTTTATTTTATTTTATGGAGCTACTGTAGATGCATAAACATTATTGCAATTGAATGTCATATTTTTTCAGATTTTTTTATCTTCTTTTTCTTTTTATCATTTTTTATTCACGGGCACCACTAGCAGTTTTTGTCGCCACTGTTTTTAGTAGAAAATCTTTTTTTTTTTTTTTTTTTTTTTTTTTTGGTGATTTTCTGCAAAAATCTGTCAAAAAAAAATTGCCTTATATCACGTTCATAATTTTTTTTTACTGTAGCCCTATAGAATTAAACTTTTCAGCAACAACACGCACGTTTAGCAACATGATGTAATAGTAAGAAATATTAAGTCAATATTTGAAACTTGACTGCTAATTTGACATTTAGCCATTTGATTTTTTTTTTTTGGTTTTAGTGGCTTCTGGTCTTACTTTGAGCGTGAATGTGCTTGGACTTTTAACTGTTTCTTTTGGGAATTATTACTGCATGTAGGGATCTTTGAAATATATTAGTATGCCAGGGCACTGATAACAGGGTATTTACCCCAAAAACATTCCTAATTTCTCCAAATCAAATGCAATATCCTGAACCTCACAGGCTGGGTTTTACAGCAAGTCTTGCTGGAAATCATAGACTATTGAGTGATCTGGTGCTTGTGGTTATTTCCATCATGAAAAGAATTTAAGACAGCTTGAGCCAGCTTTTATTTATCGCCAATGAGGACGTGGTCCGTCGTACAGAGAGAGTGAAAGAGCAGGCGAGGCCCTGCTGTTTGTACCAACCGCCTTGGCATTTGACTCCAGGTTTTTGACCCAGCTTCATGGGGAAAAGGCAGGTTACAGTGAGGTTGCCATGGCAAATACAGCACCTTAACCTACTCGAAATTACCAGCTCCTGTTTCTTCACCCTCCCGCATAATGAGGTGATTTCTGAGCAAAAACTGCTTCTCTGCTAATGTGGGTGGCATGCTGAGTCCAGGATCCGTGGAGCATTGCTGTCACAACCGGGCTGAAAGGCCACGTCCCAGGAGAGGACCAGTGCGTCTGGAGTCTGGATAGGATGCAAAAGCACGCACACACACTTTCTGTGTGTCTGTGTGTGTGCATTTGTGTGTGTGTGTGTGTGTGTGTGTGTGTGTGTGTGCTGATGCTGTGGGCTGATCTGATCCAGCTTTGACTCAACAAACAACAAGTAAAGGGCAAAACAGTCGACTTCAAACAAAGAAAAAGAAGTTTTCTGCTCAAATTTATCCAAGGTGAAAGTTTTTTTGTTTACTGAGCCCAGTCTATGGCTCAGTGCTTGTGTAATGCAACGGATGAGAATGAATTACGGGAAGCTGGATTAATTAAGCACAGTCAGCCACAGGCCGACCTTTCCCTGTAAGACAAACGGCTTTCTTTGCATAGTCTTGCATAGGTATGGAAATGTGGAACTGTGTCTGCTACATGTGACTTTCAGTACTTTTTTAAAGGACACAGATGTACAGTTCGGAGCTGAGAAACTTAAAACCGTCGTTACTTAAAGCAGTTAAAGAGTTTTGCATAGTTATGCACAAGCTAAAGCTTAATAAATGAATTATTAATTTAATTGTGAGTAAAAGGTTGGTTTACTTGCCTGCCAGGATCTCTAACATTTATAATTGTATTGATTTTGATTTGTTTGCTCTACATAATTATAAGTCATAGGAACTTGCAAAATATGAGATGAAACTAAATCGATTGCGAATATACTACTAAAACCCGAAGGAAAAAAACTGTCATTCTTGTGTGATTTTCTACATCTTTTGGGTTAAAAAATTCTACAATTTGAAGTTTTCACATTTTATTGTGATTTTTTATTATTATTTCATGTCCGCTGTACTGGACCGCAGGACTATTTTAGTTTAAAAAAACAGTCCTTTCTATTAAACATGCTTCCTATGGTGGCCATTTTGGATGCAGTTTGCATTTACAGCATTTGGAAGACGCCCTTATCCAGAGCGACTTACATTTATCTCATTTATACAACTGAGCAACTGGGGTTAGGGGACTTGCTGAGGGATCCAGCAGTGATAATTTAGTGGTGCTGGGAATTAAACCCCGATCGTCCAATTAGAAGCACAACACCTTAACCACTGTGCTATCACTACTAGTTTAGGAACTAGTTATAAGCACCCCATTCAATTAAATGATATATTAATAGAAATCCCAGGAGGTCATCTGTACAGTAAAGCAGAATTCGATCGAGTATTAAAATAAAAGGTTCTCTAGAGAGGACACAAGTCACTGGACAGGGACTCAGAAAGTCTTTATTAATATCTGTATATACATATTCATACCTCTGTTATCTATGTGGTGGCGGCACAGTGGCTTAGTGGTTAGCACTGTTGCCTCACAGCAAGGAGGCAGGGGGCCGATTCCCGGCCAGGGGTCTTTCTGTGTGGAGTTTGCATGTTCTCCCCGTGTTTGCGTGGGTTTACTCCGGGTACGCCGGTTTCCTCCCACAGTCCAAAAACATGTATGTTAGGTTGATTGGTGATTCTAAATTGCCCATAGGAGTGTGTGTATGTGTGGCCCTGTGATGGACTGGCGACCTGTCCAGGGTGTACCCCTCCTGCCTTTCGCCCTTGCAGAGGCGGCTGGGATATACTCCAGCAGATCCCAGTGACCCCGAATTAGGGAATAAGCGGGTATAGAAAATGAATGAATGAATGAATGTTATTCATGTGCATATACATTTTCTAGTGTAATAAATATACATATCTTATACTTTACATGTATATATTTATTTTATACTACATATACTATACTTAAAAGTTATATTTGATAATTTTAACACCTTAACTTATACTTATTACATTCATTTGTTTTGTTTAGTTTTTTATTTTTACACACGTTTACATGTCGGACAGTTGTAGAAAGCATTTTACTGCCTGTTGTACTCTGTATGATTATGTATGTGACAAATAAAATTTGAATTGAATTGAATTAGAAGGAGATTATTCCTGCCATAAATCTTCCATTAAACTCTTAATGGAAAACTCGATTTTATCCACGCATAATGGAATGCGTTATCGCTGTTCTGTATATCAACAGGCAGAAGGCAAAGAGGAGGTATATAGATGCGTTAAACGAGGACATAAAATTAGTGGGTGTGAGTGAAGAGGATGTAAAGAATAAGGTTAGGTGGAGACCGATAATTCACTGTGGAGACCCCTAAAAGGGAACAGCCGAAAGGAGAAGAAGAAGAAGAAGAATTATTAAGAACGTATTCCCTTTTCAGCTCGGTTTTAACGCAGCTAGATAAGGCAGGGCTGATGGGAGACTAGACTGCTAGACTGCTAGACATTGTAGTATTGTCACTTAAGTGCTCATTTTTCAGCATGTGGGAGAACAACATCGCATGTTAATCACACTTTATTGGGGGCATCTGCCGGGATTTAACTCCCCATGACAAAATGGAGTGAAAGGACTAAAGTCTTAAAAAGGTAGAAATTCAAAGCCCATGAAAGAAGCTAAGCACCGCTGTGCTGTGTTTAAACCCAAGCAGTGGGCGCTTGTAAAGTAGACCACATCAGGTGTTTCCCTCTGTTTAAAGGATTTAAACAGTGTCCCGGTTGTGCTCTTATTCTAGGCTTTATTCTAATGCAGATGGAGTTTTATTTTTGTCTTTGTCCTGTGTTGCATGAAAGTGTGGTGCTGGTGGTGCTGGTAATGTTTGTGTAATGCATGTGAATGTTAAACACACAGACTAATGAGCTAAACCTTCTTCAGTCAGGGTTTGGGCATGGGTGAACTTTATACCGTATTTGATTTAGACGTAAATAGTAAAAGCTAAATTAGTAAGAAGAGAAAGAAACAGATCATTAGAAGACTTATTTTTTCAAACAAAAAAATTGTTCATGTATGTATTTTGAAGTAAATAACAAATAAATGGTAAGATGGTATAATTAAACTTTTTTTCCCACTAATTACCGCTCTTTCCTGCAAAGAGAAAGAATTTAGTGGCTATTGTTTATGCATTACCTTAATAAATGTCAGGATATATAAGCTAAATATGTTATCACAGTAAAAATAGATAGATAGATAGATAGATAGATAGATAGATAGATAGATAGATAGATAGATAGATAGATAGATAGATAGATAGATAGATAGATAGATAGATAGACAGACACACAGACAGACAGACAGACAGACAGATAGATAGATAGATAGATAGATAGATAGATAGACAGACACAGACAGACAGACAGACAGACAGATAGATAGATAGATAGATAGATAGATAGATAGATAGATAGATAGATAGATAGATAGATAGATAGATAGATAGATAGATAGATAGATAGATAGATAGATAGATCAAAATATTAAGCAGTCATGTTCTGGATGGGATATTTGAGCTAAATTTGTTATCATAAAAATATAAATCAGACAGCTTATCCTAAAAAATGTAATTACATCATTGCTAGGTTGTATTGGTAGCCGTGTGTTATATTAATTAGTTAATGTTCATAATGTTTACTTTCCTGTCTGCTATTAATTACATTTACGTCCCATTTCTAAGTGTTTACTCATAACGTTTGCATTGACAAAGTTTCTTTGTCTTGCAAAGTGATTGAAAAGAAAAACTCCCATCCCTGTTTGCCATTTCTTTTTAAAACAACTGCATGTGCTTCCAGCTGTGAGCCCCAACACTGGTTTAAGTTGGTTGTCTCTCAGACAAGGGCTTCAGGGACGGGGAGACAGATTCAATTCATTTATTTATCACATCACGTGCATGCCTTTTTTGTGATGTACTGTGTTACATACGTGTTTTGTTTTAAGTTCTTTCTTGTGTGTTTGTGTGTGTGTGTGTGTGTGTGATTCTCGTAGGTCCTCCACTTCATTGCTCCTCTGGCTCCTCCTCCCCTGTTGCCACCCTCTACCCGCCCCCTGCCCACGCAGCCAGTGAGAGCCAGGGAAGGTTGCTAGGTAACAGCGGGCCTCGGGCCGACCCCGACTCTGAGTCGGAGGATGAGTTTGGCCCTGCTTCTTCGTTCTTAGTTAAAACCGGCTCAGGAAACGTGAGCGTGTGTGCCCCTGGCTCTGCGGCTACCGACGGTGAGTGCTTCACACACAGGTTCTGGCTGTTTCTGCAAGTTTCTCCACTTTTTTTAGTAGATTTGCATCCTGGTTTTCTACTCCACTTTCATCTAGACTTGTTGTACTGTGCTTGCTACACTTTGCTCCTGGGGTATGTGTACATGTATTTGGATGGGATGACAATAGGCTCTAAGTCAACCTGGCTCTTTGTAGCTCAAGATGCTCACCTCAGGCAAGTTTTAACTGTTTTTTATGATGAGTCATAAGTCAATGGAAGGGGAATTTTTTGCCTGGGAGTTTTTCTATGGCCCACAGGGGGGTGTAGGGCGTACTTTATGTGCAGGCTATTTACCACAAAAAGATGCCAAACACTTTAAAGTATGCTCAAAGAAAACAGGACTTACTCATAAGTCCTGTAAATACAGGTGATCATCTGAAAACACTATTTGGCTCCATAAATTCTTCAGTTTCTCCGGTTCCAATTTTTCGACATAAATTACCTTTACTACCTTTTATGTTAAAATGTATTAGCACTTCAAAGAAGGTACTGTAATGCTGCTGTTGTCATACCATTTACTTGAAATTGTTGTATTTTAACATGTATGGAGTTTTTTTCTCAGCATAGCCTATCAAATTTCATTTTGAGAACTTGATTAACTCGAAATGTCTCAAGATTTTTTTTTTTCTCAACAAACAGCTTATTTCTTGAATTGGCCCTGACATACCCAAACGCGTGACTCCTATTGTTGGATCTCTGCTGTTTAGCGCAGACCTCAGCAAGTCCTGCTTCATTGCCCTTGTCATGGTGGATTTCATCCTGTGTCGTGAGTGCTGGCATGGACCACAACAGCTTCACGCTTGAAGGGTCCAGTAATCTGCCAGTGCTTTGAAATTCAGATAACTTTAGTAATGGTTTCTGGAAGGTTTTTATATTTAGCTATTAATTAAGAGATGTAAAAAAAACTATAAGGGAATAATTAATTGATAACATGACCAACCCATCTGATAGATTGTAACTTGCAAAACAAACATTAAGGAAGGAGGAAGCACCGCCGGCACGTTTATAGCGTTACAGTGGATGTCTGCTTCTTTGAGATGTGATGTCATACTAATTGGTAATTACAGCTTTCTTTTGTTGCCTCATTAGCATTAAGTATTCGCACTACCCCTAAAGAAATTCCTTGTTGGCTGCTTATCTTTGTAAGTTGAGTTATAACGTATGATTAAATTATATAAAGCAACATCAATAATAAATTAAGCAGTTAAAAAGCTCAGATGTAATGAAAGTTTCGGAATACATGAGGTGCTACACGGATTCCATCCTCTATTTCATTTACTTAAAAATCCAATCCTGACATTTGATAATGTTTCAAATTCAAGCAGCTGATTCACATTTTTGACAACATAGTTTGGAGCATTGATTGCTTTAATTATCATTTTGACTAATGAGCTGTTAATTAGATGCAAGATCCTGGATGGGAAATCAGGTGTTGGATGATGTCAAGGTGAAACTGATTTCGTTTATAAAGTCTTTTGCAAAAGTTTTTCATTTTACTTATGCACGATATTGAAAAAAAGTGACATGTGATGGCATACTAAATAATGCGATATTTGATATGTGATACCATATTTTAAAAATGATCTAAGCAACATATTTTCTTTCAAATCTATTCATCTGTGTCTGAAGATTTTCCCGCCGAGCACAGCTGATACAAATTGTGCTTGGTTTTGAGGTGATCGTAAAGATTTGTAGTGCAGCCCTTTACGCTGCCACTCAAGATTCACATGTTCTACGTAGAACTTTAGTCTGCATGTGGTTATTTCTTTTAAAACACAAATACTGCCATATCTTTAAGATGCTTCTTTGTTTTGGCACTAATTTGTTGGCAGCAGCTGTTGGCAGGGCCTCTGGCTTATCAAGATTAGCTTGCTATAAAATCTTGCGCACGCATATCCTGACCAACATTCACATTTGACATATTTTACCATTCACATCAACTTGATACATTATCATTTGAAATATTAAATCACTCGTTTATTGCAAACCTAAGCGATATACATATCACGATATGCACATATACGCGATATTTCAATAATTTAGATATATTGTGCAGCCCTACTTGGATGTTTTGGTCTGTTGAATGCTTCCTTTATTATTATGTTTGTTTCTAAAACCTGTGTTTATTGCTGAAAAGGTTCTAATCTATCAGGTCAAGGCCAGTTTAAAACATAAAACTCGTCTTTTCCAGGTAAGGCTCTTAAAATAATGTTCTGACCTGAAGGTAGACACAGTGAAAATACTATTGTCCTCCACAAATAAATATATTTTTTTAGTATTAAGTGCAAATTCGCCCCCCCACAAATAAAGCATTTTGCTTTGCCAACATCACATGACTATCAATCATTCCAAATACTGCTCCGAAGCTTTATTTAAAACTAGCTAAAAGCTAAAGTAGCAGCTGTATCCACAGTGTGACTTTTTCGACTGTAAGCACTAGCTCTTTCCCAAAGGCCCTTTGATGCAGCATAACAAAAATGCTTTAAATAATTAATTAACTTTACCAGTTTAACTACTCAAATGCTTGCACTTGAATGAGACTCTGGAGGATTCCAGCCATCTGTCAGCACATCGGATGTCTATGTGTTGATTCCTCTTTCTTCATAAACAACCCCTGGTCATCTAGCAAACAACTGTGATGAAAGTGACTCACCAGTGTGTAAAGTTGGAATCCTTCTCTTTTCGACACGCGTCTGTGATTTGCATGGGTTGTATAGATTACCCCGAGGCTGTCAGTAAGGGGTAGCACAAACACCAAGGAAGCAGCCTCTTTGCCTGCGAGCTATGTGAAGCACCATGCGGCTGTGTTTGACTGAAACAAAAGAGCATGCAAGAGTAGCTTTAGCATGCGGAAAGAAAGTGTAACAGAACGGAAGACTTTTTTGTCGAAAGGATTAGACGTGTTGCACTGAACTGTTGTTAAAAGAGTAGCAGGCCTGAAACTGCTTTTGTTAAATTTTCCCTTGATAATTCATTGAGTTATCAGCAGTCTCACCTCCTTTCTTTTAACAGCGAATAAATGACACGGGATAATTGAGATAGAATCTTAAGAGGGGTCATTTTTCATCTATTGCCTGCTTTTATTGGCAAATCTGTGTCACGCCATCGACAATATAATAATGCACGCCAAAGTTTATTCCCTTGCACCACTTAATAGGCTGCCAAATTTACATATAGTACCTGCTTACAGTGTGGCATTAAATGTTTATGTTTCGAATTTTCTAGTACTCATACCTCAGACCCGCCAGGTCCCCTTCAAATTAATTTCTCTTATTTAAATGAACAGGTGTCATTGCATTCATTTTGGAGTGCCATTATGAGCATTAATCATAGCCCAAGATAGCTCGCTGAGTTAATTAGCGCAGTTAATATAGAAACCCTGGCCATATGTTTTGAATCCATTTTTAATGCACTTTTCCTCATTCTCTCACGTTGTCACCATGTCAGGAAATCAAACAAGCACATTAGAGCACATTAGCACAGTAACCGGACTCCTTATGTAGGTTAACAAAGTAGTATTTAATTTATAGAGGAAAAGAGAGAGAGAGAGAGAGATAGTAAGAGAGAGAATTGCTATGAGAACCGCATGCATGCGACATGTGCAAAGCCACGTTCTCACGTCTCGTGCAAACTGATAAGGGAAGACCGAGCCAGAACTGCGTTGCTCGACACTGATATGATTGCATGTCCATTTTTGAAATCAGCTCTATTATGTAGTTACTGAAACATGATCTTGTGATGAGAGGTGGGCTAAAAAGGCTAAGGGTTTCAGAGTGGGTTATTTTCTGAGGTATTTGCTAGTCCTTTCAGTTGGATGAGATAAAATTATACAGAAAGACATGGCAAAAATAATGTTGGGATCTGGGTAATAAGAAATGAAACATTGTGTCATAATGCAGTGTAAAAAGAAAGCATCAAATGATTCTGTCTAACCGAAACTGAACACAGAGCTCAGTTTAGAAAAAGAGAAATTAAAACATAATGCCACAGGGGCTTGCGTACATGTCTGATCCACTGGTGTTAGAACATCCATCAGACTGACTGTAGTCCTCTGCCTTTATCAAACCATGATGCAGACAATAAAAGTACCGGTTGTGCTTTGTGTTGTGACAGAAACAGATTAAAAAAAAGGAATAAAGAAAAAAAAACCAATCCAGTTTTGAATGCTTGCTAACTTGCTTTAAGGCCAATGAGGTGAACTCACTGAAGCTTGAGCTTCTTTATTCAGCATGTGTTGCACCGTGGCCCCTGGATTTGTATCCGGGCCCGGCTGTGGACTCCCTGCTGGGCTGCTGTTTTTCAGATCTAGGGCTCTGCTTTCAACCCCACCACACTGTTGTTTGCATCTTTTGGTGTGTGGCAGCATGGGGTTTGGCCACAGTGGGCTGCTAATTGATTATGGTTGTCCTCTGTAAAGACGGATTCAACATGCCTTTGCAGCTGACTGGGCAGGAATGAGCGGCGGGGAACGAAGCCGTCGGGTCATCCCTCATACCTGCATTTAGATGAGCTGAGCTTCGTTTGGACCTGGCTTTATCACAGGCCTCCTGCCTGTTGCCAGCACAGAGGGAGCAAATGGGGTCTTAAGAGGTCAGTGTGGAACTAGTTTTCTGCAGGAGATACTTTCTTATTAAAATATGCAGAAATAAATTGAGCTGCACATGGCAAAGGAGGAGTCTGTGTGACGTTTGAACTAGTTAGTATTTCATTGACGATAGCCTTTTTACTGAGTATTTACTCTCATAAAAGATTTATAGCTATACAGCAGTAAAGTTTGGTCAACCAGCAGGACCGGAACAGTGAATCGTGCTACTGGACCAAACTGGGTTTTAATAGTCAGTCCTTTATTTTCCAAGTTATCATTAAGATAACTGTTAGCCGGTGCCCTGGTTTAGTGGGCTAAGGTGCACCTTGGTCTAGTGGGCTAAGGTGCCAACACCCGCATGCGCTGTGCTCGATTCTGGGTCAGGTTCTTTCCCGTAACTCCCCTCTCTTCCTCTATTTTATCACTTTCCTTTGACAGTGGCGTATATCCCTCTATACCCATGTTTGTTTTCATTCAGACACAACCCTGAAAGACAGCGTCTTTCCCCTGTGTCCTTCTTGCTCGGTCTTCTCAATCGGTGAGAACCAGTGGTTTGACTGGTTAGCAGAATTGAGAACATTAGTGTTGAAACCAGAATTCCCCAAGCTTTGAATTAAACCCATGGGAAATATTTTTGCTTGTGCACCTCTCTGTATCTAACATCTGCTAGCTGAAATACTGCATCGGTAAAAGAGCCGCCTCCATCAATGCTGTATTCGAGTAGACAAACACTATTATGTCGGGTTTTGATGCTCCTGTTCTTAGCTGTAGGGGCTGTAGCAATGGATTGCTTTTAATGATCGTTCTGGCTGTTGACTGTCTTTTGATTAATTCTGAATCAAATCTCTCACAACTCAGCAGTTTGATTGGGTGTTCAGGGCATGTCGTGCCTTGTCAGGTGTGACCATCGTTGGTGCAGGTTGTTATTTTTTAGCTTCTGGTCGATACACACTGCTCATGGAGGGGAGATTGTCTTCATTTGTGCCTTTATATTAACCGGCGAGTTTGGATGTACTGATCCAAAACAGCTGAAAAATCACTGTGAAACTTTTTTTTTAAAAGCAGAGACGGTATATATCTGAATGTCTAACCTAACTGCTTATCAATTATTTAGATCCACAAATCAATTCTGCACAAGGTTTGATAGTTTTGTATCAGCCAATGGTTAACTGATGCTGCCGGCTAAAGCAACCCGATTTTCCTTAGAGATTGATTTCAGACTTACTTAATGGGCCTTTGTCGCCTGCAAATATTGAACCTGGAATAGGACTCTGCTATTTATTTATATATTTATTTGCCCATACACAGGCAATTTAGGGCAGTTTTGAGGAAATTAACCTTCAATTCACATTATCCTCATTTTTGCTGCTTTTTAAACCCTGTAGTGTTTCTAAAATATATATAATAAATGTTAAAATATATTATATATAAAATAATAATAATAAAAGAGCCCTTAAATGTGTAAAATATACACTTTCTCTAATTGTCTTTAAGTACAACGAATATTTAAGCAGCTGTTTTAGGAAAAAAAAGTTTGGAAGAGTTTTCCAGAACCCATTGTAACCGCTAGTGTGCTATTACATTACATTTACATTTACAGCATTTGTCAGACATTCTTATCCAAAGCAACTTACATTTATTTATTTTATACAACTGAGCAATTGGGAGCCCAACGGTGGTATATTCGTGATGCTGGGAAACGAACCCCGATCTTCCAAGTAGCAGTCCAACACCTTAATCACTGCGCGACCACTTTCTCGCACAGTCAATGTCACCTCCCAAAGTCTGAGCAGTCATGCATTTGATAAGTTGTGTCATAGCAAAATGGAAGTAGTCTCTATGTAAATGCTCGAAAATACCAGAAGTCAAACTATTCACCACTCATGCATGTATACATTGCAACTTTAACTGTAGACATAGCAAAGGACAAATGCAACAGTTGTAGTCAACACAGTGCAAATTTGTCAACAGAACAAATCTTCCAATGACAGTAAACAAAAGGTTCAGTGTTTTGAGTTTTTCTTCAGGAAAAAAGACGATGACGGTATAGTTTTCCTCAATTTTGAGACTTACTTAATTACAGACATATTTTAGCATCAGTGTTTAATCCGCTCTGCTACCCAGACGAGTCTTTTCATAGGTTCTCATTAACACAATTTCCTTTTTTAACTATTTTAACTGGTTCTGAAACTATGATGTTCTGTTTTTTTTTAATGTTTCTCTCTCCCTCTGTAACAGCTGCATGAAACAGTTGTTGTTTCGTAATTATGAAACACTTTGATACCCTACAAACTGTCATCTCGGATAATTAGGTGGAAATTGCTTGACATCTCCTGAGAATTTTTCTCCACATTTTATTCCTTTAGGCAAAGAGGTTTTTAGCAAACAAGAAGGACTGAAGCTATTTTTTTTGGGGGGGGGGACCTATTTTAAAGTTTAAAGCTTTAAAACACATTTTGGTCTGTTGCCTATTTGGTCTAAATAGATCAGCCTTTCACACAGTTCCAGGCGAATTTGGACTGCGGTTGGTTTTTTGCTGAATCATCGCTTCTATTGTTGTGATTTTTATTGTCTCAAGAACTCGAATGTGTCTCAGCATTTGTGCTTTTTCAATGAAAATAAAGCTCTTAGTCATGAACGCTGCATCAGCTATTCTCATTTGCCGTCTGCTATTTTAAGAGACCCGAAGGCCATCTTAAGTGCAAACACATTGTGAAAGCCTAACCAATGTTTAGCGGCAGTGAGGTTTACTTATGATTAAATTATTTGGATTTATCGGTATAAATATCCCAGAGGAAAGATTTAAATTTGAATTCATGGCCTTAAGTTCTACTTTTAAGCGCTTTATCTTTATCTGTATCTACATTAATACCGGTATTGCTATTGTCGAGCAGGAGTAGGTGTTTATGGCGGATATTTTTTCTCTGTAGTCTTTAACATACACAGAAATGTGGGCTGGAGATTTTTTTTAAGCGATAAGCTTGCCTTGACTCACGCATATGTGTTAGCTGGCAGATACCGTATAGTCACAGATTTGATAAACTCAGAATCAGTAGTAAATCTTAATGTTATTGACATTTATACCGATATTATAGTGAAAACAGCTAGCCTTCTGGTGCAAAAGGAAGTAACACAACAGCCACTTCCCTTTATCGCTTTCCTACTGTTTTGGTGCTGGTTTCATCAGGGTCATCGTCAGCTTGGCTCAGAGAAGCATCAGGCTCTGAGTAATCAGAAGCGTGGGATTGTGCGAACGTGAGTCTTTATGGATCCATCTGTCACTGCTCTCTGACAAACGATCCAAGTGTGCGCCTAAAATGAAGGTGAATTAAAAAAAAAAGGCATCTGGGTTTCTGTCTGTGACACATCCCATAATGATTTCAGATTAAAAAAGCGTGCTCATTAAAATGCCATAATGCATACACTCATAATAATGTTAATTAATTAAAATGAGGCTGATGTTATTGTAATAGTTACTATTTCACTCACTATCAGGCACAAAATATTTTCTCATAGGAAAATCGAGAAGCTCCTGAGTCTATAAACGGAAAAAAAACACAAAAGGACAAATTATGTTCATCTACTTCATCAAGGCTAAGTGGTGTTTTATTTAAATCAATACCAATTAGCAAGCTCTACATCCTGATCAGGCATCAAATATAAACAATGTTCATGTTCTGAGGGTCTGCATTAATATCGGAAAAACAACTAACATGGAAAAAAAGCTAAAGGCAAAGCTAAAAATATAGCCTTTTCTTTAATATAACGTCTATCTTTCTCTCTCTCTCTCTCTCTCTCTCTCTCACACACACACACACACACACACTTTCTCCCTTTTCACGTATAATATATAATCAAGATTACTGCTGCCTAACTGCAAAGGGATTCCAAAACTCAAATAAACTTCAACAGTTTTCTGATGCACTATTTAGTGGAACAATGAACTTAAAAATAAATTAGATGAATTTATCCAGGCCTTCGCTATAGCTAGCTTAAGACTTTTTAGTCTCCATAGATGGCTTAATCATTAAAATACAAGAGCACTATCTAAATTTTGCACATAAGCTTCTCTGTGGTGTGCTGGAGATACTGATATACCTGCTCACATGGACTAACATCTGAAATGTAGCCAAAATTGTGTTTTTTCCATAGTTGATTTGGTTTGGACTACAGTATGTAAAAAATGCTTCCATTCTGGTTTACAGCATCTATTGTCTGTTAATTCCCTAAACCGACCCCCTGCCTTGTAGAGACAGCAAGAAAGAAAACAAAAGTTGCAACTCTGACAGTCCTCCTTAAGTCAACCAGGCATTGACACACTGTTTTAGTGGTGGTGCATAAAACACAAGATGTAAATCGCATGCCATGCCATGCCATGCCTTGGATTTTAATCTGATATCAGGTTCATAAATTCCCATAATGTAAAGAGAAATGATTCAGTTAAAATAGTATTAGAACCTGTTTTAATACACATCTGTGTAGAATCTCATCCAAACGCCAGTTTATAGTAGATAAAATCTTCAAATTGTTTCTTTAAAGCAGTTATCAGTAATGAACAGGATCGTTTTACATGTTTACTGATTTGCTACAGGAAAATCTGGCTTATTTCCAGCCTTTTTTTATTTTTTTTAAATGACGTTGCTTTCAGGCACATTTACTAATCATCTGCACCAGATAGTCATCAGCATACCGTGCGAAGAAATTTGTCTGTAACTGAAGAAATATTGAATAAACATTTTGAATATATATATATATATATATTTACATATTAGGGTTACTTAATATATCGACATCACAACGTGTGCATCGGAAATAGTCACATTCCAGGATGTCTAATGTCAGGTCAGGATTATATTTAGTTACACTGGATTAAATGCGCATATTAAAGTTCAGTAATAGAGTAAATATTTATTTTATATTAATATTTATTCGCCCAAAGCCTGTTACTTTGCAAACAATAACTTTTCCACCTTTAACAAAGATTAAATGTTCATAATCTATGCAGTAAAGACTCTACAGTGTGATTTTAGATTAGATTATTCAATTTCTGTATATGAATCTCCAAAAAAAAACCCCATAAAACACTGTTTATTTCATTTGCATCCTTGTTCTATTGTATTTATCTCTGCTTATGAATGGTGAATTATATTTTCTGCAAATGTGCTTCCTTACAATGTCATTCTAAAATAATGAATTCTTTCATATAAAGCTATTCAATTCATCTGCTAAAATTTCTTCATTTTGCAATATACAGTATATTATATCACATATATATCACAATGTCAGTTTTCCCATGCAGTCCCTTATACATATATACAATGTGCTTACATTGCTGTTGATGTTTGTAGGAACAAGTTTTATATTTAATACGTTATTTTTCAACTGAAGACTAAACAACCACCTACACAGTTTTCTATCTACTGTAGAACCTGTTTTCTGTTTTCACCTTTGGAATAACCTATCAATGCTGTACATCAGCCGGTTTTCCTTTTCCGAAAATGGTCCAAAATCGTGTTGGACACTTGAGCCCTTGGGAATACTTTTTTTCACTAAAAGTGCACAGATTTTCCTGCATTGCTCGCAAGTTATGATGCATTAATTTAACCCTCCTCCTCCGCTCATTCCCCTTTATTTCTCTTTTTCCTCTCCTCCTCCTCCTCAGAGGGCTCTTACCAGAATCATTCACGCCTGAGGACACCTCCACTCCCCCTCTCTCACTCACACTCTCCTAGTCAGCACCATGGCACGTCTGTGGGCTCACTGAGCCGGAGTAACTACACTCCGCGCAGTAACGTCAGTCCGGCACCTACCGACAGCACGGCAGCACCCGAGGGACCCTCCAGTGCCCCAGACTCTGGAAGTGCACAGGACAACTGGCTCCTCAACAGCAACATCCCACTGGAGACCAGGTATGTTTGAGCATGAGGCTTAGTTTTGAAAATGGTTTCAGCTAGAATTAAATAATAGAATGGTAATGTACCAAATAAGCTACATGATGCATTATAAGCCTGCATGTTATGAACTTTGGCCTGGGATTCGACTTCCTATAGTTTAAATGATTATCCTGAATTCATTTTAGTCATTTAGACTTTAATTAACGTAATTATACAGATGGAAGTATGCGAGACAGCATTTTCTCTAATTATAATTATAACATAACTACTGTCTAATTATAGTTTGTGTACTTCAAAAAAAAAACTTATGTATGTGCAAGCAGGTTAGACAGTGAGGTGTTGCACCATGCCAATCACACTAAAGGTTGTTTGGTGCACTTTTCCCTAATGAGGTCCAGGTGGAACCATGTCTCATCAGGTCACCTATAAAATGGTCTGAACTCGAAACGTAGGTCAGTCCTGCGAAAGGCCACAATTAATCTGTATCCTGTGCATTCCACAATCTTCTGAATGTCATGCGAAAGGGAAGGGAATCAAGGGACAAGACCATTGGCCTACCGCAGACTCATCTGCGGTGAGCCAGACTCGCCAGATGACACCTCAGAGACGGTGTTGGCTGCGTGTTCCAGAGGTCTTGTGTGGCGGTTATATCAATAGGCAAATGTTGATGAGGGTCACAGTTGTTATTGTAGTCCACAGGGGCACCGCTAGCAGTTTTGGGGCCTATGAAAGAAAATAAGAGTGGGTTTCCATCTACACACATTCCACACTGTTACTACTAATAAAACAGGTCTCTGGAGGCCCCTCCAAAGTGCGTCTACCCTTACAATTCCTCCCCCTCTTAGCAGTTCCTGTGCCGTTCCGTGTATGAGTTTTGCATTAGTGAGTGATTTTTATGGGATTGGGGACATAAGTTCAGATAAACGCAGGCTATTTCTGCTTTTAGAGCCAAGGGGTCAGTTGTGTCATGTCATGTGATGTTTGTGCTTATACATTAGAATTTATAATGTTGGCTTGGCAAGGTGCTGTGTAGGTGGCAGCACTGTGTAAGCATATGGGCCTAAAATACAAATAAACCGAATAATTGTTCATATGACAGTTTTGAATTTTTTGTGCTCTCTGTGAGTGTGTATCCACACTCTTCGCTCCAGCAGAGTGACCTTTAGTAAACTCCTGCTCAGATAACTGTCATTGGCAGGGCAGTGAGTCACCATACATCCAAACCATACTGGTTTATTTCCCCCTCTGCTTGAAATGTACCCAGCTTGATCCTTTTAAGCATAATGTATAGGTTAGTGGATAATGGAAAAGTAATTGTAGTTAGGCACCTGTAGGGCAGCTCCTGCTTTAAAGCCCTGGGTCCTCGTTTATCTCCGATCAGCTTTTGCTCCTGCTGCTTTAGGAGGGTATTATATGAAACCGATCAGTCAAGTGCACTGAATGCTGTTGACTGTCTACATCATTCTGGCTGCTCCTAATGCATGGCAAATTTCAGAGCTGTCAGGTTACGACTGAGGAAACGGTGTTCCGATTACCCTCTCTCACATCACTGAGTCAATCACTTCTGTAGACAGTTTTGATCTATTTAAACGTTGAGGTATTTTGTCAATTTGTTACTCTTTTCTGAAAAGACAACACCAAAAACCCTAAACGATTTATTAGGTAATATGTATGCAGTATTCTATATTTAGTAACAGCTTTTAATGTCATGCTATCAAGGTTTTTTTAATGGAATGTATGTACCACCCATGACATAATATAGTTACAACAAACAGTCACAATATGGCACTGACATTAATCCTGCTCTTTACTCTTAAAAATATCACATAAATAATGTGCTTAATAAAGTTAATATTTATGTTTCACCCGGAATATTAATTCAACCCTGAATATTGCTTAATGTCAATATTCCCAAGTCCAAGGCCAGTTCCTATCATGTACTCATACCACAGTGTGGTAGCAGCATTATTCTTGCATGCTATGCCACATCACACCACCCCGACATATAATATTTTTACACAACAGTATGGTCTGCCATGTGTTATTCCTTCGATGTGGCCCAAATCTTCAAAAATCATCTAGGGTTACCTTTGAGCATCTTTAAAGTATTTCCCTTTAAACACAATCAAATTTCTCTTGACAAGCACATATGCTACGGATCTGTTTTCCTGAAGATTACTATCTTTACTTTTCTCTATCTCTACACGTTTGCTGCAGTGGCGGTCCACTCAACAGGAAAATGAGTGTTAATTTCAGTTTGCGGAGGGACACTTAACGACATAATGACTGATTAGACGCTACAGATTTTCCCAAAGTTTAATCTGTAGCAGGTATTCCCAGACGAGAAAGAAACAGATGGCTGCACCAGCTAGCACGTGGGGGAAAAAATGAATAAATCAGCATTATCAACCCCTTTCTCATGCAATCCGTTATTTATATAATGTCTTATGATAAAAAATGGAGCCATTAGAAAAAGTTCACGGGGGCTTTTGCGCTGGCCTGAAAATGGTGCCTTCTCTTAGTTGAAAGTATTGAATGAAGGCAGAGGCAGATTATTCCCTTTACACCAGTTTCTTCTTTTTGTCAGCCTACGTACTCTCGATTTGCCAAAACTCTTTTTTAACTCAACTCCTTTTTGTTCTCTTGCCGACTGAACAAATAAACAATAAAACAAGCGCGAGCAGTCTGTAGTAGAAAGTAAACAAAAGGGAAACGTGTCTTTTCTCTCTTGAACTGGAGGTGTGGAGTATGTGCTCTGCATGCTTGATGGTTCATTTTTCCATTGCATTACCTCAGCATTCCCTTATGGAACAGCGGTTTGATGGGGACACGATGCCGCATTTCTCAGATAACAGACTGTTACCACACATTTTCTTTTCGAAAGTATTTGCCGCATCGAAATATTATGTCCAGTTGGCTGTAATCCATAATTGTGGTTTGTTTACTTTTAAATGGTATAAAATGTATAACAGTTATATAACGACTTGTTCTCTTTTAACTCCAAACCCAAAGGAACCAGAATACTCTAATGTTTATTAGAGAGGAGCAGGACTCTTGCAGAGAAGGGCAAGGGTCATACAATACAAGGTACATGCTTCTGTGGGGGGGAAACACCGTTTAGTACCGGAAATAGGGAGGTTTTAGACCAACCGACAACCAACTCCTAGTTTAGTTCCATAAGGGCTTTACGTTTTTAATGTCCTTGTTTGTCACTGTCACCTTTTCCACCTCTATTTCCAAAGTCACAGGATGATCACATCTGTGTTGCGTTCTTGCATGCATGTCCCTTACTCTCACTCCATTTATTCATCTTTCTACCTGTGTGTAGAAACATAGCAAAGCAGACAATCATAGAGAGTTTACAAGACAACTTTATAGAGATGGACATGCTGGCTACGGCTCGCCGCGACAATGCTTACAGCGACGGGTATGTTGCACGCGCCGACCGCGGCCGCCGTAACTAGTGGTAGGATCTGCTTTGCAATGCTTTCTAGCGATTCATGCTTGCATCGATCTTGTCTTTCTAATCTATTTTTTGTTTCGATGTAAAACAGCAGTAAATATTTTTATTGCATGCACAGAACTAACTATGATCAATGATCGCAAGTAAAATTGTAATTGATTTTTTTCTGGCTCATTAGACTGGTCGAGGTTGTAAATGATGTATATGTATTTCATCTGTAAGTATCTCATACCTGGTCAGTAAAGCGGGTTCACTTGTTCTTGCAAATTTTTTAAAGCTAATGAGACATTACAGCACTAGCTTAATAGTTATTTACAAGAGTGTGTCATGATCTGCAAGGGCAAACTAGCCGCCCTTACCATGTGTGCCCTGGGATGTATATATAGGCACACCCAGCGGAGGTAAATTAGAAGTCACCGTACGGGGTCTTTATTAACGAGGATCCTCCGTGGTCAGTCGGGCTGTAAATTAAATTACATATCGATTCTGGATTTCAGTGCAGCAAACCCTGGTGGCAGAAAAGATGAAAAACACGCACAGGTCTAAAAGTGGCCAATGCAACCGAAAAAAGGCTAAGTGACCGCTTTACTGACTGTGCAGAGGTTCTCAGGACTGTCTAATACCGAGGGGGAAAACACCTTAACACGGGCTGGCCTGAATGATTTCAATACTCTAGTGTTTCTTCTGTAATGTGGCTTTGTTTTCATCTTCTCAAGCCATGTATAAGTCAAGGACAATCACTGAATAAGTGGCTGCTTCATTATACATAGTGCTTTGTATATATGTTATAGTATTATATACTATATATAGTTATATAGTATTGATTGAAGGCAATGCTAGATAGACAAATCTAAATAGTAAAATGTTTTGGAAAAAAAAACTACTATCCCTTATTAAGCATTCTTAGCGGTTTTGTTTGTCTATTTCATTTCCTCTAAAGCATATAGCACAATCTGACTGGGTCTTATTTGTTATTATTTGTTCTGAATTTCTGGGAATTTTCAAGGCTGAAAGTTTCCATATGAATTAACAGGAATATTTAGAAAAATTAAAATGAATAAACTGGGAATTTGCAAAGTTAAAAAATATGGAACTTAAAATAAGGAACTTTAATATAGGAAGTGGTAGTGCAGTGATTAAGTTGTTGGACCGTTAATTGGAAGATCAGGGTTCGATTCCCATCACCACCAGGCTGCCACTGCTGGGCCCCTGAGCAAGACCCTTAACCCCTAATTGCTCCGTTGTGTAAAAGAGATAAAACTGTTAGTCGCTTGTAGTAATCTTGCATAATCTTGGTTAAAACTACCATATTTAAGGCAATTTTAGTGAAATTTCTAGCCTGTTCCTCAATCCTCAATAAAATGCACACAGCATTGCAAGGCTATTGAAGCCGCACCTTTGCATACGCTGTGCATTTCCCTATAATATACCCTGATAATGTTCCCTTTTAAAATGTGCTTAAAATGTATATATTTGTTTGTATATACAGTTTATATACATTTCCCCAAATTTCAGACTTCCCATAAATCCGTGTTCACTGGATTCTTTCTAAAATTCCTGAGATGAATTTTCCAGGGAACATTTCCAATGAAAGTTACCAGAAATCCTATTATTGCTTAAACAATTTTATTTTATTCCTCCAAATCTGATATACACAAATAATGCATCCCTGTTGGGTTAAAGAAATATTTAATACACATGTCAAATTATGTTTAACTATTAAACGTATAAAAATTAATGAGTGTTGAAGGTGTTTGAAGGATGTTCAGGCCAGCCCTAGTATTCCACATCACACACGCTAATTACTCTGCTTTTTTTGGTGGACTTGTGCAATACAGTTTTTACTGCACTCTTTTAGACACTTTCTGTTCAAGCCTGGTGGGAGTTCACCGCTGTACTGCACTACGTCGCCCGCCTACCCTCTGACCTCTAGCACGGTGTACTCTCCCCCGCCGAGACCCTTACCTCGTAGCACGTTCACCCGACCCGCCTTCAGCCTAAAGAAGTCCTACAAGCACTGCAACTGGAAATGTGCCGCCCTCAGTGCCATCCTCATCTCCATCACGCTGGTGTTTCTGCTGGCCTACTTCATCGGTAAGTTCATTCTCATCTTTTATCCAGTTTTTTTTTTTTTTTATTTCAGAGCTTGGAAATATGCGGCAGTCTATTAATGAGGACTGTTCTAACTTGAGACGCACACTTCCTTTAAATATTTTAATACACAGACATACCAGAGAACATTATGCTGAAAGTATTCCATCTTATTAAAGCAGGATTTTTTTTTTTTTTTTCCCTCTCAGTTAAAATTGTATGGTCTTCCAAAAACTTTTTAGTCAGTTGTTTTAAATTCAATTCTAACTCCTCGCTAATGAAAATGTCCCTTTTTAATGAAAATAAAACGTAGCTTTGTTAGTTCCAAAAAGACAATTCATTCAAATTCTCTACCTCACCTCCAAAAATGTCTTATTTCTAACTGCCTAGCATTGAAAGATGCCTAGAAATGTTTTATACCCACTCCCTCGTGGTCCTGTCGCTTACATCTATGTATGCCGTATTTTCAATCGAAGCACGAATGCAGATTTTGCCATCCATCAGACTGGGAGCATATTTTACATTCAGCGCTATATCAAAAGGGCTTCATTGCATTAACATGTGTCTCTCTTTAGCATAGAAATTATTTTATAGTTAAATGCAATCTTAGGAGAGAAGATCTGAAGTAAGATTTTATGAAGAAGAAAATAACTAGAAAGCAAGCACAGGGGCACATCAGTGCTGCAAGCGTGGAATATCTTTCAGAACAATTTCCCATCATCAGAGAGAAAATAACTTCTGCTGCTTCATCAGTGAGAATAAATATGCATCGCAGCAAAATGATGATTAAAAAAACATCATTTCCCCTTCTCTCCTCTAGCTAAATGATAGTAAATCATGATTATTTATTTCTTTTTCCCTCAAAAAATTTACATGAATATTTTTCGACGATTTGCCAGATTTTTTTTTTTTTTTTTCCAACCCAAATGTAAAATCTGCAGTTAATAGCAGATGTAACGCATTCATTTTAAATGCAGTAAGCTTGTGATAGGCGAAAGCTGAGCATGAAAGTTGGGTGTCTGCGGCCGTGTTCGGCTCTGACCTCACCAGGAGCCCAACAGCCTGATGGATCCTAATTAATTCTTATAATTACTCAACCCAAAAAATCAAGACCATCTCCCCATGCACCCTTGAGTAAACATGTAGGGAACCTTAGCTCACCCTGAGAATCAAGAAATTCCAATCAAGAACAAGGGGCCACGTTTAATTAAAAGCTGATGAGAAAATATAGTTAATTTCAAGTGCAATTAATTATGGAGGTCTGTAATTGGAAACTCTAACTGTGTTGTCTAATGAACCCAATTAAATCTTCTGACAGATGTTTAGTGTGTGTGTGTGTGTGTGTGTGTGTGTGTGTTTATATGGGCATTTTTCCCTTCCCAGTATTTCTTCACTGTTGTTCACATGAAACGGTTTGTTTAAAAAAAAAAAAAAAAGTGTGTGGTATAAAAGTCGGGAGGCGTGTGCCATTTTCTCAGCGGTGCCATTAAGAAGGTTGTTATGTTCGCTGCATCTGAAGGTCATCAGCTTCCCTCTGTGTTCATTTCTTCTCATGCTGGGTTCTTTTAGCCCGTTAATGCTGAAACTGGCTCAGTTTGAACTCCTACACACTCAAATTCGGCCGTGACTTTAGTTTTTGCTTCTGGTCATCTTGCATCAGTCTGTTTTTGTTTGTGTAGGTCGAAACCTGTTAAAATAATTATAAACAGGTTTACAGGTGTACGCCGTTGTTCAGGTATGCATTTAGTAGCTATTTTGGATGTAGTGTGATCGTGGGATGCCTCAACAGGCAAGTCATTTAGGAAAGGTTTTTGTTGAACAGAGTACACAAACAGAGGAATTACTGTACTTCATAGTGACTTCATAATAGTCGTGTTTATGTGTAAGAAAACAGCCATTAGACACTGATATTTAGTTTGTCCTTTATATCTTTACCTTTAACCAATGATGAAACCCTTTTTCTTATCAATTTATTTGTAAATATGATTAAAAATCATGTAGTTTGTACTTTAAATTTGTACATTTCAGTAAAAATATGATCCGTTTTTAGTAAAGCTATGATTGAAAATGTACAAGCTTAGTAAATTTACAGTTTACATGTACAGCATTTGGTAGACACCCTTATCCAGAGCGACTTACATTTACCTCATTTATACATCTGAGCAATTAGGGGTTAAGGGACTTGCTCTGGGGCCCAACAGTGGTAGCTTGGTGAAGCTGGGAATCAAACCTACAGTCTTCGGGTTGGCCGGGTAATAAATTTTAATTTAACAGTGAGGTTACAGGATAATGTCAGAAATGATTATTGTGGTGAGTCTACTCATTCGTGCAAGGGCACTAACTAAATCTTTCTGGTCTCTTGTTGAAAATTGGTATGCATAGAGAAGTCCTGTTTTCTCCCAACTTTCTGTATAGCTACAAGCATAAGTCAAACATAAGTCAAGCTAGCAAGACTTGATTTTTAATTTAGTCTGAGGCGCTGTTAATGTTGTCTCATGTCCTAATAAAACAGTTTGGTCATGAGTCACTTCTCTGATTAAATCAAGCTTTTTTTAAAATTTGATGAAACCTGATTTAGTTACATCAGATTTTTCTTACATTTACTTTTAGGGTGTGTTCACACTTTTTATGTTCAGTTGAGTAAGTGTAAATGCTGGCATCCCAACCCAAACAAATGCTGATGTGATTCATTTGATATATGATATTGCAACACAGACCAAATATGGCTAATCGGACCAAAAACAGGATGTCATGTCGCAAGGCATGACACAAATGAAATTCTGATGGATGATTTCAAAGGACAGAATTCTGAAGGACACAACAGAGGAAATCTGGGTGCAAATGGAACAAATAAATCAACTAACCGAACTACAAGTGCTTACTCAAGGACAAAGTGTACAGGATTATATTTTAGGGAAGTGGTGGCGTAGTGGTTAAGGTGTTGGACTAATTTCAGAAAGATCGGGGATGGATTCCCAGCACCAGTTTGGTCACCTGAGCAAGGCTCTTAACCCCCAATTTCTCAGTTGTATAAAAAAGATAAATGTAAGTTGCTTTGGATAAGGAAGCCTGCCAAATTCTGTAAATTCAAATGTAAATTTAACCTTCCCTACTCAGCCAATGACCAACAGCCATTCTTGCACCTTACTGACTCCATCAAGCTTTTGGATGTGTGACACAGAGTTCCCGCAAATCTCATCATCATTAGTAATAAATGGTTTAATGAGAGGGAAAAAAAATTCCTCTGCTTCCCCCCAGTCACTGGATTTAATTACCTCTAGATAATTACCTTTATCCTTGCAAGTGGGTTTCAGTAATCTTGTCTCCCTTTTTCTTTCCATCGTTTCACCTTTTTTTTTAAAGCTTTTGTATTAGTTGCCAGTGTGCTGATGGCAGTCTGGTCCAATAGGGAAGGACTTTACAGAAAAGGGACACAGGCTTACACTCTCTCCTCCCTTTTCAGGAAAGGTGTCAGAGTCATTATGCTGCTAATGAGAGAACAGAGAGCTACCTGCATTTGACACATCATCAATTCAAGTGTCTAAAAGGAGGCTTGTATGGCAGACGAGTGATAGTCTGTGTTGGGACATTCTTTTCCAAGTCTGACCCTCCCCCATGGCACGGGTTATTCTTTTGAAAAACAAAAAATGCACATTCTTGTTTTTGATTCTTCTATTTAGTTTTTTTTTCTGTACAACTTGTTGATTTTGGTCACACTAATTATGTTTTGTGCAAGAGGGGCTTAATTGATGCCACAAACAACCTGCCAATCGGCTTCTGCTTTTTTTGTCCTAGACACTGGAAGCAGTTTGTACCAATGTTCCACTTCCTAATTGGCAATTGCTAATTTGCCCATGCCAGTGGAGGAGAAAAAAAAAGTACAGGTCCAGCTGAGGCTTAAATGTAATGCCATGTAGCCCTAGCAGCCACCTGTTCTTGCAACAGACATGCAGATTTTGAATACCGGTCTATTTCCATTAGATTTAGCCAAATATCCAGACTCTTCCAGTTTGGAGGAACATAGAGAAATATTACTTTTATAATCCACACATCTGGACTTTAACCAAGCACTCTGCATGCTGCAGATACCAGGAATCGCCTAACACAACTAATAATAGTATAGGGGTATGCTTAAAATTGGTTGTTCTGGCAAGTCAGTTTCCATTAATAGTGAAGAAACTGAGAGCGGTTGAGTGACAGACCCTCCATTGGAGTGATTACTTGGATGTTTCGCATGACACATGGGCTCCTAATGCTGTCTGATGTGCTTGCCCAGGACAGTCTTAAAGCACTGAATCAGAGGAGGAAAAAAATGGAACGGCGATGGGCTGAAAAAGGAAGGAGGAGGCATGCATGCACCACCCAAACTTGACAAATGGTACCATCTGTCTCAGTGTGTTCACACCCGCCTCTGCCGTAGTCAATTTCAGCCAATGCAGAGCCCCCTGATAGTTTGCATTTATATTGTCCCACAAGATATTTTTGTCCTTGCCATGTTTATTTTAACACGACAAAGACACCAGGTCTTGTCGGCAGAAACACTAAAATGTGTTGAAGAACAATCAGCAAAAGGTACTTTTAAGTTATCGAGTAAGTAATCCAGAGCCAAAACACTTTCTATCCTTTATGACAAGCTCTATCAAAGATCTCATTATTTTTGGAGACCGGATTTTCCATGCAGCTTGTAAATGGGATGATGGAAAGCAGGATGTAGAAGACTAATATGACTGCAATTAATGGTTGAGAGGAAACTGGAAAGCAAAGCTGTGATTTTTATTTATTTATCTCTGAGTTTGTTCTGTTCTTGCTAAAGCTTTTTGATTAAATATCATAGAAATGAACCGAATGTTTTTCTTTTAAATAAAACTTTTCACAGAACTGCTATCACCAATAATTAACACATCATTCCTTTAGATTAATTACTGATTGATTTTTTTCTAATACTGTTCACTTCTGCATTCAGCACCTTTAATAAAGAATCTTCAACACACACAAGGTTCATGGCACTCTGCGGTTATCATTAGTATGGTTGTACAATAAACTATTTATTATTATGTTCTGACCTCAAGTAAAAGTGCTGGACAATGACATACTGTAGGTGTATAATTTAGAATTATGAGCACTGTAAAAAAAAAGGTCAAATCAAAATGATCTTGTTCCCGCTTCATTGTGAAAAACAGCAATATATTACTTGTTTAAAATAACTCGCAATTATGCACTTTAACTTCTTTTTTCTTTCCGTCAAAGCTCTTATTTAAAAGTCTTAAAATCCTCTTTCCACTGTTGTTTTATTTTCGTGTGTTTCCTCTTCTATGTCTGAAACTGCAGAACAAAACACATTAAGTTCAGTATTTCGAAATTTCCATTAGCTAAGATTTTCCCCCCGAATGCTGTGACATGAACATAAATCAATTTGTTCTTTCGCCTTTTTTCAAAATAAGATATTTGCAAAACAAATAATTAGTCTTTATTTATTGTGATGTAAATGGAAAGCTTATTTTTGCTGTGAAAAGGCAAAGTGTGCATTTTATGAATGTAGTCCTTTACAAATGATGTGCTGATAGATAAACTAAAATTTAAGCGTTATGAAAGAACACACTGGGACTTGTATCAGGGGAAGTGGTAGCACAGTAGTTAAGGCGTTCTACTGCTAATTGCAAGATTGGAACCCCTGAGCAAGGCCCTAACCCCTAATTGCTTAGTTGTATAAAAGAAATAAATCTAAGTTGCTCTGAATAAGGGTGTCTGCCAAATGCTGTAAACCTAAATGTAAATGTGATAAACAAGCCATATTTAAACTGCAATTATACATTTTCTTATAATAAAGTAGCTTGTTGTGTATACCAAACCTAAAAAAAGCCTTCAATCGCTGATGGTCCTTGTGTGTTTTTAATGCCGACTAAAGGCTACAGGGGTGTGACATTTCCCAGTAAAAGCAGGTCATGCCTTTGCTTTTTCTGGTGATCCATCATGGTGTGCCACTCTTGCTCAGACTTCAGCTCCATGAATGTTCATCCCAGAGGTCACTCCTTTTGTTGATTCCGAGATTCTTGTTCTCTTCCTGCTGACTTGATCATTTCCTTGTCTCTCCTGCTCTGGGGAGTGTGTGAAGGGAAGGGTTATTAGTAAGGTAATTGGGATGAGAAGAATAGTGTTACCCTAGGGATCCTGTGCTGGTAGTTACAACACTCTATTTGCCCTGTAGGATTAAAAGGCTGTGGGGGTTTACGGCTCTTTTGGCTTTTGCCATGCATTGTCAGCAAGAAAAGTCTATGAGCGTTCTTTCTCATTCTAGTGATTCGGCAAGAATTCATTTTTTTTTTTTAAAGTATTCCGTTATAATAGGAGAGAATCTTTTGCCAAAGCACCAAATTAGGGAAAGCCAGTTATGCTTAAGTCAATAGTTCACCATTCTATACTGTAAACAATGTTTTATTGCAGTATACAGTGTGTAACTGAACAGGTTTATAGTCATTGCACTACAGAGAATTTTAGAACAGAAATCTAGAATATTAATAATGGCATTTTATGACCTGGCTGTAGCTCTTATTTATTATCAAGCACAGTACTGTTTCATAGAACTCTCAGAACCTACAGTTGATGCTAATCTGGTGCCACATGTGGTTCTCTTGCAGTCATGCACCTGTTTGGTTTGAACTGGCACTTACAGCCCATGCAAGGGCAGTTATACCGGCTGGCAGAAGACAACACCAGCAGTTTGTCCAAACCTACAGAGCTGGGCCTACCTCCTCTCGGAAATACAGGACTGGAGCTCCCAGACCGCAGGGGGAAAGAAGACGGTACGTACTACAACAAAAAAAGTCTTTAATCATTATTAACATATTGACAATGATTAGCTGCCTTACAAGGTTTATGCACATACTGTACCTTGTTTACCAATTAAAATTTTTAATTTAATTTTAATTATTACATATTTGTTATGTCTGATTAAGTTTATGCAATTTCATGTTCGGGGGTATGCAGTCTCTGTAGTTGCTCTAGTTACTCAAGTGTATTCATAATAACTTGCACTTAAGTGTAGTTGAAGTAATAAAAAGTACAACCAGAATACAAGAGCAACTCAATGTGAGTGGATTTTTTCAAGGTGAGGTTAAAATGCTTTTATGCCTCTTAAGTGTGTGGTTATACAGCTAAAACTGTGGAATTCATTCTTAATTCATTCAGTTGATTGCAATCCTGGGTTTAGTAGTGAGTAGTTTGCATTTTAGATGGCCTAAAGTGTTGGTCCTTTGTGGGTTTATGAAGAAAAGACAAGACAAATCACAGTGCACAATTTTATATATATATATATATATATATATTCAAGTTTATTGTCATTGTGAAAGGTACGTTTACAGAGCCAATAAAATGTATTTTTTGCATATCCCATCTTAGTAAGTTTGGGGTCAGAGCGCAGGGTCAGCTATGATACAGCGCCCCTGGAGCAGGAAGGGTTAAGGGTCTTGCTCAAGGACCCAACAGTGGTTGACTTGCCGGTGGTGGGGCTTGAACCCAGGTGTTTCTGGTCTTCAGATCAACAACTTAACCATTTGAGTCACCACTGCCCCTTATACAATTAATTTCACAAAATCGTTGTTAATGTTGTTATTGTCCTTTTTGAATGATCAGTATTTTAAATCCTGGAAACCACATAACAATTAGAACTCGGAAATAAGGTCTGGCTAATATGCTCTGTTCGTAAAACAAATTGCAGAAATTGTTTCTGTGTACATTTAAACACCATGTACACTATTCTGCCCTTAAAACTGTATTAATGGGGTCCATGGAATAAAATAATAACAGGTTTGAATTATTAAAAAAGGCTTGAGGAACTTCCTATTCAAAAACTTTCATGACAACCAGCTTGCTCATGTCCTTTAACCAGCACAAATCCAGTCTCGCATTCCAAAATATCCAGCTGACTTTCTAGAGGATTCCCACTAATGCAGCTCATCACTGGCCAACATTAAAATGTCTTCATTTTCAATTTTTCAAAGACTTCATCAGATCCAGTATTATTTGTCATCCAGCTTCATGCTGTGACCAGTTTTGGCAGCTTTCCACAAGATCTGCATCATAATCCAATGAATGTTGCCAGACAAGTTTGATGGAATTATTTTTTCCTGTACAAAGCGACGGGGCCGCTTTTTTGGGAGGTGGGAGGTGTTGGTGGGTGTCAGGTATCCAGGGGCTTGAGTGGGATTTAGAATTTGTCTTCCATCCAAAGAGGGTCATCTTGGGTAAACTAGATTTTAGTTTTCCTGGCAGCTGAAGAAAGTGCCTACTAAACCCTTTGAGCTGCGCAGTAGGGAAAGTTTTACTTTTGCTCTGCTCTCAAAACAGAACAGAGCCCAGATTTAGCTGTTTGATTTGCCAAAAGGTGGAGATCACAGCCATTATCATATAGATGAGTCACAGAGTCATCCTTTTTCATTTAGCGGAGCGAGAGAGAGTCACTACTAGCAATGTCTATGTGAGTGACGGCTATAGCTGAGGGGAAATCAATAGGCAGGGGTTTGTAATTCTGCCCTACAGAGCACAGTTGTCACCAGAAACATACCCAATCACTTTAGTGTCATCCAAATTCTATGTGCACGTATTTTCTGATTCAATCTCAGTGTTGCTGATATATAAGAACAAGGTGTAAACGCTTGCTCTATCTAGATTTTTTGTTGTTTAAATAATAAGATGTCTTGGAAGAAAAACGAGAATTGGCACAGAGAAGACCAGAAATGCAATAAAGGCAATTTGCAATGTGACTCTAGTTTGAAAGTGGATTAGTGAAGTATTATATAATGTAGAATTGGTGTTGATTTGTTCGCACATAATCCACAGCAGTAAACTGCGAGGCAAGAGAGCGTACCTTGTCTCTCCAGATTGAACACACTGCAAATGACGAGGTTTTTTTTTTTGAGGGGCCGCCATCTGTTGTGGCGTGTGGAGTCGCCTGTGGAGCCGACTGACTCCGAGTCCTCCGGGTTCAGTTTGCAGGCATGTCTGGTTTTGGCGCTATCATCACAGAAATTGGCCCGTATACACGGCCAAGCAGATGTTGCTATTTTCCATCGTGGCCCATAAAGAAAGGTGTGGCATGGCGAGTGCGCTTTGCTCCTTGATAGAATGGTCATTATGTGTGAATGAGTCCAGGCTGTCAGAAAGATTATCATCTACACTGGTCATTTTGTTGGTTCCCTTGACTACCCCATTTTCAGAAATGTATTATGCAAATCACAGTTAAGGGCATTTCATTGTTTGTCTCACAGGCAAATTGGATGGCTTGTTTCCTGATGACAGCTTCATAGACATGGGCGAGATAGACGTGGGGCGTAAAGTCACACAGCAGATACCTCCTGGGATCTTCTGGCGGTCTCAGGTCTTCATCGACCACCCCATGTACCTCAAATTCAACGTGTCCCTTAGTAAAGATGCCTTGGTGGGGATCTATGGAAGAAGAGGCCTTCCGCCTTCACACACACAGGTGGGTTTTTCACACAAGGCAATTATTTGCCCTAATCCCTTTTGGTTCTAGGAAAGGATCAGTGCCAATCCCCTCTTTAGGAATGCTGATTTTGTATAAATGTCAGACATTTTTGTCTTTCTAATGAGCGTGCAAATCCATGCTTGTTTAATTTACAATTGCTTTTTGCTAAAAGGTTACACCTGCAGAATAGACATACATTCATTTTTAAAATTTTGTGTTGTACGTTACAATCCACACAAAGACTGTAAAAAAAACTGGACAGACACCTAATTTTGCTATCGAACACTAATCATTTGGAACTGGCTGTATTGATTTGCATTATAGTTCCATTGTTATTATATTACTGGAAATTACTCTTAGGCCTACATTGATTTTTTTTTTAAACAACTGGGGAAGGGGGATATATATACACAACTTACATTTCAATCTTTGTTTTTGGTAATCGGTAGTGAATAAGCGCAATAAAGTAAAAAACATCTAAACTGTGTTAGCTTTCAATTAAGGTCCTTTTCTCCCATTCGTAGTTTCCTTTTACAGATGCCAGACAGCAGACCCTTATGAAAACAAAGAAGACTGCCATATAAGCAACATTTTAATTTTGTTTCAATCTGTTGTTGGCTTAACATTGTGTGTGAGTGTCTGGGAAAACCTGTGTTTTATGCTAACGTTGTCTGAGTTCTCGTTGTCTCTGTCTCCAGTTTGACTTTGTGGAGCTTTTGGATGGACGGCGGCTCCTGGCTCAGGGGGTACAAAGCCTGGATGGCCCTCCGGCTCTCACTCAGTCACGAAGCCTAGTGCCCCTTGGCAGCCATGACACCGGTTTTATACAGTATATGGACTCGGGCATCTGGCACCTGGCAGTGTACAATGATGGCAAGGAGTCAGAGCAGGTGTCTTTCCTTACCACAGCTATAGGTGAGTAACACAAGAATGTTTGTAGTGGATTGTTTGGCTTAGGCAGTAGCTAGCAGGAATGTGAGAACTGTGTTGCTAAAACAGAAATCATGCTTGTTTGTGACTGTATACATGCATTTACAGCTGATCAAAACCTTCAAAATTTCTTTATTTAGTCTGTTGTGTCAGGTTTTAATATTCAAAACCTGATTTAAGCTAATAAGGCTAAAATAAATGGAAGCTGCAATTCTCTTGTCAGAATTATGTATAGGTTTGTTTCTGGAGTTTGTACATTTATCTTTATTGATTTGGTAGTTTTTGTTTTTAGCTGTGTCAGCATGCATTTAAAAAGAAATCACAGGGCTAGCAAACCTGCTAGCCTGACGTTTAGAAGTTATTGTGTCTTCCAGTAGGGCTATAAAAATGTCGGGTATTAAAATTGTGTTTAAGTGCTTGCTTACTTTTACTTTTACGAAAAAAGCAAACGCGGCTGCCTACTGATTTTACAAGATATTTGTCAGTGATATTCTGGATCTGTTACTCACCAATTTCTCTAACATCATTTTGGCAGTCATGACATAACATAACATAATATCTTTATGTGACAAGTAAAATCGTTATAGAGATCGCATGGATAACGCATCCAGAGAGAATTGCAAAAATCGCTGGAAAAGGATGTCCAGTTAGAACCAAATATTTGTATTGATTATTGTGTTTGATTATTTTATAGGATTAGTAATTGTGTTTTAAAGATGTTTTGTAATAGATTTTATGTCTCCTTCACAATACTACATTAAAGATAATGGATTTTTTATTTGGGCTTACTTATGAAGAGTGCCTGCACGAAGAGTCCTGAATCAATTTGGTTTGAAAGTCAGTGTGCAGGGGTTTCCTGTCAGTCTTAATTAAAAATTTACTCACATTACCCCGAACAGAAGTATTACCTACTTCACAATAACAAAACATTTCTTGATATCATGTGGCGTTATTGATGCAGTTTGGCTACTTTTGTGTTTTACTACACACAACCCAGATAAAAAATAAATAATAAATTCCAGTTTAATAACTGCAGAATCATCATTTCATCTTCTTTAAAATCATACAACCCTAAAGCCTTTTTTAAACAGACTGAGTAGTTCTTCTTGTAAGAGATGCACTGATGACAAGTGACAGTTCAAGCTTTTATATCAGACGTGGATGAGATTCATTAGCTTACACATTCATTAGATGATCACGATTCCTACCTTACTCTGTATCCTCATTGAGGGACACTTTCCCATTCATAATCCTCAAATATTCAAATACCCCCTTAGATAAAGCAGTGAGAGAAATTTACAAGAGCACCCTACCAGTTATTAACCGACCTGCTGCTCTTCAGCCCTGATCAGCATGTTCTCAAGCAGACCGAGCCTCTACACAGCAATCAAGGTGAATAACAAAGACAGTGAGCTCCACATCCCCTTCAAATGCTGATTCCTGAGGCTTCTATTAGTATTCAAGTGTCTTTACCCAGGCTGGTTTTGCTCTTTTTGTGTAACCCATTTGAATACGATGCTGCCCGGATTCATAGCCTTTGATTGCCTAGCCCCTTACCTGCTCCCTGCCTAGGCCATTATTGCTCGTTATAACTTTTAGTTTTTATTCGCATTTTGCTGCAGAAGAATAAAGCTCTCTTTTAACTACTCTGTCTGGTGTTCGGGCATTGCACAGTGACCATGCAGCCCAGCTGTCGACATCTGGCCTCTTCCAGTGTAGACTGCGTGTTCATTTTGTCCTTTGTCTCGGGTTCGCTGAAAGCGCATTTGATTGGCATGAGCTGTGAGGTAGGGCGGGGGAAGCGTAAGGTGTCGGCTTTCTCGGAGGTGGCAGCTGGGATCTGTTCTCACATGCTCTTTAATTAAAAGCTCCTGAGCCGTGGTCCATCTGTGACAGGCAAGGGGTGGTGCGGTGGGGTGATTAGAGGGTGGAGCAGAGCAGATCGATTGAAGAAGCATGTTCTTAGTCGAAAAAAGCACAGCAACCATGACCCACCCGGAGACAGATGTCAGCACTGTCTCACTCCAGACACAGATATTTGATACTATAAGGAGGGTTGATCTGATGAAGGTAATTCCGGAGTGAAATGCTCTTTGCTCTTAAAAGGTTAGATGTTTAAAAAAAGGGCATCTGATAAACCACCTGTGGTCTAATGTACAATCTCTAGGGCCTGGAAAAAAATATATAGAGCAGAGCGCATTGCTTAAGATCCGTTTTGGAGCCAAAGTTGATCAGGCCTTCCTTAGAGAGTGCTGAAGATAAAGCTAGAGATAAAGTGGGTCAGCTGATAATGTCCTTCAGAAGCTTTTCTTTTTTTAGGTAGTAAAGGCATTTAATGATTCTTAAGCTTTTCAGAATTAGATGGTCTTTCACATTGGAGATGGTCCCGATGAAGTTATATTGTCACAAAGAGGATGTGAGTTAGATATTGAATATTAGGTATTTTAATAGTCATTCTGTAATTATTTTAGCATTTCATCAGCAGATATTTTTATAAATACATTTTGTTTTCCAAATGCAGCGGTGTCTTGCATGAAGCAGAAGTATTGCGTCAGTGATTCTGTTCATCAAACCATCATCAAGATAAATGTACCTTTCCTAAATAGTTATCTAATGTCATTCTGTTTTTTATTCAAATAACTAAAGGATCCCAATTTTTAACTTCATTTCTCTTTCATTCGTATTTTTACCTCATATTTTAATTCATTACCAGGCTGAGATGATTGATCCTTTCCACTTTTCATCAGAACACTCTCATTTGTTTGTTCCTGGACTGTGCTCTCTCATCCACCCTTACCCTAAAGAAATAAACTGTTGTGTGAGCTCTCTAAAACATGTTATTCATGTCAAATTCATGACTGTCTCTTGGTAATAGCCAGAACATGTTGTGTTAAGATCATTCATTTAATAAGTTCCGTGGGGTCCGTAACTCAGGATTATTTGATGGATTATGCCACTTGTCATTTTCTTATTGCGTTCAAACACCCCCCCCAACACTGACTACAAGCATTTTATACTACAGTCTTGCTGACTGTTCATATTTGCATGTTTATGCATGCCAGTGGATTATATTCAAAAGTAAAACCAGAAGCAAAACTGGGTAATTCACAATGCGGTGAATACACAAAACAGATGAATCACAAAAAGAAACCAGCTCCAAGAAAAGATAGATATTTTCAACCAGTGGCTGGATGTAAAATTTGCTCTTTTTTATGGTATATTTATTTGTAAAAATGCACCAGCTATCTAAAGGTCTGGTGTGAGATAGCCTTAGTTCCAGAAACATTGACTGGGAATTGTCTAATGTGTATTGTGATCCACTGGTAATAAAATACATATATTCCTACATAGCATATTGCCATGTCCTTTAACACTTCATGCTTATATGTATACTCTTTGTATAGATATTTATCATACACAACTTTCGCAACCAGTGACAAATATGAGCTTTTTCAAAGGCAAATCTAGTTCAAGTTCACGGAGCTTTATTGTCATTTCAGCCATATATAGCAGATGCAGTACACAGTGAGATGAGATAACGTTTCTCCAGGACCCCCTGGTGCTACACAAAACACAGAATTCACAAAACAACAAAAAGCCATTGAACAGAATAGACATAAAGTGCATGTGTGCAACCTAGTGCAGACAGTGCAGCACAGACAGTGCAATAAACAGTACAAACATTACAAAGACAGTGCAAAGAAGACAGTAGAGAACAGAATAACGCTGGACAGACCATTCAATTGCGCCAACCAGGTTATAAAATGAGGTAAGACATGGAATGTGCAAATTGGAATAGTGCCATGTTTTGCAATAGTGTTTATTCAGGTTCAGATAATCTGTAATAGTTGGTTTGCCATGTCCGTCCAATAACTGCAGACATCACTATGGTACTGTAAGTAAACTAACAACTCGACAGTGATAGAAAGCTATATTGTTAGTCAGACTGTAAGAAAGCCTAAAAAAATGAACTTATTTATTCTGAGAAAAACTTAAAGGCACTGCAGTTCCAGGTCAGGGTGTTAAGGAGGTAAAGTTAGTTGAGCAGATAAAGGGAATATGCACCATATGATTGCTTAAAAGTATGTATCATCCTGATGCGGCTTGGTGTTGGCTGCCAGAATCTTTCTACCGAATACAGAGCGAGACGAGATTCGCCCGAGGAGTCAAATGTGCATAATTGTGTTTCTTGGATACATTTCAAATGGCGAATCATTGAAGCTTCACATCTCTGTATGCATCTTATTACACACTCGCAAGCACTAAACTCCCCAGTGCCACAAGTCTCTAAAAACAGACGGTGTCTTTTTAGTGAGAAGTCGGTCACCATCAAACAAGTCAAAAGTTTTGATGGGACTCGCCAGGGATAGGCAACCTTATCACCTTTTTATTATTTCCTTGTGGCTGATGAATCTATGAAATGCACTCCCTAAACTTATTGGAGATGCCTGCTTTCTCGTTTCTCCTGTCGCAGCTTTTTATCTCCTCTTATTGCATGCTTCCTGGTAATTGACTCTCCGGAGGAAGGACTGTGAGAAGGTTCACGTATGCCCTTCTTTGTTCTGCAAATAAAAGCCGTTGTTCAAGTTAAATTTTGGCTCAAGCAGTGCCAGCAGCCCTGGGGGCCTGGAGAGAGATCATAATATTCTGCGCCAATTTGGATTTTATTCACTGCCTAGTCTAATATGAAATTCCAGCCGCTACTAGAGTTTGTAAAGTTCTCTGATCTGTAAAACACAAACACAATGTAAGGAACGTACAGAATAACCTCCAGATCACAGTGGATGTTTGGTAAAGGCTGCTGGGATTTATGCTCAACTCAAACTGCAGCACTTGTTTTCCAGCAGGATATCACTTCATCCTAGACCTTTTTAAGCATTAGAGGCACTTTTAGCCTTCTTTTTGGAACAAATTGATCTGTCCGTAACTGTTTTGACAACCAAAATATCACATAAAAGTGAAAAATGAACACAATAATTGCACTAAAAATCTACAAATTGCACTCAAATGAAATTATTTTCAACATGCTTATTACTGACGTTATTTCTCAACAATCATTTGCTATTTGGTTCTTCTGTTATGCCAGGTTAACATTACAGTATGTTCCCTTTATTTTTTTCCTCCACTATTACATGGACAATTTAGTGCTAATAATTTTTTTAAAATATTCTTTTTGTGCCTTTTGAATACTGAAAAAAAAAATAGAAACATTGTACACGGCGTGTAAGTGAACATGAATAAGAATAACTAGCAGTGAACAGCAAAAAGAAGGCTAAGCATTTTGTCCAATATGTTTGGATTTAAGAGGAAAATCATTTAGTAGTACAGCATTTGGCAGACACCCCTTATCCAGAGCGACCTACATCTATCTCTATTATACAACTGAGCAATTGGGAATCAAACCCTGATCTTCTTTTTTTAATACACCCATGGTAATATTATTACCCAGGGGTTAAAAAATGGCAGTATTTTTTGCCCCTAACGTGTCTATGTTTTGTATATACAGTGTATGAATAAAGTACTTAATCACCTGACATAACTACTCCTATAATTAATCTCTTTCCATCTGGAAAGGCTTTTCACTAGATTCTCAACGGTGGCTGTTGAAATATTTTACAACCATAATGATATCAGGTGCTAATTTTAGGGGAAGATGTTCTATTACGCAGTCAGTGTTCCAGTTCATTTTAAAGGTTTTCAGTGGTGTTGAGTTCACGTCTCTGAGCAGGAACTTTGAGCGCTTCCACTCCAACTATAACACACTGTGTCTTACGTGGGTGTGTGTTTAAGGTGTCTGCAAACTTTCCCCTATATAGTGCATTTCTCTGATTCTAGTTCTAAAGGGCAGTTTTGCCACAGCTTTTCTCAGGAGAATAAAAATTGCATCTTGTTTGTGTGCCATTGTTTGGATAGATAAACTATACATAAAGAAAAAGTGGTAGAAGCATTTTTATGTAGACAGAAATGCATTTATAGAATGTTATTGATGGATGTTGTGAGCTGCTCTGACAGACAATGTTCTGTGTCATTTGGTTTTAGACTCAGTAGATGACTGTCCCAGTAACTGTTTTGGTAATGGAGACTGCATCGCTGGAGCCTGCCACTGTTTCCTGGGTTTCAGAGGACCAGATTGCAGCAGGGGTAACAATTCAATCTATCTCTATCTCTCTCTCTTTTTTCTTTTTGTTTAGATTTTTGGAGCACTATTGAGGCTGTTGGAGAAAAAAAATCAAAACAGTTTCCAGTGACATATAACAGACATTTACTTGTATAAGCTAGTATTATTTTCCTTTATAGAAAATCCTTAAAAAATCTTTTTGAAAAAATATTCTTGTGATATTACTGACACTAGTAGCATTTCATATTCTGAGTTTAAATTGTTTAATCAAGTCGAAAAATGATTTTAAATACTAATAATCAGTGCTGACCCAAGGCATAAGCACACTAAACGGCTGCGCAAGGGGGCCCTCAACATTACGTAAAATTTAATTTTTTGATATTTACAGTATGTCAGTGGTCAGTTGTAATTATACAAAAATGCAATATTCAATAAAAAAGCCAACACAATATTATGTTATATGCATAGAAAGGTAAAAACACTGGCAAGATGTAAGCAACGTGGCTGCAACAAATAGCATTGTGTGTTCGATTTATAGTGTACAAATAATCAAGGATTGGAAATAGTTAGTCATATTACTGGCACCAACGGGGCCCCCAAATTAAGTTGCCCACTAAAAGGGCCCCCTAAAGAATTAAGCCATTGTATTAGCAATTACAAAATTGACGTATGGGTATTTATGTTTGCTCTCCTCCCAGCATCGTGTCCAGTTCTTTGCAGTGGAAATGGTCAGTATCTAAAAGGCCGCTGCATGTGCCACAGTGGTTGGAAAGGATCAGAGTGTGACGTTCCAACCAATCAGTGTGTCGACGTGACCTGCAGCGGACATGGCACCTGCATAGTTGGGACCTGCATTTGCAATCCAGGCTACAAAGGAGAGAACTGTGAAGAAGGTAAGAGCTTCCTGATAATCAGAGTAAACTGTTTGTGTCTGTTATGTTCAACATCCTCTTTTTTTTTCGGTTGCAAAAACATTGTACGAAGATTAAAGTAGAAAGTTGCCAGCAAAGGTATTATTTAGTTTTCTGTCATCCACTTGTTAGTTCTCAGGAAAATTCACCCCCTTACAGCACCCAGCAGGAGGCTTAGCTGATTGCAGCAGCCTGTGGTTAGGCAAAGTGGTTCTCTTTTTCCACTAGTCAAATGCAACGTTTGTCCAGTGCCAAGCACACACCTATAATTTAGAGAAAGTCTCTGGCCTCCGGTAGGCTTGTGGAGTTTTTTAGGACAGCCCATATCCTGTTCCTGAACGTTTCAGACCCTTCAGTTTTTGGAGTCAGGCCCGGTAGCGATCTTTTTCTGATAAGCTTCATGGAACTTATTTCTCTTTCATATATTATGGATGGTTTGGAGAGCTTCATGGCATTCCATTAAGTAGCAAAACAATCCTTTTGTTTTTGTGGAAATTCAATAGGTTTTGCAAACTGTGAATCTTTAAATGGTGTCCCAGTGGTCTGGCAGAGGGGCCCAGAGCAAGGCGCTGAGAGATAAGATTAAGCTTGTCCATTGTGTTTGTCACCATTTTGATGGCTCTCATTTCAAGATGAAAAATAGCGCAGTTGATTTTGATAAATGTGGGGTTTGACACCTCTGATCCCAACTTCACATTCTATTTTGGGTTGTACGGTCTGCATGGAGAGGGAGAGAATAGGGTTGTTCTCTCTTTAAGGGCCTTACCTTTCTTTCCTGCGACCTTCAGTCTGTGATGATTAATTGCCAGGAGAGAAACTCCTGTCAGTTAGCCTATGATCTTAGCCTTGCACGCCAAACCATCTGCTAAGAGGCCACAGCTCCGGTTTGTCTATAAGGCCTTTCTGCATCCTTTTATGTTGCGAAAGAATGACTCCGCCATGCTGCAGGCCTCTCCTCCGGCTCCCTATAGGTTTTCTCTACATTGTACATTCTCCATCTGTGAGATCTCATTTCTTGTTGTTGTTATCATTTTCTAATTGTTTTTTTTTCCCTCTCACGGTGCTTGTCCTCTCGTTAACCGAGGCCACATTCGCCAGCTTTCTTGAGGTCTCTTGTATTCATTAAACAACCATTAACGATCATTAGCATGCGACTGAACAGACTTTCTGTGTATTTTTTTTTGTCAGAGGTTGAGAAATGGAAGAATCAAGCATCATGAGTCAGGCAGGGGAATATGATCAAATAAAGAGCAGCGAATGTATGTGGATAAGAGTGGGGTTTTCTTTGTTTGCCCACCAGAGCCTGAGCGCACGACAGACATCTTGTTTGCATTCCATTCTGCTTTTGGTTTTCTGGGTTCAGCTGTGTGCAGAAGAGGGAGCATGTTCAGTGCCACTTTTCAATTTATCCCAGCCTGCATTGGCTACAGGCTCTCTGCTTGGCAATGGGAGAAAATCTCATTACCGAGAAAGAGAGAGAGAGAGAGAGAGAGATCTACTCTACCTGATGGCATGAGGAATGTCAATGGAAGTGGCTGTTTTATTTGCCAAATTTAAAATCTCTTTCCTGAACATATGTGAAAAACAACACTGCTAGAATTAGGAAAGCTCCTTAGACAGAAAGTTTAACAAAAAGGGTCTTGGAAAATGTACGAAGTACGTTATCGCAAAAAACTTTAGAAATTGATCAAACACACAAACAGTAACTCTCTGTGTTTTTGTTCTACACTAACATGTGTGTTTATTTTAGCATGTGAAGCCTTTTCTGACTCATATTGTTGTTTATTATTTCTTACAGTGGACTGTTTGGACCCCACATGCTCAGGCCGTGGTGTGTGTGTACGAGGCGAGTGCCACTGCTTCGTAGGCTGGGGTGGCTCCGGGTGTGAGAGTTCACGGGCATCCTGCATGGATCAGTGCTCAGGTCATGGAGCCTTTTTGGCAGAGACAGGGACCTGCAACTGTGACCCCAACTGGACGGGACATGACTGCTCAACAGGTCAGTATGGTTACTCATAAGAAAAAAACTCAGACTATATTTCATTCATCTAAAGCAATGCATGGCAATGTTATTCACACCTGGGGACATGATTTCTCTTAGAAATTAGACCAGATTCTAAAGATTTTAAAGTGATATTTACACTTCTATAAGATTGCCCTTCCTTATATAGACTATTTTATATTAGAATATTATAGGATGTTCTTTTCATCATCTCTTTGTCATTTCTTAAAGGGAAAAAGGCCAAAAGAATTTGTTTCATCATCATAATGTCATGCAGTCGTATGTGTTCATATATAAATGTCATGCAAACATGCAACCCAAGTAAAAAAGCCTGATCAAATCTCATTTATAGCCAAGCTAATTTTAAATCATATATAATATAGAATTATTTTTTTCAACAGCTGCTGAGCTTATGTTTAGCATATGAGACCTCCTGAGACCCGGTCCATTGCTATCTTAAATGATTTTCAGACTACTATCAGTTTTGTTTCATTATACAGAAACATCTTGGGCTTTCTAGTAATATGTCATTTGATTGAATGGGATGCAAGAATCTAGTTCTTCCGAGTTCTTTTACTCTTTCCAAACTAAACTGGTCATGTGACAAAAGGAGTAGCCAATCACATAAAACGAAACAAAAAAATATGACACCTTTTTTCCTTGGGTCCTAGAAAAAACATTAAAAAAAAAGCAATATCCGTAATAATAATGCGGCTTATTTCTATGCATATAAGTGGGTCTAAGAGTAAAAATGTAACCAGAGATGAATAGCTCATGCTGTTAATACTATTCTTATGAACATTAGGATCTCTGAGCTGCTCTTTAAGGTGTTCCCAGCAAATTAAGGTTTAATGCTGCAATTCATCCTTTTTCCGTGTTTATGTGCACTTACTGTACATTCAAGCACAATTTGGCTCCATGAAAGAAAAAACAGCAGGCCGTCCCCAGTCTTCCCTGATTAGTTGTTGCTATGGGAGCAGTCACTTCCCCTCTCCCTGGGGGTGGTGGAAATAATTGCGCACTAACCATAATTTGTCTTGTTCTTCACCATTTGCGTTATTCAAAGAAATCTCAAGAGCGACTTTTTACTCCCTTCATTTTGCAGCTGATTGCTTGTGATTCTGAGCAAATGATTGCTGCTGGGTTCTAAGCAAGGCCTTTCAGCTAGGATGCTTGGATGCTTTAAGACAGACATCATTCATTTGTTTGCTTTTTTTTTTATGCTGCAAGCATTTTTAAATCATTTTATTGCTTTTTGAAAGTTTTAGTTAAAAGTTTTACTCTGTGCTAGGATGCTGTAAACTGACCATTTTTCTTACAGGTCCAATAAATAATCCAGTTGGTCTAACTGAAATTGGAGTGCAGGTTTGCTCTGCTAGGATGAGCTATTTGTTTCTTTATATCCAGAGTGGTAAAATGTCTGTCAGGTCGTAAGGGAAGGCTAGAGTCGAATTTGATTTAATATATATCTGGTTTGTTGCCTCATTCGTGTGGTGAAACTGCTGGAACAGAGTCGGGTATTTGCACTCAAACTCCCAAGACTGCGCTGCTTCAGCTTTCTTCCCTAGATACTATAGTAACAGTTTCCCCTTTGCGGCCAGGGACTTATCGCCAGCAGGAAAATGCAAACTAATTCCAGTCTTCCATAGACTAGAACCACCCAATACCGATTTTCGATTATGATTATTTTATTGCTATGCTATAAAATAATTTTCTCACCTATTCAAAATCCATGTATCGCCTATTTCATCTTTTCTGCTGGGTTTTTTGTTTGTTCTTTTCAGAAATCCAATTTATTTTTTACTTAGTCTTTAGTAAAATACTTCTTTAGGCTTAAAGACATGATACAAGTAGAAATCAGTCTTCTTTTCCGAAGTGTCCAAACACAACGATCTGTGACCGTGAATTTCCCCCACTAATGCCTAGCTGACAGTCTGACCTATTAGGTAATCCAGGGGATTTGCTGGAAAATAGGCATTTTAAAGGCTGGCTTCTCAAGCAGAAGAGCTGCTGCTGTAAATTATGATTGTCTTGCAAAGCTTGTGAGGCATGCCAGAATTAAAATGGCGGAGTGTCTGCTCAAGGAGAATGAGTACCCCAAGCCAAAGAACTCAGGCACAAATCCAAGTCATCATACAAAGCCAAAGTGCATTTTACCTGTTAGCAGTGAGGAGAGACCTTTAATTGTCGAAGCGTCATAACATCACAAATGCGATGCAGGAAAATGCATTTGAAAACGAAAAAAAAAGCATGGTAAGCCAAACAAACAGGCAGATGTGATTAGCTAAAGCGCAGCTAAAGGGTTGGCAATGTGAAAACATGCTAATCCCAGGCAAATCCAAAAAACAAAAAGCATTGAAAATAAAACATGGAAACGAGAACAAGCACAATAAAAAAACCAAAGCGGAGTTAAGTCACAGGCAATAAATCAGGAGCCAGACTTGCGTTTGGCCCCTTCATGTGGTTTATATACAGGTAGGAGAGTTCCCAATGCAATGGAGTTGTGGTTGATCAGATTTTGTCAAAGTGGCTTCGATTATAGATAGCTAGAGCGAGGTTTGTGCTTGTCCTCTATTCACATAGCACTGGATCAGAGCAGTGCGAATTACGTTGGGGGGGCAGTTCTTTTCATTTATAGTTATCTTATCCGTATCACCTACACTATAGAAATAAAAGTTTGTGGACATTTCACCAACAAAGCAACATGCTTTGGCATTAAGTTTCTTCTTCAAGGGAACTATCTCAGAGACTAATGTCACCTAAGGAGGTCTGGGACAGTTCCCTTAAAGACTAAACTTAATGCCAAAGCATGTTATAGTCATAGTAGACATCTATACACTTTTAACTTTGTGGCAACAGTTTAGTGAAGACACACTTATGGGTGTGTTGGTGAAATGTCCAAAAATCTATATTCAAAGTCAGTTTGACAAAGTCTGATCACCCACAACTGCAACGCATTGGGAACTCTCCTACCGGTATATAAACCACATGAAGGGGCTATGCACAAGCCTATTCAGAAGTGTGGAGGTGGTTATAGAAGTATTATCCAGACTGAATCAGAAATAAACCATTTTAAATACACATATGAATGTAATAGTCAGGTGTCCAAAAACATCTCAGTGGTGTCACATGGGCCTAAAGTCAGGGCCTTCAATAAGCAACTGTAAACCACATCCACACATCTTAGACATCCCTGCTACAGCTAACGCAGCTATATTTAAAAAACACACAAATTATGCACAACTGACATTATATAGCTTTGGTGTGTATGAGCTGCATTAGTGACAGACTGTCAATGTGAGAATCATTCCGTGACCCTTTACACGTATTTAAAAAAAACATGACTGGCAAAAATAACTTGATGTCCTCGGTGCTAGCTGTTAGTTACTTATATTTTTGCAAGATTTCCTTTGTTAGTGAATGCAGTTTGGGTGTAGGTCTCATTTACTAAATCAAAGGGCACCTGGAGAACTTTGTTTTCAGTAGATCGGCAACTAGATCTGGTGTAGTGGTGCCGGCGACTCTTTTACGTTAAGTTTTTACTTCAATACCCCGAACACTGGGTGTAGTACTGGACACGTCGCTAGGCCCAAAATGTCCAAATTTGATTGGTTGATGATTATGTTGCTATTATATGTTACAAATGAGATATTAGAGGTTATTTAACTAGTGCTATCTGAAGTGCTGCACCACACCTACCTAAGTAATCAAAAGACACCCTTTTTTCCACACAATTTTATTTTATATTACAGCTAAATATGTATTTCAAATGTAATAAATATAGTTCAGTATTGGTAATGCTATTATTAAAAAGTTAAGGAGCCGCATCAGTTTTTGAAAAATAAACAGGAAGTGATGAATGTGTTTATACAGAAGAAAGCAGTATCCAGCCACTGGTATCCATCCAGTCACTGGTTGTTGGACAGAAAGCTATTAGGTGTCTTCTAAACAACTCGAAGCAGCTTCGAATTAATGCTTTTACGACACCATTAATTTAAAATATGTAACACATACAAATAGTTCATTTACAGAATTTAACAAAGATCTGATCCTGTAAAAATCTTTTTCCGCTATTATGGGGTTATAGATTTTCATGCAGCATGTCGTAAACAGTATATTCATTATGGCATATAACTGTCTTATAAATACATAGCTTTTACATTATTTCCCAATAATGAACTTCTTAGTTGTTCTTGTTTTCTTTGTGCATCAAGAACTGGGTTGTTTTATTAATACACACAATCTAATTCACACTATGACCTCATTTCCAGTTGCATAGCAATTTTACACATTAAACCTGCCTAAGTATAAAAATCAACCTTGGCTAAAAAAAGGTTATCTGGCAGCACCAGTGACACGTTACACTCTTCCTGTTGCCTCATTCCTGTTGCTTTACCCCACCTGGCTGCCTCAGCGTCTCCTGAGCTGCAGGAGACAGAAGAAGGCATTTGATTTGTAAACATTCACATAGCAATTTAAAAAAAAAAAAATGCAGGTTCTGTTAGCGCATGTTGAACATTTCCCATCTGGACTCGCTCTCCTCCACTGACTTGCTTACTCGCCCGCAGTGCAGGTCTATTTTTATTTTTTTATTTTACCTTTTTCTTCCTACCCGCTCACAATGCACCGTCTTGTGTCACTACAGAAGCATCAGTCAGTCTTCTAGCTTTCATATCATGGCAAAGCGGGATTTAATAAAGGCTGATGTGTTGCCATTTCCATGCAAAGTTTAAATTGGATTTCTACTTTTTCTGTTTTGCTACAAAAGTTTGAGCAGCAGTGGGACAATCTGGCTGAGTTCCTGTTTCCCAGCTTCCTTTTCGAGACAGACTTATTAGATTTGTATTGTCCGAAGGGGATCCTCTCCTCTCTTATGAGGCGCAAGAATTCCTTTTTGAGAGCCATCAAACAAGCTAGTGGAGCATGACCATCTGATCTCTGACAATAACTTCTGGATTTGTGTTCTATTACCCCCTCTGGCCTGTGTCTTTCCTGCCCCCCTCCTCCTTTTTTCCCCCTGCTTTTCCTTTTTTTACTCCAACAGAGCTGTGTGCGTCAGACTGTGGAGGCCATGGCATCTGTGTGGCAGGCAGCTGCCGCTGTGAGGAGGGCTGGATAGGTGCCGTGTGCGATCAGAGGGCGTGTCATCCGCGCTGCAGCGAGCATGGCACCTGCAAAGATGGCAAGTGTGAATGCAGCCCGGGCTGGAACGGAGAGCACTGCACTATCGGTACGGTAAACAGGGTGGGGTTGTTCAGCTGTGTATTTCTGAATGTGTGTGAATGAGCAAGAGAGAGAAAAAGAGAGAGAGAGAGAGAGAGAGAGAAAGAGAGGGTTGAATCATGTACGTGGGGCTCACTGAAGAGAGAGACGCATGCTTAATTGAATTTGTGTAACTCGGCAAAGCATGAAGAGGTTTGCTGAAGGATCTAAAGCTTGACTTCATGCATTTTAATGTGAAAAATATGCTAAGGTTTCTTTCATTTCCACTCATTTTTTTTACCTCATCCCTCTTTTTGTTTTTTTTTTGTTCTCCTACATCGCTGTCGCTTTTTGATTTGGTGTGAATTAGATAAGTTCGATAAGTAGATAAGTTAGATAAGTTAGATAAGAAAGATCCTTTTTTAAATTAGTGGGGTGCTTAAAACAAATCAAATAGAAAGCTTTTATTTACTAAAAAAAAAATTTAACACACAAGCTGTATTCCAGAAAAGTCTGAGATCTGTTTTAAATCCAGATTCGAGAACGTTTAGATTTAAAGGCTAGATTCTAGCAAACACTGCTAACACTGTGATTATTATCCTAACATTTGCAGTTTGCATGATGTCATTTTCATTGTCATCACCGACACTACGTTACACTTCACCGTTGTTTGGTGGAACTGTCCTTTGTTTATTAATAAGTTGTCCCACAAAACCTCCAAAGCTCTAAAGTGCCAAATTCATAAGAGTCAGTAAATAAACCATGAGGTCAACCCCTTCTTGTGTGCAATTTCGCATTACAATATAATCCTTATTTATGGGTGCATTGATCATCAGCCAGTGTAATCGAGAAGCACTTAAAATAAAAAAAAGTAATAAAAAAATTATTCTCATTTAGCATGAGCTAAATCTTATTTATTACACTGTTTCTTGCTTATTTCACTCGGAACAGGTCTTGAATGATGTAATCATAAAATAACTAAAAAGATATCGCATTAAATTTTATTTGTATGAATTAAATGCATAATACGGTGCTAGTGATGCTCTTTAGCTACGTAAGACTTTTTTGCTGGAATATAAAAATAATTATTGAAAAAATAAAAATCATATTAATAAGAATTTAAATGACATATGCCAAGTAATTCAACCTCTAACCGCAACAAATACACAAAATGGAAATTTGTCATTTGGTTTTAATTTTAAACTGATGGCATTTCGATGATTTTAATTCATTTCCGAGAACATCCATAGTTCTACTGACTACAAAAGCTAGAAATCAAAATTTTCTCCAACGTAAACAGCTCTTCAAAAGAAATGCATAATATTTACATGATTATATAAGCAATTTTATAATGAATGTTATTTTTTCTGGGGTCTGCTTACTTTGTGTTTGCCAAGCAAATTCTCATTGTCCCAGTTGACCTTAGAGAGGCTAAATGGGCCAGTGGACTGAGCCGTTCTGGGAGACTGCTTTTCCCAGTGTGCTTAGACACCATTGTGTTTAGACACTCGTCCCCTGTCTCATCTGTTTACTCTTTCAGTCTCTTTTCTTATTCAGAGAAATGTCCCTGCAATCCCTGCTCACCAGAAATTCGTGACACAGTTCTTTGCTGCTGTCATTGCACTTTCCAGATCCTGAGTTTTTGTATGTTTGTCAGGCAGTGGCCCCAGAACAGAAAAACTCGACCAGCAGGGAAGGAAATGAAAAAAAAAAAAAAAAAAAAAAAAAAAAAAAGCAGAGCCATGATGATAATTAAGTTTTAGGAATTCTAAAGTTTTACATGGCAAAATGACATCTTAGAGTGCAGGGAGAACTGCTCAGTTTTCTCCAGGCTTTGAGTGCAAGTATTTAATGTTTAATATTATCGCAATGGAATATTAATACGCCTTTTATACATAGCGTTGTAAGAACATCATTATCCAAACCCAGAGAATCACAGAGTATTACATAATGAGATTAACTATAATAAAAAATGCTTAGGGAAAAAAAATCATCAGGTTATTTTTAGCAAATACAAATCATTTCTAAAAGGAGAATCAGCCTGTTGTTCAGTATGAACGGAACTGATTTTATTTGTAGCCGTATAAAGAATCTCAAGTGATTATAATTAGTATTTTGTACATATTAGGTCTAGTTTCATATTCGTCTTTTCTTTTATCAGACGATTATAAGTAAACAGTATGCCCTTTTTTTATGAATAAACAGAAGATGGAACTTTTATTTTGAATTATTTTGGAACTTGTTATAATAGTGCTTATCCATGTCAGAACTGGGTAGACAGGAACTGCTTTTTACGAGTTATATCTCCATCTCTCTGTCCCTCCCTCTTTCTTTCTCTCTCTCGCTATGTTCCCGATCGGGTGTCTTAGCCTGTGCTGTATGTGTGTGTGTGTGTGTGTCTCTGTGTGTGTTTGGATGTGTGTGCTCTTAATGCATGCTGTCAGTTCCTGTCACTAAAGGCACGCACACCTGCTCTAGCTCTTGCTGTCCGTGTCTCATTGTGGAAGCAGCACTGTTCAGATCCTCCCCTTACATGTCCTTGTCTTTTATCTCCCAAGCTCACTATCTGGATAAGGTAGTGAAAGGTATGGCATTCCTACTTTCCTTTTTCTACCCTAATTTCTCCTGTCCCTCCCTCCATCTCGTTCCTCTTTCATCCCGCAGATGCACAGCTCACAGTTCATTTCAGCCTTAACATGATCCCCCTATCACCCTCTCTTCTTCCCTTATCACCCCTCTGCTCCTTTCTCATGCTCACTCCCTTCTTTTCGCTTTTTTTTTCCCTTTGTGTGTGTCCATTCTCTTTTTCAGTTTTTTTTTCGTACACTTTAAATAATGTTTTTCAGATCGCTTTCTAAACCTGATGACATAAGAGAATGTTTGATGGTGGGTACATTAATTCCGGTATGAAACAAGAATTATAATTTCAGTCACCGGTTCTCAGCTCATTTCTCCACAGGAACTTTTGGTTTTAGCTCTTTTATAATTATTGTTATAGATTTTCCAACATTTCCATTATTTTTAGACAGTGCAAAAATCGTTCTTTAACGATGGAACAAATGCAACGGATAAGCTGTTTCTGTTATTATCCTATTTACATTTAATATCATTATTATTAACAATCATTATTATTATTATTATTATTATTATCATACAAATAATAACCAGTTCAGTCCTAAGATTAGGTTACTGTTTGTGTGGAGATTTAAACTTTGTTTATTTGGTTTTGTGTTTTCAGCTTTTTTCATGCCAGTTGATCTATTAGCATTTTTTGACATTTGCCTGTCGATGTAAGTGCCTCTGTAGATAACTGGGCAGGGGCACGGCTAGCAATTTTGGGTCCTATAAAATAATTTCTATCGCATTACTGCTAGTACTGTTCTATTACATTACTTCTAGTTACATTGCTGTTACTACCAATATAACAGATTTCTTGGGGCCCCCAAAGTACATGGGCCCTCAGAATTGTTTTTCTGCCCCCTTAACACCTGTTAGCAGTGCCCCTGGTCCTGGGATAGGCTCCAGATCCATTGTGTATTTAAGCAAGTATTTATTGCAGAAATCAAGCTACAAGCAGCGATTATGCGAGCCATGCTCTATACCAGCAAATGGTATACCAGAGATCTTATAGAAAGGCAACGTTACAGTCTGTCGCTATTTAAAGACAATTTAATTTAGCAGAAGAATAAAAAACATACAAAAGAAGAAAGATTCATTGTTTTTTTCCTCCGATTACTTATGCTTACTCATGCATATTTTTAATATACGTGCTATCTGATATTGCTTATGTTTTAGTGGTGTATACATGTGAATTTCCAGGTACTGTGTAATAAAAGTCGATTAGTTTGATGCGCCAATCCAGTTGGGCAAACACACCTAATGTAAAACTTCTCGGTGCACGAATTAAGTCGAAAAGGGTAACATCCTGTGTGAGTGTGAGAAGGTGAGGTGCTGATGAAGTTACATTACAGGATTGCTAATTAAAGAGCGCTTCGCATCATGGGTGGTAGAACAGAGGTCGGAATTGAGGAAGCTACATTACAATCCTGATAATTAAAGAGGGTCTGGAGTTGAAAAAGAGAATGAGCTTTTTCCTATATTCACTCACACTTTTTCTACCTCTATTTCCTGTTTGGTTTCTCTCTCTTTTTTACTCATTTTCTCTTTATTTTCCTCCTCTTTTTTTTTTTTTTTTTTTTTTTTTTTTTTTTTTTTACAAATTCGTTGTCTTTATTTCTGTCCACTCTTAATCTTTCTCCAGACCACCTGCATAGCGAGCAGGAGTTGGCCAGGCTATTTTTCAGGCATGCTTGACTCCAAAGGCACTTCAGTCTGACTAGCTAACACTCCGCAGGGGCTTGTCTCTAAAAGGCCTGCCAATTAAACTGCACCAGTGCCAACAGAGAGCGAGCTTTATTTATTTATCCCCATAATAAGCTTTCAGAAGTGACTAATCTGCCACCTTCTCTGTGCAGTCTACGTAAAGCTGTTTGTCTTTTTGTACGGGCGAAAATGAAATCGAGCTGTCTTAAAATGAAGAAGTTTTGCTGAAAACACTATTTGTACAATTTTCTTTTTGCCAGAGAATGAATATCTAAGACTCGGTAGTTTAACATCAAAGGTAGGAGGGCCAATATCCAAAAATGTTACTTATTTTAAATATATATTTGTACGCTTTATAATAAGTTTTATAAACATTACAGTCTTAAAAATCTTAAAAATTGTCAGAATTTACACATTTTTCTCTTTTACCACATATCTGCTCTTTTAGCTAAAGCTATCTGAAGTTTATTTTAAGTTTTACACAAAGGCTAACAAACAATGGATGCCTAGAAGAGAATATATATTTCTGGAGCTGGAGGCTAACAATATCATTTCTATTTTTATAAGTCACTGCGTCAGACTTATAAAAATAGAAATGATATTGTTAAAGGAGATCTAGTCTTAAAAGTCAAACCTGTATAGTCTGTTATTTTATGTTGAGAAAGTGACCATGTAGTACTAATTTCCTTAAAAACAGTGCATTCGATTGACAAAAATGACAATGTTTACTCAAAAAAACTGACTGATAACCATTGAAGATGCAATTGCATGAACTTATTCAATGACTAAAACCTGCCATGAATAGCTTATGTTTTGTAAAATGGAACTTAGCCTGCATTGTGCCATTAAAGGACATTAGAAACCTTTAAAAGCAAAAAAAACCCAGTAAAAACTAAACACAGAACTTTTAAGATTCTGAAACTTGTTGCCAAAAAACCTCGCAAAAGATGTACGACTCACGCTGCTAATGCTTTGACATGGATTTACTGCTGCTTTTAATCCAAAAATAAAAAAAAAAAATTCTTTATAAGGAAAAAAACTTCACTGTAAACGCCCCAAATCCTAAATCATCTAATACATCTTATGTTAAAAAATTGTTAAAAGTTGTTTCTGTTGTCATTTCGCAAAGACTTGATTTCTCGCACGGAATATTTCGTTAAATTCATTCCGTGAACATCACACTGCGTATTATAACATATCATTCAGCAGAGGCTTTCACACACAGCACCGCCTTATCATACACACACTGCCTTATCACAAGAGCGAGTATACAAAAGCTCATATGAAAACATACCACGCTTCTCAACATGCAGCCATTCCCTTTTAAAAACCATTAAAGCATCTTTTTTTTCCTTATCAGCCGACATCCACCTTTTCTATTCTTTTCCAAAACCCACTCATGCTCTTGCTTGTTCCCTGTGTTGTGAAGTCGTCGCACTGGTGGATGTCACCAGGACAAGATATACAGTGTTTGTGTAGCAGATATTTGTTTGAGAGCTGCATAGTGCCTTCTTAAAGCATGCCCAGAATTTTAAGGTTTGGAATTTTATCACTGTTAAAAAAAAGGAAAAGAAAGGAACCGAGAGGACAATGTGGTAGTAAAACTATAGAGCGGTAATAAACTCTTACATATGTTTGGTTCTAAAAAAAAAACAAAAAAAACCACAAGCTATTAGGTTGCTTTAATAACATTTCTATAAAGTGTTCAGAAATGAAAAGTAATATTACAATAACGTTTTAGTGTAGCTGTCTAGAATATTACAGACAAACCCTGACCTGCTAAATATGATCTTATTACAGCATGTACATGGAAAACATTTACAGCATTTGGTAGACACCCTTATCCAGAGGAACTTACATTTATCTCATTTATACATCTGAGCAATTAGGGGTTAAGGGGTTTGCTCAGGGGCCCACCGGTGGGAACTTGGTGGTGCTGGGAATCAAACCTGGATCTTCCATTTGGCAGTCCAACACCTTAACCACTGTGCTACCACTTCCTCCCCTATACGAATAAAAAGAAAGCAGTAAGCCATGAAAGGCGTAATGTGCATTACATTACGGTGTTGTATTTGTTGATGTCATGATTATTACAGAATACAATTACTACTGTAATTTGAACACAGATGCTGGTACGTAAAGGATAATACGAAAAGCTTGGGCTGTAGCGCAGCCAATTCGATTATAGAAGTGAAAAGATGAATTTTAGAACGCAAGCTCCTTAGATTTTAGTTATCATGGTTAACGTTTTTAGAAACTCAAATCACAGCAGGTTTTGAATTAACAACTTTTATATGCCAGGTTGGCCGAGCGTTCTAAGGCGCCAGACTCAAGGTGCAAATTTTCCCCCAGAAGGCTGGAGGATTCTGGTCTCCGAATGGAGGCGTGGGTTTAAATCCCACTTCTGACACGAATTGTTTCTTACATCGTGGTGGTGCTGGACTACCAACCCAAAGATTGTGGGTTCGATTCCCACCCGGTTCGATTGCCACCGCTGTTGGGCTGCTGAGCAAGGCCCTTAACCCCCAATTGCTCAGTTGTATAAATGAGTTAAATGTAAGTCGCTCTGGATAAGAGCGTCTGCCAAATGCTGTAAATGTAAATGCCAATTTTTTTTTTTTTAATGATGGATTTTAGAGCCACTGCTGCATCCCATATTGTTCTAAATGACTAGTTCTTTCTTAATCTCTCAAACAGTAGAGTGCTAGATCCATTCCGAGGCTCTTATGAGACCATATTGATGTGCAAAAACTCTGCCATGGGTGTTTGTGTGAAAGGGATAGGTGGAGCTTAACAAGCAGTGTATTAAAATCGATTACTTAAATCAAAGGCGATTATTTCTGTCTCACCTCCTTCTGTCCACCTCGGTTTATACATAAGATAAAATCTGATGCAGAAAGTCTGTTTGTTTGCCTTTTAATCTAAACGTCACACCCTTTTTTTAATCTCTCTCTCTTTAGTGTATGTTTTGGATGAGGGTGTTTGTTTAATGAGTTTGTTTTCAGTCTGGATTCTCCACCATTAACATGGTCACTGTGCTTGTGTGTGCACAGAGGGTTGCCCTGGTCTGTGCAATGGCAACGGCAGGTGCACGCTGGGCAATAGCGGCTGGTATTGTGTGTGCCAGCTGGGCTGGAGAGGAACAGGCTGTGACACATCCATGGAGACATCCTGCAGTGACGCCAAAGACAATGATGGAGGTAAACAAATACAAGACCGCAACAGTTTGTAGATTTTTTTTTTTTAGCTCCTCGGTTTATCTAAACTCGGATCTAAATCCACTGAAATGGAACTGCATTAATTCCGCCATCCTAGTTTTGTCTTCTGTTTAATCTGAGCATTTTCACTATCATCTAATCAGTTAGCTTTTTATATAACCACAGATGTGTATGGACTTTGCCTTCAGTGCATCAGAGCGATACCACGTCGAGTAAGAATTAGATGTTCAGAGCTCCTTAAGCTGAGATCGCGAGCATACAAAACCCACAGAGCTTGTGTCTTCCAACCCCAGCATGCACTAGCTTCAGGGTAGGCTTCAGACAAAGCCCAGAAATAAGCTGAAGCCTGTGCCTCTGACAAAATCTTCCAAGACCTGACAACAAACCGGCTCCAGGGATAGACTTCACCCTCGGGGAGCACCCCTGGCTGTGATGTACAAACACACTGGCCAACCATTCACTAGTGTGCTTTCTTCTAATCTGTTTTTGACAAACTCGCTGCATTCCAACTCGTGGATGAACATATTTTATCATGGGCTCGAGCAACATGAAATCCGAGCTAAGATGCAAATTATCCTCTTCCTCATTTACCATACTGTTCAATATAAGGCCAAGGCACTTGGCACATTAAGACATTTAGATTTACATAAGTGTCCATTCAGCAGCAAAATTACTCTCCAATGTGCGCAGTAAGAACTTATGAATTGGTTAGTCGGTGACAGCCGCAGCAGCAGGCGTTAAAGAGGCAACAGTGTGATGTCTGCCGGGAGACGTGTTATTTTTGTCTTTCTGTCCATCTGGCCAGAGTGCTTTTTGAGAACTGAGAAAATAAAAAAAGAGAGCGAGAGAGCCATGACCCATTTCAGAGCTCTAAAGTGTCTCTCTCCTGGTCAGGAGTCTTAAATTATTTGAGCTGAATTACAGAAAAAGTGTAGAAAAGACGCATTAAAGGGAAGAGAAACAGTAGAAAGAACTGGGCCACTCTAACGATGGCTTTAAGTGATATTGTTCAGTTATAGGGTAGCACACCAATCAACATGTAAATCCTTTTCTAAAGTGTGTTTTGCCATCATTGGATGATAAATAACCATTATCGGATTTATTTTTATACCTCACCCAAATAGGCTTAGATAAAAAAAAACACAATGTCATTCTTTTCTTATATACTAAGATTGTTTAGACATAATAAAACGGCAAAAATAATCACACAATTTACTAAAGATTCATTTTATTAACAGATAAACCAGGTATGTTAAATAGTTTTTTTTTATTTTTGAACCTGTTTTAAGGAATAAATGCATTATAAAGTATTGTTTTTCGATTACATTTTTCTATTTCAAAACCTGACGAATGTAATCTGTTTTTTTCAGACGGCCTGCTTGACTGCATGGACCCGGACTGCTGTGTGCAGACATCATGTCACGTCACATCTCTGTGTGTGGGTTCACCGGATCCATTGGACATCATACAGCAGACACAAATGTCCTCTGGCCCAAGCAACTTGCACTCCTTTTACCAACGCATACGCTTCCTGGTGGGAAGAGACAGCACGCATGTCGTTCCTGGACCCAACCCGTTCGAAACTAGGTGGGTAAAGTAATGTATTTACAATGTGTTTATTCTCTTCAGCGGCCCCCCAACATGGATCTCGCTTATAAGCAATAATGCTGATGATTAATCAAAGCTTAAAGCAAGAAATGAATGAACTCAAAAAGAAAACTTTACTAAAGAAAAGCTGCTTTAGTATTGGGGAGGTTCTTCACGGCAACATGTTTCGCATCTCCCTTGACATGTACTTTTTTTTTCATTGTTATTTTTAGACTCTTAAGCAAAGGAATTGTAGATCAGATCACAGGAGTGCAGCAGCAGCACAGGCTGCACACCCTGACATGTTTCGAGAGTTGTCTGAGAGATGTGAAAATGTCTTCGAGTGGCTCTCCCATAAGCAACCAGGGCACAGGATCCCCTAACACTGCTTCAGATCTGAAAGAGAGGAGAAAAAAAATATATTGTCACTGTGTCATCTCTAAGTCTTACCGTCGTTGTCTTGTTCCCTTTACAGTTTTAAACTCTACTGGGATCCTTTGGCGATGTGTTTGCATCTGTCATGCTGTTAAATCTCTCAGGCACCCTTTATTTCCTCACGTTTTTCCTAAGCTCATTTAAGACCAAAACAATAGGCAAAGACATAAGTAGGAAAAGAAATGCAGCAACTAGGAAGACTCACAGCCCACCGTTTCACTTATTATTCATCACATTGCTAAAGAAACATCAATGCTGCAAATGTGGAAAAACATACAGTGTCCGGTGGGATGGCTTTAAGGGTCAAGCCTGGCAACACACTGATGTTTTTATCCTGTCTTCATGAGGCTTATAGAAAGCTTGAATTTTTCTAGTTATTTTTTGGATTCTTCTGTGATGTTTTTCGAAGCTGTAACTTTTTTTGGCCTAAATACTATAATTTACCGTAGACAGCAGAAAACCAAATGGCTTCCACTGCAGCGTCTCAAGTTTGTCCAATCCCCCTCGTTTCTGATCCATTTCTAATGTTGCTTTGATCACTTCAAAGTCAAAACCATTAGCCTAATTCCCCTTTCTGGGGAACTTTTTGGTCGACTTTCTTAGGCTTTTCTTAGCTAAACCCCTGCAAAACATTGTACCAAGAAACGGCGCTTGAACCATAAAGCACTGTCTTATAGCAGCTTTTACGGACATGTCAGTGCTTATGGACTTTTGACAAGGACACAGATTTTGTAATAGTTCAACTCTGAGAAGAAGATCCACCATTTGAACAAAATACAAAAAAAGAAGACGACCAAACCAAATAACAAATCAGCTAAGAATCAAAAGACCTAAGCTTTGTCTCCTCTGGCCCAAAAATATCAGCTACCATATATTATTTAACAGTGTTCACTCGGCTGACAGATCTGAGAAGGCTTGGCAGAGGCTATAGAGATCAGATAAAATACTCCGACACGGGATGTGCCAGCAGGACACATTCTCCTGGTCGTCACCTGATCAGCCCCTCTGTATTGATTCCCCCTTCATTCTCCATGTCTTAGTCCTTTTTCCTGATACGGTCTGCAACTATAAAGGTTCTGAGGCGCCGCACACAAAAGCCACCAGGCTTTTAATGGGACACTCAATACACCAGACTACATCATCTGAGTGCATGTGGGTGAACAGGCAACAATGCAATACAATTTTTTTTCCCTATTTGCTGTTTTCATTATTTAACGTTGTTTCGTTTTTGTTTGCCCACGACTTGGGACCGACAGCAGCTCTGCATCAACCGAAACCAAAGGTTTTCACTCCAGTGAGGGTGACAGATGTGTCCTGTTTGATATTGGATATGAGAGGGATGAGGAATAATCTTCATTTCATTGCTCTCCATTTAGATGATTTTAGCGTGCTGGAGAGTCGTTGCGCAAAAGAGAAACTCGTATGGGTGTTAATGCATTTCTAATGAGGGCTGCAGAATGCTTTATGTGTTGGGTTTCCTGCGCTTTGGAAGTAATTGGCTGAGATAATAAGGCGGCTTCTTTTGGGAAGACTCTAAACAAGTCTATAGCTGGGGTCATAACTGGACTACCAATCCCTATAGGAAACTCGGAAAACGTTGTAAAAATACTATGCATTGTAAAAATACTGTAAAATCGAACTGGAACTAAAAATATCTTGCCCTGTTAATAGTGTAGTGATGCTGATAAATGTTTTAAAAAGCCTATTATTCGTTATTCGTTGGGGTTTCTGAGGCAGATTCTCATCACATGCACTTGTTTATCTGACCAGACATTATTACCGAAGCTAGAGACATTAAGTCAAAAATAGAAGAGCTCTTTGCTGATTTTTTTTATGGAAATGTATTAATAAATCTGATTATAGAAAGGACAAAAGATCATGGTTTAAATACAAAATATAAAAACATAAGGCGAATAGACAAACATGCACAGTTACAAGAGTTATATGTAGAAGATATTAGCACTGAAGAAAATTAGTAAAATAAAGAGCCACTAGAGGACAAGACCAAATCCAGTTGTCTTAATTATTGCTATACTGTAATCACTAAAGGGTAAGATTTAAATGTTTACTGCTTTCCCTTTAATAATATTAAACGCCTTCAGGTATTGTTTAACATTAAACATTGACAAATGGTGCCAGTAAACATGCCACCTGTTTAAAAGCATTTATTTAACACAGGAAAACCTAATGATGATAATTCATCTTTTGGCAAAATTCTGCGTCCGAGATTAAGACGGATCCGGCGTACAGTTTATTACCTTTTGAGATAATGAGACTGTCAGCACATCTCCACATGTGTTGTTTTACTGCACTTCAACTCGAGTTAAAATGCATTATTATTTTGCCTATTAGTGCCAGTGAAAAGTCCAACTGCTTTCAGTTTTCCTGCAGAGCACAGCAGAGACAGAGCCACACTAGATCTGTTGTTGTGACGTGTCCCTTTGAGCCGGTGAAGCTCTCCATAAATAAACCCTTCAGTTTCCTGCCGTTTGGGAAGTTTGCTAGTGTTTTTTTTTTTTGTTGTTATGATCACTCACGTCTTTCATAGCATTTCTCACTCTCTCTCTCTCTCTCTCTCTCTATCTATCTATCTTTCTCTATCTCTTCCTTACTTTGACTACAAGTCAACTGAAATATAATAAATAGGCTGTTAAATCCAAATAGGCCTGTTTTCCCCCGTTATCCCCACACACATATTTCATAAGCTTCGGCTTGGTAATATTGTTTATGAAAAAGCAAAGTAAAATCAAGGACCGTTGAAGGAGAAAAGCAGCCTAAATTAGCATAAAGCCCTGCTCCAGGGGACTGGGATTTTGTTAGGTGAATGATTTTGCCCGCAGTAAGGACATTGTGAGGGCGGCCTCTTACCCACAAGTGTTAATTGTTTCCGCTATGTGGCAAATATTTAAGAGCTAACTCGTCTGCAGTCTGATAGTGCCTGATTTTTTACTCCTACCCTATCAAGCTTCTTCAATTACACCGTTGGGAACCGACGAGTCATAAAAGCCTTCAAGATGTACAGTGTGTTTACTTGCTAAATATCTTATAAAGCTCTACTTCATGTGACATTGAACTATCTTGCACTTAAGCCTCTTGCTGTGAGTTCCGAACTAGTAGAAGTGTTTGATTGATTTTTAATATTGATTTGTAAGCCTTGTCTCGGCCAAGGTGACAGATAACATCTTTCGACTGCCAGATCATTTCCAACCCCAGCCTAGTGCCTGAGAACAACTATTCGGCTTCGCACTGTTGTTCTCACTCCTTTCGGAAGACACAGATTTAATGAGGATGAAAGTACTGTATGAAGCATTCTCTATGAACACTCGTTTTTTCTTCTCATTACCTCTTTCTCCTTTAAGGCAGGGAACCCTGCTGCGGTTTCCTCTGAGCTGTCAACTGGGTTGAATTCATTATTTAAGCAATTAGAAATAGGGTAACATGAGGTGTTCAGTGACACTATATATCTGCATGTTAGAGGAATATTATATTGCGAATTTTGGAGTTTTGGATTAATTCTCTGACTTCATGCTCACGTGTTTCTCTCTTTCTCTCTCCAGTCACGCCTGTGTCATTCGAGGGCAAGTGGTAACGTCCGACGGAACTCCACTGGTGGGAGTAAACATCAGCTTTATCAACAACCCAGCCTACGGCTACACCATCACCAGGCAAGATGGCAGGTAGGATATACGTTCTTAATATTTGTCCCCAGTGTGCTGTTTGAAGGTGGCCTAGATCCGCTTCTTTTGTTTTAATGTAATACAGTGATATCTTGTGAACAACGTTTAATATATCGTTGCTATAATAATAATGAAAATACCCAGACTTAAAGCCAGTTTAGGTGGGAAGCCTCCTGATACCAAATGTGTACACAAATGTGAGTGAAAGTAAAGGATTATTTTTAGGAATCATAGAAAGGAGCTAAAATCACATTGCTTTATATTTTAAAAACTAGTCATTTTGCCTGGGCCACAAAGTGAAGAACCAGATGTTTTGGTGTTATTCGTCCAACCCACCGTATGTCCATCTGTCTGAGTATCTTATCACACATAAGTGTATCTGTGAGTCCATCCAGGATACTCGCTAATGTGCAAAAACCCTAGGTCGAATGTTGCCAGTGTTTAGATAGTAAAGACTACAAAATCCCATTAGATGAACTGATTGGATTTTGAGGTTAATTTATACAGGCTCATGGTCAAATGTCTGAAATTGTCTTTTCAATAGCTTTTAGCTAATAGCTTTTTTTTCTGAAATAGATATCAAGGGTAAATAAAATTAGTAAATAAGACAAATACTATTGGAATTAGGTTCTACAAATCACAATTATTAAACTTTAAAAGTATTTAACTAAACCACCATCTATTCGTTTTAATATTTTATATTGAATTTGTTCATACAGTATCTTTATTTTCATTGCTCAAGTTATTAGATTTCTTCCTACTCGTACTCTTGTTTTCTTTCTATCTTTTAATACACAAATAAAACCCGATCTTTTCCACTTCACTTTTTCACCCACTAACTCATTTGCATCCTGTCTTCTTGTGCTTTCTACATTTCAGCTTATCCTCTAGTTATACTTTATAATCATGCATCTTCCCTCTTTTTTAAGTTTTATTGCTGTTTCTTTCATTTATTAGCCTTTATTCAAATCTTAGTTACATTTTTATGAGATAACTACTGCATGGGTTTATGTTCTTCACATAAAGCATTCTCAAATACAATAAAAGAAACATAAATAAAGTGTTATAAATTAGTGTCTGTAAGGTTGGAAACATTTTCCTGAATTCCTTGCAGCTTCAGTAAACTAAAAGAGTTTAATGTATAACCTTAGTCTCTTTATCGGATATTCCTAATATTTAGCAGTTTTATACAATTAATTTTAATTAATTACGGTACCTTCAAAGGTGGTGTCATTCTCAGAGTGTAGTTTGATGTGCAGGTGATATTTGGAGGGGAGTAAGACAGTTCTGGATGAAAGGGGTCTGCAGGAGATGCTGTGCAGCTCTACTAAAAAAGGTTTGGGAGGAAAAAAACTGTGCACAGATGTTATAGCTGCTTTTTCTCAAAGCACCTGGTTAGTCTTTTGGAAATATTTAGTCAACATGAAAGCTGTTGTTACATACCAACAAATAGTAGCTTTCTCTATAGTGATTTCTCCCAAGTCTCGGTTGTAGGCTAGAATTACTGTATTAATTCTATTGAAGCTTTCTGAATTGGTGTTATTGACAGAAAAGTGGACACGCCTCCTCGGTTGGATGGTGTTGAATCCCATTGTTAGACTGTAGAACCTGCGTATGATAAGTTTTTACTCCAGAGTGGAGATTTAATTAGGAAAATTGAACCAAATTTGTACTGAGCACACACACGCACAGACACAAAGACAGACTAGCACAAATAACCCTTTTCAGCACTAAACCACACCTTTAAATCCCAGCACCCATCCTTCATTTTATCTTTCCTGCTTTATTTTGCACCACTCCACTCTGATCTGTTTGTTTATCTTCTTTCTCGTCATTCTTTATTCTAGTTGAAACGTCGTTCTCCTGCTAGTTCTCCAAATCACTACATCCTCTCCTTCCCTCGTTCAGCCGATCATTTCCTTCCTGCTACTGTTATTGCTTTCCCTCCACACCACACATTTATTCTCTTCCCTTCTCTACTCTGTCTTATGTTTTCTCTGTCTCTCTCACACATATTTATTCTGCATCTCCTTCTGACTGTAAACTGCCTCTCTCTCTCTCATGTAAAAACTACCTCACTCCCACTGATCTGTAGTCAAGCCTAGCGAAACATGCTCACCACTGCGTGAAATCACAAATGCACCTGTTCAGCCACTTAGAAATGGAGGAAGGCTGCCTTCACTCATTTTTATGATGTGTTCTTCATTCGCTTACACTTCTACTTTCTCTCTGTCTCCTTCCTCTAAAACTCTACCGAAAGAGTTCATCTGACTCAACGAAGACTTATACTGTGACCACAACTATTCAGACATTATGATTAATTGCTTACGTGGGAAGTGTCAGCTTAGTGATTAACTTTGGGCCCCTGAGCAAGACTCTTAACCCCCCCAGTTGCATAAAAAGTGTTAAATGTAAGTCGCTCTGGATAAGGGCGTCTGTTGAATGCTGTAAATGTATGTGTCAGTTGTAAAAAGGGTTACAAAAAAAGCCAAAAAATAAGCTAACAAAACCCTTAAATGATTAAGTAATTAATTAGAAGCAGATGTCTTGAGAAGAAGTGGTAAACATCTCACTTCTTATTGGAACTTTTCCAAACTCTAAAAAAAACAGGCGTTGTTAAACCCCTCCTGAAAATAAGTAATCTGAATAACACCATATTGAGCAACTGTAGACCAATATCAAATCTTTCTCTTATAAGCAATATTATTGTAACACTGCCAAGTTACCACTGCTGGGCCCTTGAGCAAGGCCCTAATGTACGTCGCTCTGGATAAGGGCGTCTACCAAATGTCATAAATGTAAATGTAACACTTATATAGATTTTTTTTTATTGGGCACAATAATTGTGTCAGGTCTGGGTTGCATTCACCGTTCCAGGTCATCCCTAAGGTGTTTAGAGGAGTTAAGGTTCCACACCAACCATTATGTCTTCATCGATTGTCATACAACAGTTTTTAAAACTTCTTATTTACAATAAATATTGTAATGCTACAACCAAACAAAGATTGTGTAAGACAACATTTAGATAACGCAATTATGTGGTTGTGGTGGTAAGACGTCTTATTTTTTGCCATACCAAAGACATTGTATGTAAGTGTGTATATTCTGTGTATATGAGTGAGTAAATTCTTTTACTTTACAAACCAAAAGCTTACACAGATTGTAAAAGTTCTTTTGTGAGCTTTTGCCGAAATTAGCGTTTGACTGTAAGCCGTTACCGAGTTAGAGCAGTGTAAGAATCCATTTGGGCTGTGTGAAAATAACTAACAAGCATAATATTTTTTTTCAAATACTGTATTGATATTTTAAATTTTAGTAACGTTACATAAGTAAATGACATTTTAAACTGATTTATGTTTATTTTAACCCTTATGTTAACCCTTAGTGTGTGCAAAATGACTTCCTCCTCCGCTCCTGTAGTTGTCGCTGAAAAATACGGCTGTTGTCTCAGGAGCAAGTGTGGTGGAAAAAGATTAGAGCATTTAGAGTTTGTATTTGTTGTATTTTTAACTATTCGTTTTATAAATTTTAGTTCCAAGTTGGGACATTGTTTATCCATATTCAGTTAAATAAACCACGAAGACAAGCTTTGCAATGGTCATATCTTGTGTCTAACCTTTACTGTGTTTTGCAAATATTTATTCATTTTGATTTTGCTGCTTGCAACATGTTCCAAAAGAGCTGGGACATGCGATATTTCTACCACTTTGTTACATCACTTTTCATTTTACCAACTGGGAATTGAGAACAATAATTGTTAAAGCTTTATAGGTGGATTTCTTTCTCATTCTTGCTTGATGTATGATTTCAGTTGCACAACAATCTTAGATTTATGTTTTAGTATTTTGCGCTTCATAATGCGCCACGCATTTTCAGTAGTACCCTAGGTCTGGACTGCAGGCAGGCTAGTCTAGTACCCGTATTTCGTCTTTTGCTATGAAACCATGCTGTTGTAACATGGGTAGAATGTGGCTTGTCATTGTCTTGCTGAAATAAACAGAATATTTTGGCAGAATATTTTGCTCCAAAACCCATATACACAATTTAGCACACACACCTATACTAATACAGATGCTGGCTTTTCAATTTCATATTTCACCCTTTTCTGGATAGTCCTTTTCCTCTTTAAGCCTGAAAATGCGATGTCCATGTGTACAGTTACCTCATATGAGCTCAGGCCCAGAGAAGCCAGGGCGTTTCTGTTGCCCAGGTGTTGTTAATGTAGGCTTGCAATTTGCATAATACATTTTTAACTTGCATTTGTAGAAGGTCAACTAACTGTGTTTACAGTGGTTTACTACAGTGTTCCTCTGACCACGTGGTAATATCCTTTACAGACTTATGTCTATTTTTATCTCAGCGCCGCCTAAGTGATCAAAGGTCATGACCCTGCAGTGTTGGTTTTCTGCCTTGCAGCTTATGTGCAGAGATTTTTCTGGGTTCTTAACCTTCTGATAATATTATGATCTGTAGACAAGAAAATACCTAAATTTCTTACAATAGTACATTAAGGAATGTTGTTTCTAAACTCCTGGACGACTATATACCTTTGAATGACTGAGCCCTTCAAACAGGTGTTTTTGGCGCATCCCCTCACTTTCCCAGTCTTTTGTTGCCCCTGGTTCAGCACTTTTGGAACGTGTTGTAGCTATCAAATTCGTAATAAGTGGATATTTGCAAGAAACAATGTCTTATCAGTTTGAACATTGCATGTCTTGTCTTTGTGGTGTTTTTAATTGCATATTTTGTTTTTATGTATGTTTTTCCAAACTTTATTGGAATTGGGGTTGTAGTAGTGTAGAATGTATTGCTATATGTATTATTTTGCAATACACTATAATACCGCACATTCTATTGTGAAAGATGTATATTAAAATGTATCTTATCGTGAAGCCCTTGCTAATACACAAACCTAGAATTTATGCAAAGAGCTTAAAAGTACAAAGACAGTCAAATTATGATCAATGCCCCTTGTGTAGCGTCAGGGATGATCTGCAGGGTGTTGGAAAGGCTTTGATTTTTGAAAGTACATGAAATCATGAGTATTCCCTGATGGGGACATGAAAGCAACCAGTCATTGCATCAACAAGCAGACCGCAGGCTGTCCACTCGGACCGAGTATTCATGTTAGTAGTCTAATCCAGTTTGGGTTTACTTGCTTTCCCAGATGAAATCCTAAACAGAGAGAATGCTGTGGAGAATTATAGCATGTGTCATTTCTTGAGCCAGAGTTGCTTCTCATGATTAATAACAGGTTTCGTTTATCGGCACAGCGGTCTGTAGGTGTGCGATTTATGTATAAGCGTCTGGCTCGGCTTTGTGTGTGTGTGACTAGCTGTGACTGTAGATCGCCACAGGCTTAAAAGCAGCATGAAAGGACGCATGAGACCATTCTGTCACATGTACAAACACACACATACTACTGTATACACACACACACACAAACACAGTCCTATTTTACCAAGGGCACTATGGCAAGGGCAGAGTAGACCTTTGTTTACAGACTCAGCCAATGAGCATTATGTATCAGAAGACAGGCTGTGGGGATATGAAGGTGAATTAATGCCCAGCCAGCGTGAGGGTTTGGCTGCACCTTCACTCTCTAAATTGGAGGCCTGGAGATTCACGGCCATTTTGTCCCAGCGCCGTCCCCAGGGTCTCCACATAACCTACTGCTAATGGCTTATTAAGAGCAGCAGTTGTGCAATGCAGGTGTACAGTAGATGCTTTGGAATAATGTGCACTTAGTGTGTGTGTGTGTGTGTGTGTGTGTTTAGGCTGCTGTTTTGTTTATACATTATGTATTAAATTTTTTGTGTACCAGTGACGGTGTGTGTTAATATATTAAAAATCTTACTTTACAGTACAAAAGATGGATGCCTTTTTTTTGATCAGCAATATTAATCTCTTGTTTTTCTTTGCCAAAAGTAACATTAACAGTGCCAATTTTTTATTCTGCATATCACCTGAGCTGACTGGATAACTCCAGGGCTAATTTCACTATTACACCTTCAGGGTCTTGCTATAAAGTGCAGAACCTGCTATAATCTGGTCTATGGAGAGACAATTTTTAGGGATACTTTCTTGTAGAGATTTGTTGTGATCTTTAGGTGCCAAATCAGTTCCTTAGTTCTAAAACTTTCACGAATTAAACTTTAACTTGTAGCTTCTTTGAAAGGAAGTATTTACAAACTAATGCTAATGTACAGGTTAATGAATTTATAATGAACACAACTTGATTACAGAAAATGACCAAAAAATTACAATTAGATAAAATTGCATTTGTAAAATTATTTCAAATTAATCAATTATATTAAATTATATCAAATTAATTAAGTTATATCACATTAAAAATAATTTCCAAAAATATATTCCAAATTTTTGTTCACTTTAACCGTAAAAAATGTGCACTACAGTAAAAAATGAGCTATAGATTTGCAGTAATTTACTGGTAATTTTGGTTGTAAAATGCAGAAATGCTGCAAATCATTAACTGCAAATGTACTGTAAAAACACAGCACAGTGCTGTATATAACTAAAATCAACAACAATAATTTATCAGGCTCCCATAATTCATAGCAAAATACAGTAATATTGTAAATTTCAAGTCTGCGGTAAATATTTACTGTACAAATAAATGTACAATAAAATAATTCATTTATCATTCATGCTTAGAGCCTTAAAATAATTTTCACATTATAGGCAATAAATATGCAGTTATACTGAAGTCAGATCCCTATCCAGACTATTGTAAGATTTTACTGTAGCCTGTTGTTTTTCATCTTCTGTGGATTTATAAAAGAATCACTGACGAACAGCTGCTGCTCCCCAGGTCCAGGTCTGGGGGCTGATAGTGCTGAAGATTAGAACGATGTTTGAGTGTTGCTGTGATTTTTTTTTTACTTGCTATAGCAGTGGCAGTGCCGTGCCGTGCCCATTGCATTTCCCATAAAAAAATCACCGTTTTCAGCACCACTTTTTCAAATGGTTATATTAATTCAATTTTAAAAGCTCAATTTTTCAAAGTGCCACAAGCTTTTTGTTTTTTACAGCGTTCTGGGAAGCCAGTAGATTATAAAAACACGCTCAAATAGCTAAAGCCTAGTTCTTTATGGCAATAATTAAGGCATAATTAATTACATCACTATTAAATCCCCTTAGGGTGCCAAAGATAGAGTTAGAATATGTTGTTTATAAAGAAGCCTCATGTTTGTGCATTCAAAAGAAAAAAGAAATTGTGTTATTGTAATGTGATTGCATGGTAACTCATTATATTAGCATGTAATGGAACATGTTTAATTAACGGATTGAGAATTGAATATGAAATATTTGTCATCACAAGGAATCTTCTGCGATGGTGTAATAAATGAAGGGCACGTACTGAGTAGATCATATTGTGAAAAGAATACAATCGGATCGTGTCAAAATCCACAAGAGGCAAAACGATTACAAATCGCTACAAGCAATGAAAAAATAAAAGATTGCTGTGACAGGTTGAATGAACATTGTCTTTTTGTTCATCGGGTGGGATGGAAACTATCTCTGGAATGTCAAAGTGACAGTTTCACTATAGCAAGTATAATCATCTGACTCTGTTGCAGTTTTGACCTGCTCTCCAGCGGAGGCGTGGCTGTAGCATTGCGTTTCGAGAGAGCGCCGTTCATCATGCAGGAGCACACGCTGTGGCTGCCGTGGTCGCGTTTCTTTGTCATGGACACCGTGGTTATGCGGCATGAAGTCAACGACATTCCCAGCTGTGACCTCAGCGGTTTCACACGCCCAAGTCCTATAGTTCTACCCGCTCCTCTCACTGCCTTCGCCTCAGCCTGTCCGGACAGAGGCATCGTTGTGCCTGAGATCCAGGTGAGTGTTCACGAAGAGCCTGAAAATCTCCTACTCACATCATTCACAATGAGATGAAACCTAAAAGATAATCCCTTGTCTTTAAGTCTTTAGCTTATTTTATATCTAATTGGTATTTCCCCAGTTAGATGACAGATGTTATAATTTTTTTTTCTGTTGCTGTTAATAAAAATAGACATGCAGCCATTATTCTTATTAAATTACCTGGAGATTTGGGCAAAGTAGTGAGATTTACTTTAAAATCCACCTTCAGATCAACTCAAAATCTGATGAAAAGAATAAACCTACCATCCTGCCTTAACTTCAGCTCGAAACCCATTAGAAAATAACAATACAATGACAGCTAATTCCTTTCTCATTATCCTGCCTTGAGGCATTAGTGATTCCACACAGTCTACCAGCCAATTCTCCAAAAACCTCATCAAAGTCATTTTCTGTTAAACCAGTTTCTTTATAAATGGTTTAAAAAGTCATTAAAACGTCCACATCTGTATGCCTATAAACTATTAATTAACACGAAAGTTCTTCCAGCAGGTTTATCTTCCTGTAAATTGCTTGTGGTACCATCACACTTTGAGAAAAGATGACATTATTGGGCTGTGAATATATTTATAGAAGACTACAACAATGTGCAATCGCATATTAGTTTGGTTTTTTTACATATAAAGCGTTTCGGCAGTCTGTGGGATTTATTTCTACCGACTTCTTTTTCCTGTTAGTCATAAGAGAAAGTCACACAACTTGCAGCAGCAGTCTTTTTAGTAGACTTTTTAGTTTTGAAGCATCGATATCCTGTATGTATTAAATATGTATTAAAATGCTTTAAAAACAAAACAGACAAAAAGGCTTAGCAAAAACTGAATATAAAAACTGAACCAGTCTGGACACCTGGCAAGGATTAAATTACACAAGACTGCCATGTAAAACAAATGGCATATATTATAAGTGGCTGTTATTGACTGCTTAATTTCACAACCAGGAAGCAGCTGCTATTCGCATATTTTTTTATCTTTTACCCTTCTTTTTATTTAATACTTTAGGGTTTTTGTTTTTTATTTAATTTTTTTATTTTAAGTGAATCCTGAAAGTCTTATATTCAGAATCCAGTGCAATTGTGTGGCGCTTTATAAGAAAGTCATCCACTGGGTAAAATTTTTGACGTGTTCTGCTATAGTGTCTTATTTATAGGCTTTCTTGTATTTGAATTACTTTTTTTAAATTATACTACAAGCAAACATAAAGTTTTAACATTTTGGAAGTAAAAACGTAGATTCATTTAGGGAGTTGAATTTATTTCCATTATAAGCTTTTTTGTTATTAGACAAATGGTTACTATAAACTTTATATAAAGATAATGACTTAATATTCTTCACAAAATATATAATTTATCCGGCCAAAATATTTTTGAACTATATGTTGTATATTTAATACTCAATAAAATATATTTTTCAAATAGAAATATATTTTATATCAACCAGGTTCAAGAAAACACTGTAGATGTCTTTTCAGACGCAATCGCTTTATATGCCGATCCTATTTCATTTAGGCTTTTATCTTAAACTTTAATTAACGAACATAAACAGAAGCTCAACCGTACTTGCTTAATGTGTGAGAACAAAATTCATGGGTTTTTACAGATTATATATTTAATAATATATATTTTATAAATAATTTAAAGTATGTTTCTCGTTCGTTTTTGGGGCTTTTTTATTTTATTTTTTTTTCAATTATTTTTAAAATATCTAACTTTTTCTATATTTTGTAATATATTTTATTACATATTATTATTTTTTTTTACCATATGGGACACTGAAAGACACCCAGATATTTCACATTTCATTGCCTGTTTTATGTCAAACTCATATAAGACACTGTGGACAGTGTTGCTCTTTATCCTCTCCTGTTTAGCATATACCGTTCACTAGCAAGCATCTAGAATCCCTTTGCCGAAGCTTTAATTAGATGAACAGTTGCTATTAGCTTTTAACGGACGAAACAAAACACATCTGGTCCTTCAGTGATCTTTTTAAATGGATTGTACGCCCTCTATTGCACTGTGTCTATGATTCATTCCATGCCGGCTGTACTCCCTGATAAAGCACCCCGTGCCCTCGTATACAGAGGAAGCAGATTGGAAAAAACATACATCATGTTGGAATGGAGGAGTGACTCTTGCTAGCGGTAACACTCTCATCAGAGCATCTTAATTGGTTGGAGATGCACAGTGTAATTGACAGCGTAAGCTTTTTGCCGAGCAAGGATAATAACGTTTAGCAGAAAGGAGACACTTATCGAATTTCTATATGCAGACTTTGCGGTCACTAGTAAAAAGCTGCATGTTTGCCTTTAAAGATAATTATTTCCTTTGACGCAGGGCAACGCAGGCTTCGGTGCAGGTGTTAGAGCGTTTGTGTTTGTAAACAAGACAATGAAATGATGTTCGTGGACACAGATATGACCATATGCTCTGTTCTATTTCTGACTGCCAGTTCCTAATGTCTTGTGGGTTTTTCTGACTGTTCCAGCATGTATTCGTCCGTGAGTGTATATCTGTGTCCATGTGCTTCCTTCTAATTATTTTGCCTCGTCCTTTGCTATACAAGATTAATGGCTCTGTGCTACATGCAGTGCTGCCTGGCCTATTAATATCAGACACCGTCTTTTCCAATCCTTCATTATAGTGGCCTGGAGACACACACACACACACACACACACTTACTCACTCACACTTGCACTCACAGAGATAACTATGATCTTTTAGACGTTTTACACCGTTTTGCGTTTTTACTGTCTACAGTGTTTGCGACTGTCATTGTCAGGATTTACAAACCAGCACAATTTAGCAGATACCTTTTATTTTCGTTGTCCTCCTCGTATCTGTGCATTTTTGAAGGAGTCACTGGCTGTGTTAATTGCTCTGGTCTTGTCTGAGAAGGAAAGTGCTACATGTGGCGACTTAATGAGAGCACTGCAGTGTGCGTCAAAAAAAAATAATAAAACGAACAAACCAATCCGTTCTGTTCACCAGACCTTTGTAGGAGATCCAACACAGCTTTTCCCCTGCTCACCCTCAGTGCTGACGTTTATCTGCCATTTTATTTTACATCGCTTTCATAGCAGAAAATTGTTTTGTTTGTTCCAACTCACACAAATAAATCCAGTTTATTCACGTCTTGTTATCTGCTATTTGCATTCCAGCTGTGAGAATCTGCTTTAGTGCCAACTTAACTCTCAGAAGGTTGCACACTTTGGAGTTTGTCCATTTAAGAACCTTTTGTTAAAGATTTAATAGCTTTTTTTAACTGGCTAAAGCTCATCTTCTCGTCTGCAGGCTCTTCAAGAAGAAGTACGTATTCCTGGGACAGATTTGCGCCTGGGATATCTGAGCAGCCGCACTGCTGGTTATAAGTCAGTCGTGAGGGTCACACTGACCCACGTGGTCATCCCTTTCAGCCTGATGAAGGTGCATCTCATGGTGGCTGTGGAGGGGCGACTTTTCAGGAAGTGGTTCTCAGCAGCGCCCGGCCTTTCCTATGATTTCGTTTGGGATAAGACTGATGTCTACAGCCAGAAGGTGTACGGCTTGTCCGAAGCTTTTGGTGAGTGGATTTAATTTTCCTGTGGTGGGATTAGAAAATTTTGATGGTCTACTCGTGATAAATGGCAATTTAGTCTTATTTTTCTTCTCAGCCCACTCTATCCTAACATTTCAATTATTAAATTTGGATTATTTAATGTGTGGACCAGAAAATAGAAAATCTTTAATGTACAACCCCAATTCCAGGAAAGTTGGGATGTTTTTTAAATCTGAATAAAATGAAAACTGGTAGAATCAGATTTCAAATCAGATTTCTTTTTATCCAAATCCCAGCTTTTCCAGAAATTTCCAGAAAAACTTTTGCATTGTAATTTTAGAATTAGTCTTTTTCTTTGAAATTATTCCTTCTGATTCTCATGAATAGCATATAAAATTATAACAAAATACCTGTAAAATGTTTCATCACCGTAACTAGAAATGCAAGTGTGAATGCTTACTCTAGTGTGCTGTGATTGAACAGTGTCTGTGGGCTTCGAGTATGAGTCGTGTCCTGATATGATCCTGTGGGAGAAAAGGACAGCAATCTTGCAGGGCTATGAGAGCACAGCGTCCAACCTGGGGGGCTGGAGCATAGACCAACACCATGCACTCAACATTCAGAGCGGTAAGCCAGTGCACACACTCACACACAATCCCTCATGCTTTTTGCACCTCTACACTAAAAAAAAAATAAAAAAAAAAAAAAAAAAAAAAAAAAAACCAAAAAAAAAACACAGGGTTAAATATCGAACCAGAATCCAAGTCTTAGAATGACTGTCATGGTAACCAACCAAGATATAACTTCCTGTATTGACTGTAGGGCTGATAAAAGCAAATGATTTAAATCAATAGCAAAGCAAAAACAGCATGCAGACCCAATAGTCAGTGATAAAAAGGACAAAAGGACTAAATGTCTGGATATTAGAGTTATTTAGAAACGAAGTAGCTCTTAAGGAGAAAATATTTCATCCAATAAATGGCAGGGTGACCTGTGTAATAAGAAAATTAATGCACAAACCATCAGCAGGTGGAAGTCAATTTAAGTCAAGTGTTTGTTTTTCGCTGTTTTTTGAATCAGCTTGTATTTATTTATTTTTAATTTATAAAATTTTTATATTGTGTATATCTTTAATAGACTAAAATGGGACAATAGTAGATAGAAAAAATGTCTGTAATTTAGGAGGTTAAATGTAAATATGAAGTATTTTATATTGGTATCTATAAATATAAATCTAGTCTAATGTAGTGAAATGGGACTTTTTATGTAAAAAAATTAATTCTTACGTTTTAGTCAATCAGAAAGCTGTAAATTTGTAAAATACAATGAAAAATAGTGGTGTACAGATTTAAATCTAAAATATAGTTAAACAATTACTCATACAAAAATAATTACTTTTACCATAATCCAGCCTCCACAGACTGTCATATCAGCATTTCTGACATGAAGAGGCCATTTTGTCCACTCTATTTCTCTTTAGTGTCTTTTTCATGCCTTTTTGTTGGGGGGTCAGTTTTCATCCTTCTGCCGAATTGGTTTTGAAAGACAGGCGCCATGCACACTCACCACTTGCTTCAAGAAATCACGACAGGAAATGAGGCGTATGTACAGGAGCGTGCGGAGCGCAGGTGGCATTTCGATCTGTCACTGATAGCAAATCCAGTCAGCCAGAGAACAAACTGCTCAGACGGAGGACTTGCTCTGAAGTTGATTCTGACTCACCATCAGATATCTCCTTTATTCAGGCGTCCTCTATTCGGTCTCTCTCTCTCTCTCTCTTTCTCTCTCTCATCATTTACTTATTGTATACTCTATATTCTATTTGTATGCATGGAATAGATAATGTTCAAAGAGAAGGAGTTTTCAAAGATAGCTAATTTTTTTTTTGTAAGTTACAAATAAAGAGAGAGAATTTTTTTTTTTTTTACTTTGTGCTGTTTAGAATCACTGTCTAAGAAAATAAAGTTGTCTAACGTGTTAGCAATTTTAAGATGGGGGGGGGCATTTTAAATTAAACAAGCATTGCACATTTATAACACTTTTCATTTCCAGTCTTTTTGACCAATATATAGTAATAATTATTATTAATTTTTTTTTTTGCTATACAATATGCTAACAATTTTTACTGATTTCTTTTTAAATCTATTTTTTATTTATTTTTGTTTTACTTTTTGAGAGAATATCAAGGTTTTTTTAAATAGTAGTTATAAAATATAGACATCTGGGTTTAAATGATACAAATAAAAATATGTCTGGTGGTTTAAGCTCTTTTTGCTTAAGCAGTGGTGGAATAATGTGATAGAATCTGTGTTATTTTAGCTGAAGCCAACAAAATCACATCATGAATGGAATGGAAACACTCGGATATATATAAGTGTGAGTTTCTCTTGATCTGCTACTATTCAGCTCTGGAAATAATATAAAATGTCTTTTTTTTTTGGGAAGAGAAGACATCCTGCTGCGCTATGACAGAAAGATGCCTTCGTAAATAAAGCTGAATTGAATTCCATTGTATTGGATCGGCAGTAAAACCGCATGACTTCCTTGTCTGCAGATTTCCTTTGGGCCACAAAGAAGAGAATGCGCTCTCAAAATACATAAATAAATTTTGAACATGCATAAAAAAACAATATTTGCTAATACGTTATCATTACTTTTGTTAAATATCTTATGCTTATTTAACATAAATGTTTTTACTATCCTTTTTTTTGTTTTTTTCTTACAGGCATCCTGCACAAAGGCAACGGAGAGAATGTATTCATTTCCCAGCAGCCCCCAGTCATTGGAAGCATCATGGGGAATGGGCGGCGGCGCAGCATCTCCTGTCCAAGCTGTAACGGTCTTGCTGATGGGAATAAGCTTTTAGCTCCTGTAGCTTTGGCCTGTGGCTCAGACGGCAGCTTGTTTGTGGGTGACTTTAACTATGTCCGTCGAATCTTCACCACTGGGAATGTCACCAGCGTTCTGGAGCTTAGGTACATCATGTCTGCTACAGTACATGCTCCCACTCACATACACGGTTATTGATTATTTTTTGAGACTTCTGAGATAAGCTACCTGACAGATAGCAGTTATCAGCCAAGCTTTAAATCAGAAAGAGAGCTTTACCCTGAGTTAAATGGGATGGACTTGGATGTGGAGAGTGTTTGAAATGGTTGAACCACAGGATAGAGCAAAATATAAAACTATATTTATCTCTGCAGACAGAGAAAGAAGAAAGAAAGGGAGAGATGATGTGAATATACCTTATAGCTCCATCCTTTCATCCATTCTGTAATCGTTATCGATAAAAATTCTAGTTTAGGATAGTTATTTATCCTGAATCATAGATTACTTATGAACTGTTAATGAGTAATGTGTAGAAGCTGCTATTTAGGAAGTTAAAGGTGTTGAACTGCTTGTACATTCTTCTACTTTTACTTTCCTTTTTGATACCTTTTCTGCATGAGTTGAATACTAACACACTTCTTCGCTTATCCTAACATCTGCTAATGCTTTGGTTATCTTCCTTCTTTTTTTCCTGCTGTTCTTATCAAACGTTACAGAAATAAAGATTTCAGGCACAGGTAAGAGATTTTTTTAGAAGGATCGCTTCTTTTTTCAAGCATCACTCATTTCATAAGAATATCTCATGTCATACAAGACACTTGAGACTGTGAGGATTTGACAAAAATCATACCATATTGGTAAAATCTGTGTTGTCAGCCTGTTGGTACATTAGTCGGTCTGATCTCCCACAGGGGCAATGACAGACCATTAGATTTGCTGATAGGCGTGGTAAGAAGCTAGTTCGATGCCCAAGTTCTTACACACTCTGGTCACACAGTATAGCAAACATTTTTAGATGGAGATTTGTCAGTGTATCAGGTAGAGCTAGATTCCCAAAACCATTACTCGAAATGTCAGACAGGTAGATGGAGCAGCCACAGCAAGTCATGGACTTAGCATAAGCTCTGTAACAGTGCTTTAAACATTTTTCACCCTCAGGGGACATGACTCCCATAACGACAGTATCCACTACTTGGAACAGAGATAAAAAAAAAAAGTCCACTGCCTTATACATAGCCTAATTTGACATTTTCGTCTAAGAAAAATTACGCACTTAACCGCTTTTAGTGCTATTCATATGTGCAGCTCATTAATAAAGTTTGGTGTCACGAATTGTAGTTTATCATCCGAAATGGCTCCAGATGTCAAACTAAATGTCTGAAGTTAAAAAACACTGCAGGATGCGCCCTTTTGAGCCTTACTTCTCTTCACAGAGAACAAGTCTTAGTTGTCTATGAGCAGGTGTCTGGCATGACAGTGATCAGCAGTGCTCAGATTTGACTGACAGAACCTGAGTGATATTTGAGACTGGGCAGAGGTAACCTGGCAAATACCAGCTGTTTGCAGTCGTTACTGAAAAGCCATCTAGCATAAAGTGCTATTGATCGATCTTCATGCTGGCAGGTCACGGCTCCTGTGGTGAACTTTTAGTTTTAGGGAGAAAAGAAGAAAGCTTTACACGTTATATCTGTCTCTAGATGAGCAGAATTGCACAATAAGTGTACAAGTATAACTATAGATTTTAGCTTTTTGGGTCTTAACCATACTTTCTAGATAGAATTTATGGCACTAGGTTTTTCTACTCGCTTTTTCATCATTCTGCGTTTCTGATTTACCCATAAAAATATATTATTTTGACAGCTGTCCAAAGCCTTATTGTGGGCTGGGGTCTGGTTCCTGCAATTAATGTTTAAGGTCTGGGTAGGAAACATAAAATCTTAAAAAACTTCCATCTGTCTACTTATAAGCAAAACTGCATGAGTGGGTATAGCTTTAGTATAGACACTTTATAGCCCAGACCTAGTCTACAGCAAGGATCTATGCCATTCAAGGGCAGTCCCTTTATTTGAGAGGTTCTAACAAAAAACTAATAACCGATTGTTCACCCAGGGGGATAAACCTGGTTGTAACCACTTTATTAGACCATTATCTGAAAGATGGTAACAGGGGACATAATCATTGTTAAACTGGGATAATGTAAAAATGTGAGCTGTGTAAATTGTTGTTCATGTGTTATGTGATGCTGACTGTGTGAGAGTGTCACTTTGGGTGTGAAACCTCATTGCCATGTGCTGTGACCATCAATAAGGTGTCCCTTTTCTGCCTGAGACTTTTTCTCATTACAATGACCCATTGTGAAATCCAATTATCCTCCAAAACTGAACTGTATCAAGGGAATAAAGTCGACAAACGTAGGATATATATTCCTGGCATTAAAAAGAATGATGGGAAAACCATAAGCAGTACAGCAAGTTTTTATATATTATACATCATTTGAAGTCCAAGAAACTGAGAGGCTAGAGTCAGCTTGCCAACTGTGCCTTACTTCCCTGCTGATCCTTGACAAATCAAGGCTGGAACTTTATGCGAGAAACCCTGTTTGCTGCTTTTTCAAACAAAGGTCATTAGACAGGGTGGTCATTTGAGGGAGAGATGGCTTTTTGCCCTCAGGTCAGCTGAACAGCCTGTTTCCAAGCATAAAGCAGAAGGTCAGTTGTCATTCCGCCTAACAAATTGAAGTTGGCAGTAGAACAGATCAGCTTCTTCCCTTCCTTCATATTCCTTTGAGGTCTTCGACTTTGGCACAGCTGTCTATACCCTAAGCGATATACAGGGATTGTGAAGATTCAAGCTAGAGCTTCTTGCGGAGCTTAGTTATTATCATTAATGATGTGCAGCAGAACAGCACTGTCTTGAAGCCATATAACCTAAGCTATATTTAGGTACGCTATTGACTGAAAATAGAAATAGTTTCTCAGGATTATGATCTTTTCTGACTCTTGACCTTTAACTCTCTTAAAGCATTTCTCTCATGTTGGCCTTTCCTGTTGTGTTCATGTGGAGATAAGAGTTTTTGTCAAGGCCCAGCATAGGACAAAGAACTGTAAAACAGATCAAGTCACTGCAAGCCAAACATCAAGTGTAGACCATGAACTTTGGAGATTTGGTGGCTGTTGAACAGTATAATTTGTAAATAAGAGGAAATTATGATTAAATAAGGTAACCTAATAGAAAAAAAAATAAACTTAAGTTACTTTATAAGCCTTTTGGGTTTTTTCTATATTTATGCACCTTGAAAATGGCAGGAAAATAATGCAGACCATCAATCATAGCATTTAGCACCCATGAGGTGAAAGGCTGCATTAGTCAGTGTTAGTATCTGAGTCTACATCAGAACTGCCCAGCAGCATGCCACAGTTAGATTCTATGTGATTTCCAGAAACTTTAAGCTTTATTTGATTATCCTGCAGAGGAAAGGACCAGCGGCAAATGCCCAAGTAAATTTTGTGTTCTAGCCTTTTCAATACACCGTGATTGGAGCTATTTTGTCAGGCAGTGGTGTTAGCGAGCTCCAGTGTGGATGTGAGAGATGGTTGTGGTACCTTGACTCTGTTGTAAAATAGGCTATTCGTTGAGCTCTGTGCCTTTTCTGTTTGAAAATGTATAACGTTTTAGATACCACATACATCTCCATAAGAAAGCTTTTCTCTCATGGAAAATTGACAGACCACCCACCTGAATGTACTGACAACACATTAGCCGCCTGGAGATTTTACCCGGCAAGAGAAACGCTTTTGCTTGATTGTCTAACAAAAGCCTACATATTGGATATAAATGCAGTAAACATCACACACACATGCCGGTGGCAGCTAAATTGATAGTATATAATTAGGTTAGGATTTAAAGCTGGCACATGCACTGAATATCTCCATCATTGGTTTTACATACAGTGTGAACATCTGCTTATCAAGTCTAAGCGTGACTGTGACACACCTACAGCGAGATCAGTTCTGCTGTTGGAGAAGTGTTAAGAACAGACTACAAATATAACTTACATTTTATTGTGTAGAGACAATCATGTCAATCATCTGACACAAATGCAAATGCAAAAATCCAACATGGCTTTTTTTTTTCGATGTAGTAACAGTCCAGCTCACAAGTACTACCTGGCCACAAGTCCGGTGTCAGGAGCTCTGTACCTGTCAGACACCAGCAGTCGGAAGGTGTTCAAGGTAAAGTCTCTGAACATGGTGAAGGATGTGGCTAAGAACCTGGAGCTGGTAGCAGGGACAGGGGACCAGTGTCTTCCCTATGACGAGACGCGCTGTGGGGATGGAGGCAAGGCTGTGGAGGCAACTCTAACTAACCCTAGAGGTATGAGTGTGAATTATTTTACCATTTTTCTATTTCACCACTGAGACGTCCATATGAGACATGACATACAAACAAAGTCAACTAAGCAAAGCAATGCAACATAAACTGACTCATTTAAAAAACCCTCACTTTTTTTATTTGTTTAGTGTGTTTTGATGCTGACTTTAAGAGTAAATGGCTATTTTATACATATTTCATATACATATTTATACATTATATATTTATAATTTATACATATTAAATAAGGCTCCTAATAGTCTACAAAGCTTTCTTTACACAAAGGCATTTTTTACTTATTTACTAGTATTATTATGTGATAATTTTGCTTAGGATTACTTTCTGCTTAATAATATGTATTTTTACTCTACGTTTCTATCCTCGATGAAAACAAATGTGCAGCAAACTGGATTTTTACTGTAAGAACATAAGTAATGCCTTACCCTTCTTATTTCATGCTTTGTAAACAGTTAAATCAGGTTGCATGCTTGACAGGAAAACAATACAAGAATTATATCTGATTTACAAAGTCAGACTTACTTATATTCTGTGCCTTTGGGCTAAGAAATATCGTTCCTGATTAGACCAGATATGCTAAGAAAACATACGAAAGCAGCTGCTCTGAAAGCTGCTGACTTTGGACTTCTCTGTAAAGGCATTCTGTGAAATCTTGATTATGGCTTTTAGAGAGGAGTCGCCCTGTAACGCTTAATTACAGCTCTCGGAAAATGCTCTTCATTTGATCTAAAGCACATTAAATGAGAAATATTCTTGCTTTCATAAATATTTGATCATATTTAAATAGAGGAATATAGAGGAATAGGCGCATTGATATCTATAGCTTTTTAATGTAATGCATCTATGGCACACTGTGTTACTTTGTCGTAAGATTTTGCTATTATATGTGTTGCATATCAAAATCTATCGTACTGTGTACGTTATATCACAATCCAGCATTTAGCCTGAAGTTGCTATGCCAAATTATACAGCCATTATCCATCACAGGCTGGAGATGGAGGATTGCCCAGCACTCAGTGGTGGATGTTTAGTGCTTCTAGTTATTCACTGGAGTTGTGGGGCTCTTTAGAATGAGAGAGGTAGTGCAGGATTTGTGAAGGAGCTTTCATTTTTACAACTCAGATCAATGCTTTCATCTATTTCCGGAAATATAATGACATTATTTCTTCCAAGATTTCCGATCGATGATCCATGGGCAATCTGTTGCGATGTGTGATGTTTATGACAAAAAGAGCTTTTTCCACTATAAGGCCTTTTGTAGTTGGGCCACACCTATTTCTGACTGATTGATTCTTTTGTGATTCCTACACATAATATGTATAATTGTGTCTCACACATTGACACTGATGACCTTTAAACACAACTTTCTTCGGTCATCTTAACACAGGAATAATTTAAAACTGCACCAAAACATTATAGACAGCTTGTAAAGCTGTGAGAAAATAAAGGCGGCAAAAGTTATGACGAGAATCGGACATGCACTAATAATCTTCTACCTTAAAACCGTCAAACTGTTTAGTTTTATTCAGTCCAGTCAGTTTTAGCTTGGGTTTTTTCCGATAATATAGTTTAGCTTTGTTTCTTCATTCTATTTTAAATTGAAATTTAGGTTATTTATTTTATGATATTTTGTTATAATTTTAATTTAGGTTGGTGCATTTTTTGTTTCTTTTTTGCTTTATTTTCTTTTATATTTAAGTTTAGTTCAGCTTAAATTGAATATGATCTGGGGTCTAAATTTGGTAAGTTTAATTTGCTTTGGTATTAAATTTCTTCGTGCTATTTTTTTTAGTAGAATGGTCAGCATGCCTGACAGCAGATCATTTTATTGTGCAGATATTTTAGAAGGAAGTGTTCTAAGCAAACCTACATTTCATAGTTTCTGGGCAGTATTTTACATTTTGGACATACCAGTGTTTGAGAGTTTGAGATACATTTTTTTATTATCTCTTTCTTCACTAGGTATCACCGTTGACAAATATGGCACAGTGTTCTTTGTGGACGGTACCATGATCCGGCGAATCGATCAGAACGGAATCATCTCCACTCTGCTGGGCTTCAACGACCTGACCTCTGCACGACCCTTGAGTTGTGATTCTGTGATGGACATCTCGCAGGTATCACCTCTACTTTCTGGATCTTTATTCAGTTTATCTTTATGCAGTTTAGCTCCGTCTTAGGGCATCACAAACACATTGCCTGGTTGCTGTTTAAGCAACATATTGCAAACTGCCACCCACACCGAATAACAACAGTCACTACAAGCAAGGACACGGCACACTGACGGCATGGAATCTTTTATAACGGAAATGGTAGAGTTTCACCTTTTGCACCAGAGAAATTTGATAGCTGTGGCAATTCTGTTTATAAATATTTCCTATTTTGGACTTATTTATTATTGACATTCACAAAATGGTGTCTTAATTAGTAAAAAAGTAAGACTCAGTTAAATGTAGAAAAGCTAAACTTTTAACAGTTTATTTTTAGTCAGATTCATATTGAATCATATTGAATTCATAATGAAATCATATTGAAACTAATTTAAAAAGCTAAAAAGATTCATGTTACTAAATATTTACAATGTAATTCCATATTTTTTAAAAATCCAGCCTTAAGCTTTGAGCTTCTAGACCGACAGATCTTGCTCTAATTTGTAGAAACACTGCTTGGTTTCTATTTCATCCTCTTCGAATCTGTGCGAATCAAATCACAAATTACCCAAAGAAGAGTCTTAATTTCAAGTCTACTGAATGCGAGCACAGTTTTACGAGAACCACTTTACAATCCAATTTGTATAATTCAACACTACAGTTTCCAAGCAGACAGGACAATGCCACTAATATTTTTCCTGAACTCTTGTCCTCCTAGCTACCCATTTGTGTGTGTGTCTGTGTGTACATAAAAATATGTATCCTAGTTACCACCAAGCCTCAGTTGCCAGGATAAAAGAGGATTTATTTAACGTAAAGTATGCAGAGCATTGAGCGACCTACAACAGCCCACCGCTGTTCCTCTGAGACACTGTACTTCCCTGACATATGCAAAGATACACTGTGATGCCCAGACACACACACACACTACACACCAATACATCATCCTTCTAGACACATCTGAACATATCACACGTATACAAACTAGTTGGCTTTTTTTTGACTCTATTATGTCTCTCTGGCAAATGCAGAATTTAACACCTTCATTTCTCACCACCACACTTACACACACACACACACACTCAAAAGCTATTACTTACACCAACTGCTAAAACTTCTAAAAACCCTCAGCAGTGATGACAAATCACACTTTTTCCTGCCACAGACACTCAGACAGTAAAAAGAACCCATTATAAAAATTCATGGGCAGCTCTCTGCTTACTACTTCAAACCCTTCCTGTACTCCCTGCTGCAACACAATTACAGGTTACTTCCTATCCTCTTTTCTTACTCAGTTTTGTCAGAAGAAAAGAATTTTCTAGGCTATGCTCTTCCTTAATATATCACATTTATGCATTTTTGCAGTGTTCTGGCTCTCAGCAGACAGATAAACTGTCATCTTTTGCATGTTTTTCCATCCTAGGGGAGTGGTAGCTAAGTGGTTAGGACATAAGGCTACCGATCAGAAGGTCTTGTGTTCAAATATTACTACTTTCAAGCGGTTTCAAGGGTCCTTAAACATTAACTGCTCTAAATAAATGTGACTGCCGAATGAATTTTTATTTGGGGGTAGCTCTGATATTTTTGACTGTTGACTGTGTGGCCTAATTGTCAACAGAATTGCTTATTTTTATTGTCTTCTTTATCTCAGTTTTTCTTTGAACGAGAATCCTCTGCTTAGGCCTTTTATCCCTGTTTAAATGTCAAAAAAAGTAAATAAACTGATATTTTTGCAGGCGAGACTAAACAAGATTGCGTTTTGTTGATTTAGCACAGATATGTGGGACAATACACACAGACAGACGGGCTTTTTGGGGACAGATATTGACAGCTGTACTCTCTCTGATACTTAACAAGGGTTTGGATGAATAATTTAAATCTTTTTGCTTTATGTTTGACATGTAATTTTAAAAATCTGAGTTTGCCTATAGATATAAATATAGATCTGTGCTTCCTATCAAAGTCTAAAGATTTTTTCCCAGCTATTTTCTCTCTTTGGGACAATTGTTATATATTCCGCTCACAATATGTGGACCTCATGACCCTTACATCCATATAGGGCTGTCCCAAAAACTACCACACAGTTACAAGAATACAGTTTTACTGAATATCTTCGAATGCTGTAGCATAAAGAGTTCTGTTACATGGGACTAAGATGCAAAAACCCAATGTAGCCTGCAGAGAGCTCTAAATTCTACCCCACTGAACACCTTTGTAATAAATTAGAATCTCTAGCGCTGCTTTGCCAAAATTGACACAAATGTCCAAAGCCTGTTATAGAAGCACTTAATTATCTTAGTTTTGGTATGAGATATTGAATAAACAGGCATCCACTTTTAACTATGCAGTATGTGTATATGCGTGTGGAAGTCCTATGCACCTTTTATGCAAAGACTTTGTATTGGAATTCCACCTGCACACTTATGCTTATTAAATATATATAAGGTCTGTTGACAAGGAACAGATTTAGTAATTGAGTCCCCTGATCAGTTTATAGTAATGCAACTGCTTCTCGAAATGTAATGGGTTTCCTATGCTGACTGTCCACATAGGACATAGAACTATAACAGATCTTATTAACTAAACTCCACTACTTTTAGAACAGGCTGATGCACAGATGTGAATGCTACCTGGGCTGGGGGGGGTATATTTGGGGTTGGTTTTTGTGTATAGTAACTGTTCCTCTGTATGTTTCTTCATCACAAAACTGTCAATTTTCCCTGAAAAAGTGAGAACTCAAATATGTCCATGAGAGATTCAAAAACCTTCTGGGCAAAAATTGTATAATTTAGCAAGTTCTAAATATATCTGATTTGCCAATCTAAGTGACACTTTGTTAACAAATAAATGCATGTGCTTTAGACAACTGCTTCCAAAAATGTTACGAATTTCCAGAAACCAAAAATATCAAAAATACAGCAACTAGTTAAATAACAGGACTTAGTCTATTAATAATAATGTTTAGATTCTCTGGAGTGTTACTTGTATGAAACATATTGAGATACATTGGAAACATGTATGCGAATGAGCATAAAGTTGCATACTTTGGTGATGAAATGAATGACAATCCTCAGCACACAGCACATTAGTTTGGCTAGAGGAGCATTTGTACTTAGGGGTTGATAGTAGCTTATCAGTAACTTACTTTAATTTGTGCATTCAGGTTTTCCCTAAAAACATTTTTTATTTGATTATATCAGATTATATTTCTCTGCATTTCTTAGCTTGACATTTCTCTTTAGTTGGTGAAAAAATGGATTTATCCTCTTTACTGCATCCAAATCAATTGGCAGCTTTAAGGTCCTTATTTTAATAGACAACACAGCATGGTGGTTTATTTTTGCTTCTTTATAACTTTGTTACCTTGCTAAGGCCACTACTGTAATAAGGTCTTTTATATTCTACCCCTAAGACAACACTTGGTTTCTTTCTACTGTTTGTAATTGTACTCTGTTGCTCCTTTCCATAATGTCCACATCCTTGCCATGACTGATTTTGCAATCGTTTCCAGCCTAATTTAGTTGCTTTCCATCTGCCCTGCCCTGACAGCTAATATTTGCTATTCCTGCGTAAAGGCTAAAAAAAGAGTTATTTGATAATTTCAAAGAAATATGCAAACTAACTACATCTGCTTTCGTGTCTTTTTTCAGGTACGTTTGGAATGGCCCACTGATCTAGCTGTGAGTCCAATGGATAACTCACTCTATGTTTTGGACAACAATGTAGTGCTTCAGATCTCAGAGAACCACCAGGTCAGGATCATAGCCGGTCGACCCATGCACTGCCAGGTGCCTGGCCTTGACCACTTTTTGGTAAGCAAAGTTGCTATCCACGCTACACTGGAGTCTGCTAATGCACTGGCCGTGTCCCACAATGGCATCCTCTATATCTCCGAATCCGATGACAAGAAGATCAATCGAGTGAGACAAGTTTCCACCAATGGTGAGATCTCTCTGGTAGCTGGTGCCCCAAGTGGCTGTGATTGTAAAAATGACCCGAACTGTGACTGTTACTCGGGAGATGATGGCTATGCCAAACATGCAAAGCTCAACTCACCATCATCGCTGGCAGTTTCACCTGATGGGGAGCTCTTCATCGCCGATCTGGGCAATATCCGGATCCGTTATGTACGACAGAACAAACCTTACCTAAATCCACTTAACATGTATGAAGTCTCATCACCCATGGATGATGAACTCTACTTGTTTGACACCAATGGCAGTCACATCTACACCCAGAGCCTAACCACAGGTGACCACCTTTACAACCTGACTTATTCAGGTGCAGGAGACGTAAGCACCATTACAGACAAGAACAAGAACAAGGTAACCATTCGCAGAGACACTACAGGACTGCCTCTCTGGCTCATGACCCCAGATGGCCAAACATTTTGGTTTACTATTGGGACTAATAATGCGCTTAAGAGCATCGGTGCCCAGGGCCAAGAGTTAGCCATGATGACCTACCATATGAACACAGGACTGCTGGCCACAAAGAGCAATGAAGATGGGTGGACTACCTTCTATGAGTAAGTAATATTAAGTCTTATATACATTTCCATTTGCCACTACAATTGGGCCTCAACAACACATCAGTGACATTAATATATCGTAAAAATAAACATACTGTAAAGAATCGAGTTTACGATCAAGACTACATGAATATGAATAGCTTTTAAAAATGGTCTCCGAAGGAAAATTGCTAAAGTCCTAGAGTTAACTCAAAACTTTTTGGAAGAAACTTTAAATGTATGCGAATGAAAGAGCAGAGAGCAAAAGAGCAAAAGAACTTTCCTCCATAGAAAACCACTACGGAGTGCCCAGTGGCTTTGTAATACTTTGAATCATTATCGTAGGAGACTCTTGGATGTCTATATTGATATTGATTTCAAACCCAGTTTTATTTTAATGTTTTAAAAGGTTGTGTTGTTGCAACACTTTGTACTATGTTAATGGTTCATCTCCAACATGTCTCCTGCTTTGTTTCTAGAGCATACATTTAAACAATTTATTTTTTTACTTTACATTTCTCCATTTACAAGTTTGAAATTTCACAGTAAATAGACACCTTTCACTTCATTGCAAAAACAAAATGCACAAAAAAGAAGAAGTAGAAGACGCAAAAATCGCATACAAGGAACGGGAGCAGCTTAAGAAAGCAATGCCATGAGACTTAATTAAAGCAGAGAAAATAGCCAACTGTGATTGTAGTGTTCTTACCTACATAAATAATGTTCATTAAGAAGAATATAACAATTTTATAGTCAAATGCATGTAAAAAGACCCTAAATTATGTCCTGTTTTGGCAGGTTAATATTAAAAACATTGTCAGTAATATGACAGTAATGCTAAGCAAGAATAAAGACTTTTAGTTTTACACATGATAATAGATGCAGGCTAATCAAAGTAGTCATTACTTAAAATCCTGCTATTTTATGACCCAGAACTGGTTGATATGGACTATAATTCAAAACTCATTGGTATTTGGACAGAGCAGCGTGTCTGATTGTGCAGCCAGACCACACTTTGGCAGGAGATTTGGCTGTGGTTCAGGTTGCCATGGCTACACTAACAGATCAAAGCTAAAATTGGGGCATGGTCAAATAAATATGGTCAATTAAAGCTGTCTCTTTTCAGCGAACGTATTGGGTTTCGCAGCTAATTAAGATGAGGCCAAATCACTCCAGTATGTTTTAGGTTTTGGAGTTAAATGTGTTTCTGTGCATTTGGTTTTTTATTTTATGCACACATGAAACATTTTGCACTAAAAAATTCTAACTTGTGGTTTCATTGTGAAACCGATAGAGGATTGTTTTATTGTCAAACTTCAAAAAACATTTGAATACAGTTATAAAATCACAGCTTTGCTTTAATGGCTCTTTTTGGAAGCAGTATTTGTCATTTTATTCTTCAATAATTAGCTATATAAACATTTTCTAATAGAAAAATACAATTAAATACACATTCATATTTTTACTCTGTAATATACTGGACCAAAACACAATGTCAGGTATCATTTATGCATTATTATCCAGGTTGATGTACAATAGTAATTTATTGTTTTTATTTGCAAGACATGGTTTAAAATAGTCATGCTTTGTGCTTTCCATGACTTTCCTACCTTAATTTTTTTTCTCAGCGAAATAGGCTGTGGTTTGTCTTTGTTCTTTTCATCTGTGTTCTTAGACACACTGGGGAAAACATGTTTAGCAAGAAGCTGAAAATCACTTTTGGTATTTTTTTCCTAATACAAAACATATCCACACTAGAGTCGTCTCTCATACTCCCGATGACTCCCGGCTCCTGTCTTTTTATGTGTCATTTTTATGGTCAGATTCATTTAAAAAAAATCTAGTGTGCTAATTACATGTTTCCCCTTCCCACTATATCTTTCTTCAAAAAACCCAAGCTGATATATGATTTCTTTCTTCGAACGAATGTCTTTCAGAAACGTGTCTTTCATAAAGCAATCATTATAATTAGGAATGGTTCACTCTTTTTGCTTTCCGAAACATTTTACTTAATATTAATATTCTTCTTTGATTCTGTAGAGTTAATGGTTCTATAAAATAATGGTTCATAGTCGTCACAGAAATAATGAACTGAATTCAATTCAATTCAGTTTTAGTTGTTTAGCGCTTTATACAGTGGTCATTGTCACAAAGCAGCTGTACACAAGCAAAGAGATTATAAGATGCAAATGAATCAGAAATCAGTTTGTCCCTGATGAGTAAACTGAGGGCAACGGTGGCAAGGAAAAATTCCCTGAGACGAAATAGGAAGAAACCTTGAGAGGAACCAGACTCAATAGAGAACCCATCCTTATTTGGTTGAAAAACAGGTAGCAGGAATTATGCAGTCACACTGTGTGTGTAAGCAACTCAAGTCATAAGTCCTTGGAGAACCGCTGGAACGACTTTATAGAGGAGTGGAAACATCCTCGGTCACCCTGGTGATATGATGATCATCAGCTGGTGGCGGGTCACAAGGAAGGGTCTGACAAGTCCGGAGTAGAAATGGGGTCTGGATCACTGGCAGCTCAGTAGTGGCATATGTAAGTCGACAGGGATGCAAAGACAGAGACAAAGAGAAAGAGAGAGAGTGTGAGAGAGAGCGAGAGAAGAAAAAAAGAAAGGAAAAAAAAAGGAGGAAGGAAAACAGTGAACTGAATGTGGAGGTTCTCTGGGTTTATCATCGCCAGCACCTTAACGTATTAAGGCTCTTTAAGCCTGTTAGCCCGGAGGAAACCTGCTCGCTGTGTCAGCCAGGATTTGCGCCAAGACTGTATGCAAAGCCGTAGAGGCAAACACAACAAAGGCATCTGCTGAGCTGTCCCCTTCATTAAGCTTTATTGGAATCTCTATGTACTGTAGAGACTACAGATGGCTTTTTGTCTCTATAATAGATTTTTGAGTCTTGTGTTGAAAAGACACAAACTAATCTTTTGTTTTAAGTCTTCTAATAAAACACTTACTGGGTAATAAGTTAGTAACAGATGAACCATGAGGAATAGAAAGAAGTAGACCAGGTAATTGGAAAAATTATATATATTATATAAATTTATAATAAATTATATATTAGTGCTTAAGAGTTTATAATAAACTTGTATTTTTGAGAATATCATCAGATTAAAAAAATGACCCTTTTTTGGATATGTAAGTTTCCCCTTAGTATTAAGTTACTGTTACAGCTACTTATACTGACAATGTAAAAACTGGAAAAAGAGACAATAATTTAACGATCAGGCAAATAGAGGCAAAAGAAATAATAAAATCAGTAAGAACAAAAGTAAAGGGTTAACATTGTTAGACATTGCAAACGTTTTAAAGAATGAACCATGAAATGGTTCCAGATGGGGCCTCCTGAGTGGTACAACAGAAGTGTAGAATCATCAGGTTCATCATGCAACTTCAAATCCTAATGATGTCACAGCCATCTGTGGTTAGGAATCGAACAGTTTGTTTGTGGTTGTTGTAATTTTTTTTCTGTAACCTGGAAAAATAACTAAACAGTGTCTGTAAGCTTATTGATGCAGTAAGTGTGGATGGTGCTTTCATTAACTGGAAAAGATTTCATGAACGGCTTTACCGGATTTACATGTGTGGTGGTAGCTAGTGGGTGAGGACGAGGTACAGTTTAGCTTTATTTTCTCATGCAAATAAAATGTTGCGTTTCATCAAGAATTTATTTAAAACCAGACTTACAGTATGCTATTGCTAGAGATTAGGGCTGCACGATATTGGAACTGACATTGCAATATTTTGTTTTTCTGCGATAAATATTTTGCCAGATGACTTGGACAGAATTCCTTATTTCACAGTTTGTGATTATAGTGATTTTGTAAATATAATGAACTGAAAGTGTAGATAAACGCAATAGAACAAAGATTCAAATAAAATAAGCAGTGCTTTATGTTTTTCTGGAGTTTCAGATACAGAAATTTAATAATCCGATGTAAAATCACACTTCACATCTGTTCTGAACTGTGTTGCAGTCAAATAAAATCCCCGCTTGACATTGTACATCCTGCAATGTGACTATTGCAGACGCATACATCTTGCAATGCCGATTCTGAAACAATGTATTGTGCAGCCCTGCTAGAGGTCTTAATCTTTAGCGTAATAGTGCCTTATGGAACGACTTTTTTTGTCTTATCCTGCCATGAAATTGGGACAAAATATAGGTCAGATCAGCTTAATACCTTCTATAATATTAACATCCTGGCACTCGGGTCACATAGCTGGAGTAATTGCCTAAGAGCTAGTTTATGTATTTAATAGCAGAAAAAAAAAAAGAACATTTGTGCTACTATTACTTCACCTCATTCCCAGCACTTTTTTCCCTGATCAGTGTGGAGAAGTAGTCCTAAGGCTCCGTACTTTAATTCCCATTACAACTCTTCATGAAAATAAAAGAGGACAACTCCATTCTGCACTTAATACCATGCTGTGTGTTTTTCCCAAGCACTCTCCGCATACCTCAAAAGCATTTACCCTGCAAATCAGATCACATTTCCGTCAGTATCAGCTCTGCCTCTTCTGTCTTTCATTTCAGTCCGATGAGACTTATGGAAAGGGGGGGTTGCCTCTGCAGACCAGCTGCAGCCATCACTTTTGCTTTGAAAAATATTAGAGAAGCAGGACGCTTCTGAGCTCCCCACAAGCTTCACTCGTCCGCCTGATAAAAGCCATAGAGAAGATGTGCTCGCTTATAATTTTAAGGGACGAGTGGTGTTCGAAGAGAGCTAATTTCGAGGTGGTGCGCTGGAAAAGTGACAAAGGGTCTCGTTTATCTATGTGTTGCAGTTATTGCATTTTTATAGTGTTAGAATTGGTACAGATACTGTGGTGAGTACAATTATAAGCTAAGCTCACATGCAGAACTTAAACTGTAAATTGTAGCCAATATTTATAACAGTTCCTATTCGTGTTGATATTTTTTAAATGGGATCGCTTCAAAGCTGTAAAAGTTCAGAATTGTTCTAATAATAATTTTTTTTTGTAGCTTTTCCACTGCAATACTTTGACCTCTAACCTTCTTCTCTGTGTCTCTCTTTCTTTTTTTCTGGCGATTGCAACCTTTCTCCTTACTCAGGTATGACAATTTCGGCCGGCTGACGAATGTGACCTACCCTACAGGCAGGGTGAACAGCTACCGCACCGATTCTGACGGTGCCGTGCGGGTGCAGGCTGAAGGTTCCAACAAAGAGGACATCATCGTCACAACCAACCTCTCAGCCTCTGGGACATTTTACACCCTCATGCAAGGTCAGTTGCATGAAACAGACCCAAAATATGACCGAATCTGAAAATGGTGTATGTATATCTGTGTACACACATATACTGGATACTGAATGTGAAATGCTGTAGTGTTTGAACTGCATCGGCATTGAAATAAGTCAGGACAATGCCAGCTTTTCCATCCATTATCGTCTGGTTTTTTTTTATTTTACTGTTGGGATTATTTTTAATGAACTAGAATTAAGTTGTAGGCGTCAACGTGCAGAAATGAAATTGATTCAACAAGCAGCTTAAACTGCTTTTTTACCTTCGACGCCTGCAACAATCTTGAATGTGTGTATAGAAAATAGTGTGCTAACTGCTGACAACCAGGTCTGTTTGGGTATATCCAATAATAATTAAAAAAAATTATAAATGTGCTTTGTTGTTCTCATCTTAGAGGACACACATCACACTAAAAGATAAAAGCTGCCATAGATTTTCTATGTTTCCACTTCACGCTTAGAGGCTGTGCTTATAAAAAACCCAATCATAATCACTCTTGCTTTCAGGACCAAGGAACATGTCGGAGGTGTAGGGTCGTGAGCGCTAGCTTGTAAATTTTTCTTGCATACTTTGGCATTTTGATATCCTCCTTTGCAGCTGACCAAGCACTTCATCGATTTCCAATAATCACTTTTGAACTTACTATTCCCCTGGTCTTTATAGTCAAAAATTGTAATGATTTTGTCGCGCTCCTACGGGCATTTCATTTGAAAGCTCACCTTTTTTTCACAGGTTTTAAATGAGACCCACCATGACAACATCTGAGAGGTTACATTACCTCTAATAACAGTGCCTGCGCTGGTTTCGGAGAATGTTCAATAGAAATGCACCATAATTCCATTTCTTTCGGAAAAAAAACCCAGCGCATTACCAGTTTCGTTACTGAGAAAATACGACTGTTTTCAGAAATATTATTTCGGAAATTAACACAAAGCAGAGAGTGCCTAGTGGTTTTTCTTCTGCCTTGAAGCCTGTATCCATTTCCGTATAAATAATAATCTATGAGTGAATAAATGTAGTAATGCTCATCGCTGTGTACATGCCTATTAGTGTTCCTGCTTAAAGGAAAGCTTGCATTACATTTACGGCATTTACTCCAGCAGAAACTATTAACCGGATATACAAAAGTGCACTGAAATCTCCATCAGAGCACATCTTTACACAAGTGCATATAATCTAAGAGCAGTGTCAGCGTGAGAGTTAGTATTGTGAGAGTTTTTTCGTAGATATAGTGCTTAATAAAAGAGAAGGATGGATAAAAGAGAGGGTGAAAGGGTACAGAACCAGTTGTTTGGTGTAATTAATTCACTTTTGTCTGCTTTGTAACTGGACACTGTAGCTGTGGTCATATCCCGAATCGATTGGATATAGCTATTGCCGACAGACACTGACCTTGTGGTGTTTTTTAGCACTGTGACCAGTTTGTGTGTGTGTGTGTTTGCTAAAAGTTTTAGATTTATATAAAAATGGACTTACACATAGGTTTTTTTTCCTGAAACTTTAATAAGAATGAAAAAGTGTAGTTCAATTCTCCTTATTTTCTTATCCTCTTATTTGCCTGTCTGAATCATAGTCCTAGTTTAACCCTGCTTCATTTAGTACTACAGGAGCGCACAGCATGCAGGATTACTAGACCTTGACACCCATTACATTATCGCACATGGATAACTTGTACAATGATGCCTCTTTAATATGCAGTCATTTCAATTGCCTAACTGTCACTTTTACTTTACATTACATGTGAAACACAGGTTTTCACAAGGGAGGATTAGGTTGACCGCACACTGCTGTTTAGGCTAAGAGCACTGCAGCGTAATAAGTGCAGCTCTCATCAACTCATTAATTCACAGTGGCCAGTAATGAGCACTTTATTCATGGTAGGCCTTGTGAAAGTGCTGACTGACACTCTCTTGTGTGCTGCATTGGTGGCACTATTGCATGCCTCCTTTTCTGCATTATTTGTCTCCTTTTATCGGCTTGTTGCGCCCGCGGATAGAACACGGAAAACGCTATCTGCATCCACATACACTATATGTTCTAAAGTATTCGGACACCCGACCAGCACATATTGTGATGTGACTTCATGTGTATTTTTTTATTTTATCTTTTTCTTTTTTTTTTTCTTTTTTTTTTTTCAGATTTAGTCTCACTCCTATAATAACCTTTATACTAGTTTCTTGGTATGTTTTGATTTAGTCACAGTAGTATTAGTGAGATCAGGCACTAACGTCAGGTGAGAAAGCCTGGGGTTCCTAATGGAGTGATTTTTCTTTACTTTGCCCTTCTACAAACATACATCCACCTTCTACTTTGTCAGTCTATTTTTGCTAGACTGATCAAACTTTGCAAGCATTTGGCAGAGCCCTTATCCAGAGCGACTTATTTCATTTATTTCTTAAATACAACTGAGTAATTGGAGGTTAAGGGCTCAGTGGCCCAGTGGTGGTAGCTTGGTGGTGCTGGGAATCGAACTCCCAGTCCAACATCTTAACCAGTAAGCCACCACTTTAGTATAATCCAATTACTTATTAACAAATCAGCTCGTTTTTTTTTACACCTATTATTTTATTAAATGTAGAAAGAACAATTGAGTTAATATTAAGTATTTTAATGGGTGTACCTGCTTTAATTAATTAGTCAAAAGGTAACCCTATTAAACTGAATTGTCCACGTAAATCCATGAAAGCGTTAAAATGTCCATAACACATCTGAAGTTTGAAACTTACAGTAACATTTTCTTCATGCTGTAATTTCTTCACAGATCAAGTCAAGAACAGTTACTACATCGGACTGGATGGCTCACTACGACTGGTTTTGGCTAATGGCATGGAAGTGTCACTAAACACAGAACGGCACCTGCTCTCAGGTACTGTGAACCCAACAGTCAGCAGGAGGAACGTCACTCTGCCCATAGATAATGGCCTGAATTTAGTGGAGTGGAGACAGAGGAAAGAGCAAGCACGGGGACAAGTCACAGTATATGGACGCAGACTAAGGGTAAGAATCGATCAGATGTCTTTTGTTCTCTCTTTCACAATTCTCTAGTAATCATCAGAAACAACTCTGTAGTGTTTCTGGTTGCAGGGATGAAAGTAGTGTACTCGTATATCGGGTTTTTTTAGGTGATGATGATGAAGCTTTCTTCAGTCACACAGTATTTGCCTCTTGTCAGTAAAAATCTGTGTTGCCATCAGTTTCATTTTCTAGTAACAGTTTTATTTACTAGTAATTTACAAACACAGAGTGAATTCACGAGACACTACAATAGTTTGGAGTTTTAAATATTACAAACTAAACTGTTTCTGATTAGTAAGTGAAAGACTTGAGTGTAGACCAGTCTTGTCAGAAATAAAGCTTTTCTTATTGTAATTCTCTGTGTTTGTGTGCGTGTGTGTATGTGTGTGTGTGTGTGTGTGTATAGTTTATACATCACATACAATACAATTACTATTTATAGAACGTTGCATATGCATAGACTTTATTCCCTTTTCAGAAACTGACCTGGTAAATACAGACAAACAGAATAACTCATTTAGATAAACTCCTTATTGCCCACAGGCTCTAAAGACATACAGACCTTGATTCTAATCACCTCCTCGCTTACAGATTAATCTCAGAGGAATGACACATGCCCACACACCACCTCTAGCACATATAGAAAAGTGCCCGGTGTGGCCTGACAGATACAGAATCACAAACACACCTCCCACAAAGTCAGTCTGGCAGCAAAGCCCACACAGTCAGAAATAATTTTACATGGACGACCATGTTGTCCTGGCACTGGCTGGATTCATTTTGTATCACTCTGACACTGTGTTTTTCAGATGCACACTGACTCATCTGAGTGCAGAAGATTCTGTTCTAGCCGTAATTGCAGCTTAATTACAATCCCTCTCACACGCAGACATTGTTGATGACCCCACCTGTCTTTTTAAATGATGACTATTTTTATGAATGCTCCGTTGCGCTCTGACCTAGCCTCGGCAGGCATGGAGCTGCATGCCAAGGTCGCAGAGTGTGGGTGTGCTCTCAGTGGCTCTCAGCAGTCAATTCATCATTGTGTAGCATCTCACTTTCTGACCCTGAGGACTGGGTCAACAGCTAGGGCAGCCATGAATCCCCTGATGCAAAAAAACCCCAAGCCTTTCCTGTCTGTACCACACTGACACCTCGATCCATCTCATCAGCGTGTCTTAGCACTACTTGTGTAGAAATCTCCTTAGAAAGTGTAGTGAGAGGTATTACAGACCTTGTTTCAACCACAGGTGTGGGTTTGTTCAGTGAGAAGAGGACGAGTCTTGTCACTTTAGCTTTGGATGGTGACTTCCAACCTCCAGGGAAGTAATAACCAAATCAAAGTGTATGACCCAGTTACCAGCACACTGTGACCCGTACTTGTCTGCCAGTGCAGTAATAATAGAACTGATAATAGAAGAGTCACTTTAGTCGCTACTCTGCACAGCTTTCAACACAAGACGTCCCATTTGTGGTTTGAACCAAAGCATAGCAACCAAGTCAAGGACACTGTCTCTGGACGTATTTACAATAAATGACTACACCATGTTTGCAGGGTGTATCCTTTCGCTTTGTGTAAGCAAACTTGATGCAGGGACCGCTGGCAGGGTGGTTTGTAAGCTCAGGAAGCATAGCAGACAGCTGTTCGCAAGGGGTATTCAGTTGGTTGATAGTGGTTGTGTTGTGTCTCAAGAGAATGGAAAATATATAGAGAAGGCTTAGGCCCCTCAGGGGGTTTTATAGTATGTGTGTGTGTGTTTGTATTCATTTTTTTTAGGATGAGATGGTAAAGAACAGAGGGGTGAACTCAAGATATATTGTTTTATATCAGTGGTTTCCAAACTTTTTTTTTTGTCTGAGGCCCTCTTTTCCCCAAGAAAATATTTTAGGGCCCCTATTCACATTTAATGATGTTATTGCTCTTGGTATTTCCTGAATTTTGTGTTTTCAGTATTACCAGAATTAGTGGGAACTTTGTCATCTGGGTCCAGTATGCCTAGGTCATTACTATCAGCTGCTGAAGGTGAATCAGTGAGACTTGCTCATTTTTGTGGAAGACAAATTACATATTTGTCCATTTTTGGTCAAGCAGGGGATCATGGATAGCTAATGCAATATAATCGTTCTCTTTAATGCTCACTGCTCAACATTTTTTAAAGGCTGCATTTAGGCTGAATTTACACTGCATGTATCAACTGACCCAATTCCGAATTTTTTTTCCAATGTGGCACAGCACAGTTATGATTCATGCCATTGTAATTAGGAAAAAAACACCTGGATTCTGATATTTTCCGATCGGATTCAGGCCTCATTCAAATGTGATAATAAATCGGCCATAATTCGGATCGGGTTTTTACCCGTTAATGCGAGTTAAACGTCACTGAATAAGCAGCAATGGTGCATGAAGTCAACTCAGGTGAACATTAACAGATTAATATATAACTTATCGCAACTGTGTGTTTTGATATTTATTATTTTTGTTCACTGTAACAAATCAGAAACACACACACACACACACACTAGGCTCTCTTTCTATCTCAGCGATTCTCCACCTGAAGAAAGCATTGTTCGTCCATTGCGCTCATCACAGTGTTTTACTTACTTTTCCGGTCAGTACGTCCACCTTGGGTTGTTTTGTCGTGTATAGTGTAAATGCAGATATCGGATACAGGTTTCTTTTAAAAGATAATGCAAGAAGGTCATTAAAAAAATAGGTAGTCATAAAACTAGAATAAGGCTTTAAAAGCTTAATGTAAATGCATCCAAATTATGACGCAACCCCTACGGTACTCGCTGAGACCCCGACCCCCCCCGGCTGTGTGCTAGATTACACGGTGTGTATATGTGCGTCTATATGTGCGATATGAAAGGAGCATAGACTATGTGTGTATGCATTTGCAAGAAGACAACAGCTTTCTTTGAGTCAGTACATTTGCAGTTACAGCTAATGTAAAAAAAATATATACCCACCAATTTTTTACACAAACACACACACACAAACACGCTGTCTTTCCAGACCTTGACTTTAAAAAAGCAGGATATCAGCAACTTAAGTGATTTAGTCCATTTCCGTAACAATCACTGTGACATCAAGATGGCTTCTGTTTTCTCAACATTAAGATTTTGCTTCTATCCATGACAACATTGCTGCATCTCTGCCCCCAGGCGTTCGAAGTGTATTTCTTCATTTAAATTGCACAAACTCATAAAAAAATAAGCTAAATTGCACAAACCCATAAAGCCACCCTTGAAACCTTAGTAACAAAATATGCAAAGTCTTTGATATTTCATAATGCCTTTATCAGAAAGTGTCATGTACACCTCAAAACAGACACAATAAACATGCAGGCACACTTGCTTGCTCCAGGAAGCAAAGAAATCACACTGAACAAACAAGATTAGGATTCTCATCAGGGGGGGAAAAACCTAGGACATGTTTAGTACAGAAAGCGCAGGCAAATATTGGAACTACAAAACAAAAACTTGGATTTAGTTCGAACAAAAGCCAGTTGCTGTAACATTTGCGCATTGAGTGTTCTAAAGTGTCATTATCGATGTTGATTGATAGAACAAAGCATACAGTATTCATCATCAAGACAATCTTCCTTTATTTTCAGTCTAACAGATTATCTGCCTGTCTATCAAATCTCTTAATACCTATCATATCTGTCATTACTATGACAAAGACCTTTTAGCCCATTTTCAATCCCATTTAAAACATTTGAAAGCCTGGAGTAAATTCGCGAGTTTTTCCTGGGATTTTTTCCTCTAATTTTTACTCAGTCACTCTATAACGTTTCCACCTTGATATAAAAACATCTACTTGTTTGGTGGTAAGACTGTACCTGGTTTTCACTGCTACATGGTAGTCTATCGATCCTAAATGTTGTGTTTTTGAGCATAAGACAACATTCAAATACTGTTTGTATAATGCTTAGCTAATCTAAGAGAGAATAACAGAACTCTTAGACACTGCCTTATTGATGTTAGTAGTGATGAGAAGCATCAGAGAAGCTATGTCTCTTCTTCATGCTGTATTTTTTGGTAAAAAATATCTGAGCTCCTTACTTTAAGTGTAAAATAATCTTCTTAATTAGGTGTTAGTGACATTAATTATCCCTGGTGTAATTGGCCCTTTACACACAAGGGCTCCCAGCATGCTGGTGTTATGTGAGAACACTTTCACACTCTTCCTCCTTCAGTGTCACTGGACAGCAGCCAACAACAACGAGGAATGCTGCTGTAAGTCTTTGCTAAGACATGCTGTGTGTCATGCCAAGATGGGTGCTCATGTACCTGGAATAATCAGCTTAATTATACTTTAATCAGGATACATCGGGAGAAAATTGTTTATTCGGTTGGATGATTTATTTAGGCATCTACAACAGATCAAATACAAGACTTAACAATTTCTTGGTTAAATATATGATTTAACTAGGTTATAGGGTTGCTAAATTGATATGTACTACTCCAGAGTCCCGAGATCATGAGCTCAGCTCTTTGTCTGTGTCAATTTTCACATGTTCTTTCTGTGTGGGTTTTATCAACCCGAAACATGACTTTGAATTGCCTCTAGTTGTGCATGAGTTTGGATTTTGTCCTCAGGATTTTACAGTTGATCAGGATATCAACTGTAAATAGCATTCACAGTTCAAACACCACAGAAAAAAAAGAACTAGAAAATGTAAAAAATCTTTTTATATAGTTGCCAAAGAGAAAGATTCCAGTATGAACATTAGCAGACAAAACCTGACCATGATTCATTTTGTTCTCTGTACAATGATCTGGATGTCTTACCAATTAGCACCTCCTGTAGGTACACTTTTTTTGTAGTCCTACCACGTGCATGGGTCAGGGGGTTCTTACCCAATATGATGCTCGGTGTGACCTGCCATTTGTATCCTATAGAACATTATTTCTTTATATAAAACATTTAGGATTACCATCGGTTTTCCTCAGAATTTTTTTTTCCATATGTAATTGAGACATCCTAAGTAACTAATTAACTTATCTCATTCCTATTATTTGGCTTTAGGAGACCCAAACATTTTCTTTAATCAAAATAATATCTATCCTCCAAAAAACAGCTAACTATATAAGTTATTTTAAAGGGTTTTCACCTTCATCCATTTTAAAAAAGAAATCTTTTTTTTTTGGCAGGTTCATAACAGGAATCTGTTGTCCATGGATTTTGATCGCATCACCCGAACAGAGAAAGTGTATGATGACCACAGAAAATTTACTTTGAGGATTCACTACGACCATGCAGGTAGACCCACCCTATGGGCACCAAGCAACCGGCTAAATGGAGTCAACGTTACATACTCTCCTGGTGGGCAGGTGGCTGGCATTCAAAGAGGCACCATGTCTATTCGAATGGAATATGACCAGAATGGACGAATTACTTCACAGATCTTTGCAGATGGCAAATCATGGAGCTATACATACCTGGAGAAGGTAGGATTCTGAATATTTGCAATAGAAATATCATATAAAAAAATGTTATATTATAAATTATTGTGGGTGGTTGGTTAGAGAAGGAGTAAAATTGCTTACAACCCCTTAACCACTTCTCTATTCTTTGTCTTTGTGTGGTATTCTCAAGTTTTATCTTAGCTTTTAAATTGTCTGATGGCTTACATTATGCATTGTTACTGCTGACAGCTTGACAGTGTAGTTATGCCCAGAATAGCACCTTTTTAAAAGAGGTAAAATGTCTCTGCCTTGCTAATTAGAGAGCAGGTTTAGCAAATGTAGAAATACAGGAAGGGGTGCACATTTAAGTTTTTATATCTGATTTTAAAATGGTTACTATTAAACCTTCTGAGATCTTAAAAGGCTGGAATCCCCTCTTTATTTGCATTTAAATGTAATTCACTGTATTTTACATAAACCTGATTTTTTTAGAGAGTGATTTTCTTTTCAATAAGGTCACACTCCGGCATGTGCTGTTTCTTTAAAAAGCATAATATAAGATAAACGCTTTAAAAATTATCTTTTTGCCCTCTATATATTATTTGCACTCTTATTGCGCAGGGGTTTGGAAGCCTGATTGTTCTTTTGCTATCTAATGAGAATTTGCCCTGCAACATTTTTCAACTCGGGTTGCAGTGGGATATCAAGCTATTTGTAATTTGTATACCCCCTGAAGCCAATGTGTGACACCCCATAGTTTGTTGCGCACTTAATCACATTGCAATATGTGACTCCTGGGCTCATAATGACCTTCAGTTCTATTGGACAAAGAATGTAACATTTAAGGCTTTAACATTTTCAGGCAGTTTTCACAAATGTGCTTCAAATTACCATGCTTCAATGATTCAAACACACTATCACTTTATGTTTCCCTTGGCAGTCCATGGTGCTATTGCTGTACAGCCAACGACAGTACATTTTCGAGTTTGACAAAAATGATCGCCTCTCATCTGTCACCATGCCAAACGTGGCCCGGCATACACTAGAGACCACCCGCTCTATTGGTTACTATAGAAACACATACAGGCCCCCTGAGGGTAATGCCACTGTGCTGCATGATTACAGTGAAGATGGGCTGCTTTTGCAAACCCTTTACCAAGGCACAGGACGTAGGGTCATCTATAAATATGGCAAGCTCTCCCGTCTGCTTGAGATTTTGTATGATACTACACGCGTTGCCTTCTCATACGATGAGGCAGCAGGCATGCTAAAAACAGTGAGCCTACAGAGCGAAGGATTCACCTGTACTATACGCAACCGGCAGATCGGCCCACTGATTGACAGGCAAATATTTCGATTCAGCGAAGAAGGTATGGTCAATGCCCGGTTTGATTACAACTATGACAACAGCTTTCGGGTTACAAGTATGCAGGCTGTCATCAATGAAACACCACTGCCTATTGACTTGTACCGTTATGATGATGTGTCTGGTAAAACAGAGCAGTTTGGCAAGTTTGGGGTCATATATTATGATATCAATCAAATTATTACCACCTCTGTAATGACCCACACAAAGCACTTTGATGCCTATGGACGAGTCAAGGAGGTGCAATATGAGATCTTCCGTTCACTGATGTACTGGATGATGGTGCAGTATGATAATATGGGCCGCGTGGTATCCAAGGAGCTAAAAGTGGGCCCTTATGCCAACACAACACGATACACATATGAATATGATGCTGATGGCCAGATCCAGATAGTTTCAATAAATGACAAGCCACTGTGGCGCTACAATTATGACCTGAATGGCAACCTGCACCTTTTAAGTCCAGGAAACAGTGCTCGCCTTACACCACTCCGCTATGACATAAGGGACCGCATCACACGATTGGGAGATATTCAGTATAGGTTAGATGAAGATGGGTTTTTAAAGCAAAGAGGCAATGACTTCTTTGAATACAACTCTGCTGGCTTGCTAACAAGAGCTTACAGCAAGGTTGGCGGATGGAGCATAAAATATCGTTACGATGGCCTGAGCCGGAGAGTGTCTAGCAAAAGCAGTCAAGGACACCACTTGCAGTTCTTCTACGCTGATTTGTCAAGTCCCACCAGAGTCACCCACATGTATAATCACTCCAGTTCAGAGATTACATCACTCTACTATGATCTGCAGGGCCATCTTTTTGCTATGGAACTAAGCAGTGGTGATGAGTTCTATGTGGCCTGTGACAACATTGGCACTCCACTGGCTGTATTTAGTGGCTCAGGCCTTATGATCAAGCAGATGCTCTACACAGCTTTTGGGGAGGTCTACCTCGACTCAAACCCCAGCTTTCAGCTTGTAGTAGGATACCAGGGTGGCTTGTACGAACCCCTAACAAAGCTGGTCCACATGGGTCGCCGAGATTACGATGTCCTCGCAGGCCGCTGGACCACACCTGATCATGACATCTGGAGGCAACTGAACAGCAACAGCATAGTGCCCTTCAACCTCTATATGTTCAAGAACAACAACCCCCTGAGCAACACACAAGAGACTAAGTGCTACATGACGGGTAAGTGTATAGTCATTAAAGATTTGAATAATTCATAATCCACTAGTTGTATTTGATTGTTCTCCTAATTTTTTAGATTATATAATGTAGAAGCTTAATACTTCCCTAGCGTTCCTCCTACAACAGCGAGCATTTGTCAGACTGTGTTCCAGGGCTTTGCCTTGGGTATTATGTCCTATTCTGAGTCCCCAGATAACATGACAGTGCACTGGCTTCCTCTGCCTATTTTGTGTTCAGTTCTTTTCCCCAAAATATCTCATCAGTCTCTGTTGCCTCAGAGCATGAGTAAGGTAAATAGCAGCGAATGCTCCCCAGCCAGAGAACACAATGGGAGCTGTACAAATCAGTGCCAGAGGCTGTTGTATCAGCTTCTCCATGCTTGGAAGGCAAACAACTATTTTATTAAAAAAGGACAATATATATAAGCCTGTTTGTGCCAATGCCATTAAAAAAAAAGCCTATTCCAGGCCAAAATCAAAGCCTTAGATAATGTCAGGTTATGTCTAGGCAAAATTAATGATTGTGAACCGTGACTATTAGCTGTGCTTATTAATTTTGCATCAAAGGTTAGAGTTATAGATTGCCTTGTGTATTCGATTAAATGTCAGTGATTGGAAATTATAGAACATATGTTAACTTGACCTCTAATTCTTTGCATTTTTACAGCAATATTGATGTAAATCGTCTACAAATAATATAACATTTGAATGTTAATGAAACGTTCAGCCACTGATGGTCAGTAAGCTTTAAACTATATAATTATAGGTGATGAAATTGCTTAAAATTATGTACACAATAATAAAAGGGTTTAGATTAATGCAACTGATTTTAACATTGGCATTGCCTACCTAAAATGATTTGATTTATTTGTGCTATGGCAGGCTGTAATCTCTTATTTCTCATATGACAGCATACTGTAATCATTTTAATGAACAATAATTTGGCCGTGTAAAATATAATACAGCTGTGTGGCTCGTTGGTGTAAGTACCTAAATTGTTAATCTTTTGTTAAACACTTTATTACAGATGTGAATAGCTGGTTAGTGACTTTCGGCTTCCAGCTGTACAATGTCATCCCTGGCTATCACAAACCTGTCACGGACGCCATGGAACCATCTTATGAGCTCATTCACACTCAGATGAAGACACAGGAATGGGATAGCACAAAGGTACCTATAGTCTTATACCCAATCGCACGCACATACAGACGAATATGTATCTGTGACATTTTTGCTTATACATTATTATTATATTATATTTTGCTTATGCTTGGCTTATACAGATGTGTATACCGTAGCTAGAGCTGGGCGGTATGACAGCGTATATCAATACGAATAATTCGAATAAATTGTAAAACTGTAATAGATGTTTTTATTCTGTGTATACCACGTTGGCTAACTCACAAGACGCTGTATGTAAGACTGAGGGAAACACTGGGAGTTTGTCAAAAAAGAGAAACATACATATTTACAATTTTTCATATTCATATTCACCATTATTTAGGTGATTTTTATTTGATACATGTGAAAAGATATTAATTTGGGAAAGTTTATTATATATAATAAGGTTTGTCCACACAACTGTGTAATGTAAAACACAGTGTAATTTTTTATTTAATTAATTATTTTTATTGTTAATCCAAGTTAATACAGCATTTACTATATTTACTAATATTAACTAAAAAAAGTTAATGTAATAAGCTTTCCTTTTCATTTTTGATGTTTATAATTATTATATAAAAACCTGTTTTGTTAATTTTCCAGAATAACTATAATAACTAAAGTAATAACTAAAATTACTCTTACAGTAAAATAGAATTCTGGTCATATCGCCCACCCCTAATTGTAGGTTCACATATTATGCAACTTTATGTATGTATTTTTTTCCTAAAGAGCACTCAATGTTGTCAGGACTATCTATCTGATTCTGACAAGGATGGTTACAGTAGTTCTTATTGATTTCTTAGATAGGGCACAGTTTGGTCCCTTAATTCACTTGGCGGATAATGCATTCTTGAGAAGGATTGTAACTTGCGCACAAAACTCACCCATGTATTCATGGTAACCTGAACCTTTAGTTTGTAGCCTCCTGCTGGAGCCTAAAGCAGTTGGTTCAAATCTGTGTACTCAACCTAAGGAAGTGGGGTCAAAATAAACAGAGCTTGTAATAGTCCTGCCATTAGGGAAATCCATTGCACATTTCCCCCATCATTGACCATTGATTTTAGCTCAGCTTAACACACCTTTTATCTTCCTTTTCTTTCGTCTTCTACTTTCCACTTTGGATGGTCTAACTCTGAGATGTATTAAACCCCTGTGTCATCTTAAAGTCATCTGAATAATTTATAAGATGTTTGTTGTGAGGTCAGGTTTCTGACACTGGCAAACATTAGGTGTGTATTGACAGCTATGTGTTTCTTAACACTTAGACCCTTTGTTTCCTTGATAAAACAAAGACTTTTAAGGCAGTCTGATTTAGAATAGGAAAAAGGTTATGGTAATGGAAATGTTTACTTGGCTTGTTGACTTTGAGATGTAGCGGAAGTATAGAAATCGCTAGTTTTTTTTAGCTGATAGGGATTTTAGTCAGTCCGCCATTTGAGCAGGGCACAAGTCATCAATATAATCTAAATAGCGAATGGATGCACCATAATTGACAGACATTTAAAGTGTGCAGCATCCAATGCTTTGGATGTCTGAGATATGAGATTTTAAATGTGAAGCGATGGATCCATTTGAGGCAGCCAGCCTGACATGAATCTTATACACACTCAATCAGAATGAGAACACAGGCTAAATATACAAAGGAAAACAGGTTTAGAATTCTGACAAATCTTCTTAGAGACCATCCAGAATTTTTTTTTTATATACATTTTGTACAGTACGTGCTTTTCAGTGCTTTGAAGGCTATATCCAACTGCAAAACACATTAACAGCAGCACCAAAAGCACTGCAACAAAACAGAACACATCAAAATTGTTTTTCAGAGGAAACAGAAGGTCCTAAGCACATCACGAGCATTAGACTCATGGACTGTGGAAAAAAAGAAGACTGGAAAATGTTTAAAGAAATATGAAGATAAATGAATCTATTGATGATTATGTTCATGTTTATATTTGAAGCTGGTTTATTAGTATATATACAACAATAGCAGATCTTTTCATTTGATCATTATCTGTAGAATAATTAGACAAAAAGTAGGGCCATTTTTGACTTTGATATTTATATGCCATGTTCAGCCAGCAAGAACGTGATGTAAAGTAGGGACCAGCCTTTACCAATTTGAGTTGCTTTATTTCTGAATTGCTTTATTGTGGTGTTTTTGGTTTGTAATCCGTTCTGCACATACAGGCACAATACTTACAGAAAATTTTGAAGCCCACACAGACTCTAAAAGCCGTTTTTTTTGTTGTTTTTTTTATTTGCTTTGAGTGCCTCAAATCCAACTTAATGAAATCCCTCTTGGAAAATAGTCATTACATTATAATCACAGACATGCACACACACACACAAACTGGATATATTCCGCTCTTTAGTTTGCCAGCATGTGTATGTGCTAGTTATTTGATTAAAAGTTCTGAGCTTGTCTTAAAAGCATTAGATGACAGAAAACCCTGCTGGTAAGACTAAGTTCAGTGGGCACTTTAATTATCACTAATTTGGCTACATGAAAAGACTTAAAAGTTGAAAGCAATGCAATTTTCGAGACTTATCAGATCTTTCAGTCCCGTTTCTTTATAAACAGTCAGGGCAAATTTTTAAGTCACTCCAGAATACTTGGCAAAACTACAGCACTGGTCTCCTTGGGGTCTAGTCTCAGCCCACACAGAGCAGCGCCATGCAAGTAGAATTCATGTCTAATAGGAGCTTCTCTCTAGTGCCTCTTTTAAAGCTTCAGAAGAAGAAATACCAGCCTAAATCCTACACAATTCTTAAATTGTATATATTTAACAGTAGTGTAGACTATACAATACCATATATCCAAAATAGGAGGTTTAATTCCTGACTCATTGGTATAATTGTCTATACTTTATTACATATAAATTAAACCAAACTTACTTTCTATCCATCCATTGTTTATACCTGCTTATTTCTAATCAGGGTCATTGAGTGAAGGACCTGGGCAGGTCCACATACACTCACACTTATAAGCAATTCAGAGTCTTAATATATGAATCAGTATATTAATCAACCTAATATACATGATTTTGGACTGTGGGAGGAAACTGGAGTATTCTGAGTAAACTCAGGGGAAACATAATTACATTACATTATTTGGCAGATGCCCTTATCCAGAGGGACTTAGATTTAGCCTATTTATACAACTAAGCAAATGGGGTTAAGGGCCTTGGTCAGGGTCCCAACAATGTTAACTTGGTGGTGCTGGAAATCAAACCCACAATCTTCGGGTTAGCAGTCCAACACCTTAACCACGGTGCTACCACTTCCCCAGAACATGCGAAATCCACACAGAAAGACCCCTGCGGGTATACGAACCTGGGACCTTCTTGCTGTGAGGAAACAGTACTTACTACTGAGCCACTGTGCTGCCCACCAAACCTACTAATGGACAATTTTTTTTTCTTTTTTTATTAGAAGGAAGGAAATGATTAAATTGCTGGCCAAATTGCTTCTGGACATATAATTATGGGCTCATTTATGAGCTTTTAAGAAGCTGCATAAAAAAAAAACTAATGGCCCTTGAAAAAGTAGTACTGCTCCTATGAGGGTTTAAAGGAGGCTGTTTATGCCATAATGCCTATATTTCATTGACAGTCTTTACTGGGAAACTGGAAAAAGAAAAAAAGAGAGCCACTTGTTAGCTGTGTGACAAAAACTCCTTTAGGAGGGTAGTATGCTTTCACATACTTAAAGTCTTAAAAATAGAAAGCACAATGCAATTTAGTTGTTTATTTAAAAAAAAAGCTGCAGTGGCAATAATGAGGTCCCATTATTACACATATAAATAAGCTTTTTATCAAGATTAGTTAAAGTGCTGCTAAAAGGTTTCTTTATTATTTGGGAAGTAAGAAGAGACGGAAAAGCAGGATTACTAAGAACAGGCTTAAAGTAGAGGTATTGTTCCTCTTAAACTTCAAATCAATTGGAGCAATTAGTGGTTTGAGATTATGCCATGGATGAAAAAAATCCACTAGCAATTCCTTTATAGTATATTGATCTCAGGAGTACTCACACGACAGGGAGCATGCACCTTTTAAGTAGAAGGTGTTGAAATCATGCTGGTTGAATAATTAATGTCATATTCCAACCACATAAACTTTCTTACCATACCTCCTATAACTATTTTTGAAGTGTATCTGCTTAGTTTGGTTAGCCTCATTCCCAGCCTGACACAACTGCAATAGCTGTGGAGTAGTGCGGAAATACTGCATATGGCTTGAGTTTTACTATACTGCCATTTCCTTTTATAACCAGCCTCTTGTAATTAAATTGCCGTTGCTTCAAAGTGTGTGCTTCTTAAACTGACCATAATGGATGTTGCATGTTGGAATTTTTCAGAAAACTGCAGAAAAGTGAGTGGTTACTATTAATCGATTACCCGTTCAGTGCTATTTACACCAAGACCCACATGCTCTGTAGAGCTGCAAGGTCAAAAAATGACAGAAATATGTAGGCTGGTAATCCTGGTGTCAGTTCCCTGATATGATGGTCCTGTTGGCACACTGACCACCATACTTGAAAGATGCATCCTTTTTAAGCGGAGATGCTATGGTAGTAGACCACAGGACAGGCATTGTTGCCCCCACCCCCTGCATATGTCTGTTCTGTGATTAAGGTTGTACAAATGGGTGGTGAGGTGGGAACAGTCGAACCCATCCAAATTAGCCCTGCTTGTACACTGCTTGTAGAGTAAGACAGATAAGGTGCGGGGTAACAGCCAGGAGAAAAGGAAAAGCATGGTAAGACATATGGAGGGTAGAAAAAGACCTAGGCCAGGAGCCCACAGGACAAACTTTGTGCATATTAACGTTAGCAACTATATTGAATTTTATAATTTTGCTTTAATGATATCACTAAATTTGACTGAAAACATGCATTAGTGGGTGTTTTTTTTTTTGTTTTTTTTTATCAGAACTAACTAGTTTTTTGTTGAAGAAATTTGATAGCACTGACAACTGTAAAAAAAAAACATCAGTGCTTATGTTTTTAAGACCTAGTCACTATACAGTAAGGCTTATACTGCATAGTCAGAACAGGAAAATGAAAGGAGTTTTGAAGTGGTAACGCAGTAGACTGCTGAGAACTGGACTGTGAGAGAGATGAGTACCTGAGTATGGGTAGAAAAAAGACAGCTTCCTGCTGAGATCACCCACCCTGAACCAGCCATCATTCACTCCTGGGAGTTAGATACTCCTAAGAGACGACTGGTGCAATCAAGCTTGCTGCTACAGGGCAGACAGGGGGTGAAACCAAACCCAGAAATTTTGTGTGCATACTAGACACGTCTAATCTGGGTTAAATATTAATGTGTTTTATTTGTATAGAACTCCTATACAAACTTCTATAGCTTAGCTTTAAAGCTGTTGGAAACTAGGAAACTGAACAGAAGCCTATGGTGTTTAGAAGGAGTTTAGATACCAGCTGCCACTGTTGTTTTTGTAGGAAGTCATCTAATCTCTCAATTGCTCATTTGTGTTCTGTTTTACTTAAAAGTGTTTCTGGGTCAACGAATACATGAAAACTGATCCATGGAGGGTAAAATTGTTACAGTTGATAGGAGCTTATACAGCTATTCTCTTTTTTTGTCATTTCTTTTATTAGACCATTTAACAAATCTTACAGTAAAATTGAGTCAACCAAATCAAAATAATCAGATATAAGATGTCCAAAAGCACTTCAGTTTAGCCGAGAAATGAGTGTACCTTAAAAGTGTAATTATTCAGCTCACTTATTAAATGATGATAGCATCATGATACACCTACTACTATATTTCACTCAAATTGATTTGTTTCAATGTGTCTGCTTTTATCTGTCTGTCTGTGCAGTCTGTACTCGGAGTGCAGTGCGAGGTCCAGAGACAACTCAAGTCCTTTGTCAAGTTGGAGCGTTTCGACCAGATCCACAAAGCTAGTAGTGCTGGTTGCCCACAGTCCCCTTACAACACATTCTTTGCCTCAGGGGCTTCAATCTTCGGCAAGGGTGTGAAGCTAGCCATCCGAGAGGGTCAAGTAAGTGCCGACATCATTAGTCTGGCCAGTGAGGATGGCAGGAGGTTAGCTGCAGTTCTGGACCAGTCTGTATACCTTCAAGATCTTCACTTTACAATCGATGGCATGGACATGCACTATTTTGTGAAAGCAACATCATCAGAGGGCGATTTGGCACTGCTGGGTATGACAGTGGGAAGGAGAATGTTAGAAACAGGAACTAATGTGACAGTGCAGCAGTTAAACACCATGCTGGGTGGCCGAGCTCGGCGTATTACAGACGTACAGCTGCAGCATGGTGCACTGAGCCTAAATGTGCGCTACGGCAGCAGTCTGGAAGAAGAAAAGGCCCGGGTGCTAGAGATGATTCGTCAGAGAGTTGTGGCAGCCGCCTGGCACCACGAGCGGCACCGACTGAGACAGGGAGAGGATGGTTCACGTGTCTGGACGGATACTGAGCGGCAGCAGCTGTTCAGCTCGGGACGTGTGCAAGGCTATGACGGATATTACGCTGTGCCCGTGGACCAGTTCCCTGAGCTTGCCGATAGCATCAGCAACATTCACTTTTTGCGCCAGAGTGAAATGGGCCGCAGGTGACATGAACACAAGGAAAGCCCCGCTCAGGCTCAGCGTCCTGGACTTCTTGCCAAAGACATGTTGCTTGTGTGACCACTTTGTTAATTTTTCTAAATCTTTTTTTTTGTTTTGACTTTTTTTTTAAACTGCCTTACTCGAGACTGGGCTGCAGGCAGTTGCACTGCATTGACATTTAAGTGCTTTTGTTTCCTTTTTTTGGAATTGCAAAACAGTTGAGGCATATGGCAACATTGATTATTTAGTTTTGACTCCTTATCTACAGATCAGCTCAAAGCGAGAGAGAAGATGGCTAGTAATGCATTTTGATCACTGGCAAATGAGCCGATTCACTCCACCCTGCCTTTTCTCACCCACAGCCAAGGAGAGCCTTTTTTTTAAATCACTTGTTTTTAATACTTGAAAGCCTGCCATACTTAAACAAGGGCCTCAGTGTCTGTTGTTCAGGCTCCCGAGTTTTCTCCCCTTACCGTCACTTTTAAATTGGTTCCCTGTAACATTTCAAGACTGCTTGACTGACTAGTATTTCATTACTATTTAAATCTGACCAGAGGTTAAATCATGCTCACAATCTGAACTTATAATGTGAAAATTTAACGAGATTGTTCCAAAAAATGGAAAAATAGTTCCCATCGGTCTTTAAAGGTGGTTTTAAAAATATATCATTGACATTGTTGGAAAAATATAATAGAAGTTCTGTATGAAAATAAATATTTTACTAAAATACGTTAAAAAAACCCTATTTCTATTTCATAGCTACATGTAAAAAAAGAACAGTATATCTAATGTGAATACCAAAATGTGAACAGTTGTCCCTTTTACTTGCAAATTGTTGTACAAAGCCTAGTGTTCCAGCACACAGAATATATGTGTATATATATATTATGTTTCGGAATGTCAGCTCATGAAATTAATTTGTTTGGGGTTTTTTTATCGTTGAAGCAAATAACAGTCTAACATGCTTAACCGTTCCTTTAAGGATAACAGTATTTATTTTAGTAATGTGCTTTTTTTAAAATAGTAGACATGAATGATATATATATATATATATATATATATATATATATATATATATATATATATATATATATATATATATATATATACAGCACATTACTAGAACATGCCTTTTCCTTTGAAGTACTTGCACTTGACACTAGGCTAAGGACAGAGTTAACCCCCAGTGGGACACCTGAGGGTCAGAGTCTTAAGTGCCCCGGACATGAAAGACAAGACTACACAGCTGCCTGGGATGCATTTCAATGTGCAGGCGTGTAGTTCCTGTCTGCAAGCAAAAATGCATGCCAATCTGGCAACCCTTGATGTGGCTATAACTTTATGCTTTTTGTGAGTCCTTTAGAATGCCTAACTACTGAACACCCTGTGTAGCCTCCCTCTCTCTCTCTGGTTTTTAAAAATTGTGTCTAAGATGGAACAAAATTGTGTTAATGTGTTGGACATGGTGTCACGAACACCTCTCGTGTAAGCGTACATTAGCTGAATCTGTTATTGCAGTTTGTGTGACCGGGAACGGGATGTGGAGATGATGTCAGTGGTTGCAAGCTGTATAAAACTGTCAAGATTTTTTTTTTTAATGTCAGTTGAATGACAGCCATAATTCTTTGCTGTATTAAAAAAAAATGTTTGAATGAAGAAAAAATGCATTGTGGTGACTTTACTGAAAACTGCATTATAAGGCTGTAATTACTTTCTAAAGTTTGGAACTAATTTAATTTTTTTATTTTGTTTTTGTTTGTTCTCAACACTGTGTTTCTAATGCTTCTCTTTGGATCTGTAAATAAGTGGACAAAAAAAAAGCTGTATATAAGATGCCGATGTAGATACCTTTTAGAGCTACAGCAGTGAATCTGTGTAGTCTTTAGGTAAAGAGGGAAAAAATAAAGATTATTTTGTGTTTACATTTATTTATTGTCAGTATTTTGTCATGATTTTGTTTTATTTTCTATTTGTTTTATATTCTATTTGTTTTATTTTTTTATAAAAACATCTCCAGGCTACGTATGTAACTATGGTTCCCTAAAGGGAATGACACGCTATTTTAATAAGTTTTTTGGAATGTCCTTATATAACCTTTGCCCTGTGTGTAATTTGGCATTACTCACAGGTGGGTGAAGTCATCAACCAGGAAGTAATGCTATATAAACACAAGCAGCATCTTTTCTTGGTAAGCTTGCATTTAGCACAACAGTCATGCTGGGGGCATTGCACATGACGCAGTGTCTTATTCCCTCAGGGAACCATGGTTACATATGTAGCCTGAGGGTGATACCCTTCAAGACCCTGATCCGCATAGAAACGCTTTGGCAACGAGATACCCACATTGCCATAGAACCAAGTCACTGTCCCAGTTTTAAGTGTGGATCCAAGTTGTTGCTAGGTCCATGTTGTAAAACCACACTATGCAGATCTATGCAGGCTAGCCCAACCCACCGCCTTACAATCTTTAACAATGGTACCCTCAATGCCAAGGCCTTGCAGGCCGCCAAACCCCTGGTAGAGTGTGCCCTGAGCCCTTATGTAACTGGAATGCTGGTAGCCTTATAAGCAGAAGTGATTGCCTTACCCACCCATCTGCCTTCTGTCTGTGTAGTAGTCACTGCCCCTTTCTTGGGCACACTGCTCACAGACGGTTCAGCATTTCCTGGTCTCAGTCCTAAAAGGCAGGATGACAAAAGGCCTGCATCTTAATACCTGGACCACGAATGGAGGAAGGCTTTTACCATGCCTGGTTCATAATAGGAGGGTCAGACAGTCCCCAACACCATAGCCAGCTAGGAAACTCAGTTGCCATGCAGGCTTTAACGTCCTTGTGCAACAAAGAAACCTAGATACCGCTGATTCCAAACACAGAAGAGCGCAGAATGCATTTATAGCCACCACGTGTACCTTCAATGGTAGATGTGGATGGTGTTAGCCCTGTACGAACTTCCTGTGTTAGGGAAGAATAATGATATGGAAGTATAAATCCTTGATATCAATTGTGGCAAATTAGTCCTCTCTTTGTGACTCAACCTGTTTTATAGCCCAAATTATCCTGCACAGATCTTGAATTGGATATAATCCTCAATCCTTGTTTTAAGGTATAAGTATCGGCTGTAAAAGCCGGACTGCACTTGGTGGGAAGGTATCTTTTGTATTGCTCCTTTTTCCAAGAGAGTCATCACTCCTTGTGGAACCAACCACGCTCGAGTAGAGTATTCCATTGAATTAAAGTGGATAAGACCTGAATTGCATTCTGTAACTGCCCTGTATTAGGCACAGGACCCATTGCGAGTCATTTGGCAGAAGCTTCCATGCTGCCATAAACTTTACTAAGGGAATTAGCCTCTCAAGGCTGACTAATGGTATATTTCGAACCAGTAGCCAAGCTTCCTGACATGGAACTGGCAACTAAGCCAGTCTTTTTCCTTAATTCCAGAGAGGCCTAACCACAGGTGCCTCTCAGTGGTCACAGAATGGCCGACAGCTCTGGCTGTTTCTTTGGTCTAATATATCTGTGGCCCAGTGCAATATTAGAACTGTGACCTCACAAGGATGTTAATTTATATAATTTTTTCGAAAAATCGTTTTAAACGTCAGTTATTTTTTTTATTATCATTATTAATGCTATTATAGTTTATTCGTAGATTTGTTTGAATTTATCTTAGTGGGATGAAACCTGCTAAATTAGCAAAGCCTTTATTTACTACAAAGATGTTTCTGGCATTTCGTCTGTTGGAGTCACTGCTTATCAGCAATACTGAAAGTTTAGTAGTCCACACACCTGCAAAGGATAAGGTTCCAACTGTGTATGCAAATGTTAGTGCGTGTGTGTGTGTGTGTGTGTGTACTCCCACAGTTAAAGGCAGGTCTTTCTCCTGTTGCATTAATGCAGCTAATAGCAGGCAGGTGCACCAGGTAGCCTGTTTCGGCCCTGCCTCATTAAACCCAACTTCAAAAAATGATTAACAACATGATATATAGAGATCATGAACCTGTCATGTTTTAAGGAAAATTAAAAACAACTTCCTGTAAATAAATAGCTTTTTAATTGTACGGTTTTGCCCCACAGTTTAACTCTTGGCATTATTAAAAAAATGCAGCAGTCGGTGATCAATAAAACTTACACTGTGAAGTCAATTTATTAACATACAATTAAGTTTTAAAAGATCTAAACTTTTTATGGAAGTACAACTTCACAATTTCTCTTAACAGCTTCTAAAATGTTACATCATTAAACTATTTAAGGAATGAGTAATTTAATATGCAGAATTAAAATGATTGTCTTTTTAATATGCATTTACTGTAGTTCCAGTTATGTATCTCTTGCTTCATGTGTAATTCACTATATTTTAATTATACCAACAGCTTTCACAGCAACGTACCATTTTATCTGCAAAACATTAATACAATCAACCAATAAGAAACAATTATTTTAAATGTAAAATTTCCACAGATAATTGACAAATAACAGAAAAAAGCAACCTATCACAGGTAAATAGCTTTAATGCCCATTGAACAACTGGCTATAATTGGGTTGGGATCTAATGAATGTGAACATTATTTTTACACACAAACTTGATGATTTAAAAAACAAACCACTACCATTAGAAATATATTTTTTTTACTTCATTGATTAAAGTTGATTTGTTGAAAAAGTCTTGTATTGATTTGCTGTGACTGTTCCTTCTGACAAAACAAATGGACCCAAATCATGACTAAATTGCAATAAGAAAAAATTACTAAATGCTCCAGAGAATAGCAGAGTTACTCTATTTCCTTATTTATCATTTCTAAACTTGATCATTTTTCTTAAACTTGTCATTAAATATCATTTATATCCTCACTTTGTCTTTAGCATGAATGTATCATTGGTAAAGGCAGCATGGGATTGAAGTAAAGACCCTGGAGTTGTGTGCCAGCCGACATGATATATGTGTACAGAATGAATCTATTAATATATAATTCATTATGTTACCATTTTGTTAATAAAAGCACCTTAAGTAAAGTAAATGTTAGTTTCAACTGTAGCAAGTGTGCCATATTTATCATACATACTAGTTAATATTACTTTAAATCTGAATTATTACCTGACAAACACCTGTCCGATGTGATCTCAATTGTTAAAAGTGCTATATAAATAAAGGTGAATTGACTTAACTGGACTGAGAGAAGGCAGGTCATGACCTTTTACAGCTCTATAAATTTTTAAAAAGAAATTGTTGTGAGCGAAAATTACAGCAGTTTATGGAATACTTAAACCAGCCCATCTGGTACCATCAGTGTCCTGATAAATGTCACAGAGGTCACACTTTTTCCTCATTCTGTTGTTTAATATTTACATTTCTAGCATTTGGCAGACGCCCTCATCCAAAGCGACTTACATTTATCTCTTTTATATATATATATTTATAACTGAGCAATTGTGGTTTGGGGGCGTTGCTCAGGGGGCCGCCAGTGGCAACATAGTATTGCTGGGAATCAAACCCTGAGCTTTCAGTAAGCAGTCCAAAACCTTAACAACTGTGCTACCACGTACCCATTTGTTAGCATTGTGCTGATGAAACGTAATTGGATATATTCAGAATAATTTTTCAAGAATTTGAATAACTTGCCATGCTTACGAATAATTTGAAAGTTGCTAATACTAGTTTTTTTTTTTGTTTTTTTTTTATTTATCCTCCACGCTAACAAATCTCGTGATTAGAAGTCACCATTACTTGAAGGAAGTATAAGACACCTCCTGAGCTTATGTAAAACCTTCAGGACTGCCTTTCAGTCTGTTGACAAGCATTTTGAGTTTTCAGAGCTACACAGCAGAAATCTGACAAAAGTGAGTGTTGTTAAAATCAGCAAGGGCCGTAAGCCTGCTGAGCCTAATGTTTTATACAGTCATTCATTTGTATGAGGTGCTGGCAATGTTTTGTAAGTCTATAAACATAGAAATGGCTCATAATCAGACACCTGGTCTGTCCTCTCAGTCTCGCACTGACATTTGGAGGCTGTGAATTCAAAATAAATCAATAACAGCCTAGTGCGGACAACAGCTTGAGTTCAGACAATAGCAATGAAGCTCCGAAGGGACTCGTAAATGTCTTTGTTTTTCGAAACATTACTTTGTGTATGATCTGTGGCCGCATTTGCTGTGACAAGCTAGATTCTTCACTTCTTAAATGCATTGAGTTTCCTAAATGCACTGAGTACAACAAAGGAAATGTACAAGACAGGACATAAAAATGCATCTTTTGTTCTTATGTCAAGCTAACCTACTTAATGCACAGAGACAGAAGGAGCGAGACAGAGAAAGAGAGAGAGAGGGGAGAGAACGAGATATGTGTTGGGTTAAATAAGTGTGTTAAATTAGTATGTTTTGTCATGCTTGCCCTTTAATATGGAAAGACATATACACAAAGTGTACAACATAAAAACATATATTACTAATGTTAGGCTTGAAAGCTACAGTAAAAACCATAGAATGTTCTATAGAACTGTTATTTAACCTGCCTATATACTGCGTATATAAATGTCCGAATATAAAATGTACTTCCTTTCACTGATAAGCTTCAAAAGGCGTCTGTACCGCACTGTTTATTCTCCTGCTGGCTATTCACCACAAATCAACAACCGAACGCTGGCAGAAAGTGGTGAATAAGGCTTCTTTAAAATTCAGATGCTCTTGAAGGTGAGCATGCTAATTTCCATAAGATTAAGGTGATCGTAGCAGACACAATGTCGCAGAGAGGGTCTCAGCTGTGTTGCAACACCCGGCTCCATTTTTTTGACAGGCATAAACAATAGTAGAGCCCAGAGAAATGTCAACATGGTGATTAGTAGGAAAAGCAGACACAGTCAGAATGCCTTTATACATTCATTCTTATTGACAGCAGAGCTAATGCTTTCATTAGTGAAACCACCCCCAGGGGAATATCTGAGCCCGAAAGGCTCAACACAGTGAGGAAGACAAGACAATACCCACTGTATTCTGCCACCCACATGTGACACATATACCACACTTGCTGGGCTAAAAATAGATCAGCCCATATGAAAATCATATACTGATATCCAGTATATCCTTAACTGGTTAAGATACAATGCACACATATCATTTGGATTAAGGTTTTCATAAGAAGGTTTTTCAACAAGGTAACGCTAATTACAAGACAGTGACTGTGTACGGGATGGAGTTTTGGGTTGTTAGTTGTAGTAGTCATGTTTATAGATTTAATTTTATTCTGGGAGACACACAGGTGGTGCATTTGGTACCTGGGCCTTCAGAGGGGACTTACTCGACTGATACACCTCTTAATACCACCGCTATCCGACGCAATTATAAAAAAAACATTATAATTATACAAAAAACGCAATATAATATGGCATGTTATTACAGAAGGAGTGACATTTCGCGTATTCAGGGTAAAAAACATTTTTATTAAACAAGAAACCCCGTAAAAATGTATGATTATATGCTTCACTAAATTAGGTAGTAAAATGGCAAGTAAAATGTAAAAAGCTCAGCAAAATATATACAGTGGAACCTTGACTTACCAGTGTCCCAACTAACGAGTTTTTTGAGACGTTTGCTTTGAGTTGCGAGTTGAATTGCAGCGTTTTTAAGGACCCGAACAGGTTTAATGGCATTTCAATTGTTTTTAATGAGGATAACTGATTTGAAATATGAATAATTTGAGCTCTATCACAAAACGAATTAAACTCGTCAAGGCACCACTGTATATCAAAGTAAATACTATATATGAGCAAGAGAAAATAATACTGATTTTCTTAAAATATTTAATACAAACCAAGCAATATGACACTGTTATTCTGGAAAGTATTTCAACCAAGGAATAGTTAATGAAATAAAAAAGGATATCTTCTGTGGCTGGTTGGCCAATTTAACAGACTTTTAACTTATTAATCTGTCAAAATATCTTTCATAATTTGATAATTTATCTGAGGTTTTACACCAATGAATGTGCCAAACATGCAATCTAATTTGCTTAGTGATTATTTTATGCTTCTTTTATTATGTTTTATAGATAGTAGCCTTTTTGGTCTCCAGGCTAATTTACCAAAAGTATTGTACATGAATTGTGTACAACTTTAAAATGATCTTATAAATGATCTGTTAATCATATGAATGAATGAATGAATGAATGAATGAATGAGCACACAAACAAACAAAAAAAGACAGAACAAACAAACAACTCATCTTTATTAAATATGTCAGAATAATGACCCAATAATATGCTTCTTTTTTATAAAAAACAAGGAAATGTCTAATATCAAAATCCCTAAAACCTTTCCATTACCAGATTTTTTATATATATATATATAAATATATCCCATTTTCTCCCCTTGTGCTGCAATTTAACATCCAGTCTTTGTACATTTTGCTGATTCATACAGTTTTGTTGAAACTTTTTTTACTGTCCCTCTAGCTGATTCATGCAGGTACTCTAACCCACTCAGCTCTTTAGTCTTCTATGTCATGCTGTCCCAACTGCTCAGTTGCCATAGAACCACTTCTACTTCTACAGTTCCCATCGCATTAAGATGCTGTGCTTCAGGTTAAGTGTCCTTGCTGCACCTCTGTTCTTTAATGGTAGCTTTTTTCTCTGCCTCTTTAAGTAGTTTCTTCAAAAGATTCTCCGAACACAAGTGCACAGCAGTTCCTGCACTCAATCCACACATCAATATCCACAGCACCATGGACCAGGTAAAAAAAAAAACCTTATCAGTAAGGTGTGCACCTGCATCCTATACACAATTAAAGTACATTTTTTTAACAACACTTTATGGAATAAACCTCTAACCAGTGTGTACCTAACCATGTATGGAACCAAAAAAAAGCTTTGGATAATGTATACATAATTATTTCATCATGAGTATTTAACAAAACCTGGGGTAATAAGTGGTACTGCTATTTATCAACCTTGTGGTTCCTGGTTCACATCCAGAGTCTGAGGTACCATTTATATAAAGGTCTTTGTCGCCTTATAATTCTGTGTATGTTGGTTTCGGAATTGTAGATGTGGAGCACTGTGGATTAGCTACAATAAATAACCCTAGTCACCGCCACTATTTACTTATCAGAAATGTGGTTCAACTTATGTTTTGCTGTCTTAGTTGCTTAGATATTTTTGTGCTTGCCTATCTGCTGTCACTATTGTCTATGCATGCTGGTTAGGTTTGTCTTTGTTTAATCTGAATTCATCTCTAACACATTACATTTGGCAGTAATGTGTTTGTGAGCCATCATTTCTCACCTCTCCTCCTTCTCTAAAGCTGAAAATCCTTTCATCATTGATGTTTAGTGAAGCCAACATAAGGCTAACTTGATCTTTATACTTTCTTCTTGTTGTTTATGCATTTATGACACATGGTAAAAGCCAAAAGTCTTAAACATTATTAACTATTTCACATGTAATGCATCTTAACCAACATTAAAAAGAAGCACATATCTTTTACAATTGCATGGTTGTTTAAGTACTTTGAAAAATGCTGTGGTATTAAGTATTTAAAATAAGCTTACTATCGTGTGCTTCGTTTGCTAACATTTGCTAACGATTGTCAGAGTTTCTTTGTTTTTAAAATGCTCTGTGTGTCTATGGAAGTGAAAAGCAGTTAGTGGGATGATTTAAAAGAAGCCTAACTGTTAAAACGTAGGTGAATATATCTTATAGAAGATGTAAAAATAGTACTAGCACCGTGTGTATGATTGCACTCTTTGCCTGCTTTTGTCATTTTGTCATTTTAGAGCTGGCTGTAATTTCTGAGATATGACAAATAGCATGTAAATAACCTTAATGGAGTTTTTCTGTGTTTGGGTCAGGATATAAAATGCACCATCTATTAAGCTTATTTGCCATTATAAAAGCCATTTCTTACCTGCAGTTGAATGCCATCGGTGCATGGCTCAATCTAATGAAGCTACTGCTGCCTGAGTAATGTAGATAAAGCAAACCGTACTAAAGCTGGGAAACCAACCATTTGATATGATTTAAAAATCTCTTTAAAATGTTTAAAATGTACTGGGATGGATGGATGGATGGATGGGTGGATGGATGGATGGATGGCTTGGGTTGGTTGGTCAGATGGATGGACACATGGCCGGTTGGTTTGTTTGATTGGTTGGCTGGTTGGTTGTTTGGATGGATGGATGGATGGATGGATGGATGGATGGATGGTTGGCTGGTTTATTGGTCAGATGGATGGACACATGGTTGGTTTGTTTGATTGGTTGGCTGGTTGGTTGTTTGGATGGATGGATGGATGGATGGATGGATGGATGGATGGTTGGTTGGTTGGTTGGTTGGATTGTTCGGATTAATAGATGGTTGGAAATGATTGCACAGATTTTTGTCTAAATTGAGCAATGGCAATAGAAATAGAAATTTCCAGAACAGTAATATCCTTAGAGGCCTAGGAACACCAGTGTGTCTCTATGCATGATACATTGTGGTGGGTGGTCCTAGGGGTTTTTGAGCAACCACTAAAAGGTCAAATTTGTCCAGACATGTCAAAAATGAAAACTGAAACACTAAGCACAAGCTACTTAGCTGCTGGCATGTTGCCTTTTCATAAAAAAAAAAAAAGTAATAAGTAATATTAATCTCTGTAACATTTTCATATATGATCCTCAGGTTTAGGACATTATTTTATTTGGATATAGGGCAATGTTTCTTTTTCTTTTTAAAAGGCATTGTCGTCTTCTGACTGCAACACTTAAGCACAATAGCTAGTCATTTTTAAAGTTCAGCACATCAATTCAATTTTGTTACAGCACTGTAAATGCAGCTAGCATTTTCATATTCTGTTTCGATGGAGAGGACCACTATCAGCTATTAATTTCAGCTTTTATGAGGATAAGGATAAAAATCGAAGGCCCTTTTTTTATTCCAGTTTCACTACGTTAAGCAGCACATGGGAGCGTGGTTTCACACATGTTTTGAATAGAATAGAATCATTTCAGAAACTGACCTTGAATATTAATACAATATATTTAGCATATGTGCAATATATCATTAACCAGAAAATGTACTTTTTATATCTAATGCCGCTAAATTAAAATGAATAAAGATTTCTGAAATTCATCCATAAAGAAAGCAACAAGCCTGCAGAAAATTCACTTTGACTAAAGAGTGTGTGTCTATTTGATCATTTAGCATTTTCTAAAATGAATAGTCAAAAAGTATTGATACATTTTTTTATATAAGAATATGTCATAGGGCAGCACAGTGGAATAGTAGATAGTAGTTGCCTCACAGCAAGAAGGTCCCAGGTTTGTACCCCTTGCAGGGGTCTTCCTGTGTAGAGTTTGTATGTTCTCCAGGTACTCTGGTTTCCTCTCACAATTCAAAAACATGTATGTTAGTTTAATTGGTGATTCTAAATTGCCCATAGGAGTGAGTGTGTGTGGTTGTTGTCTGTATGTGACCCTGTGATGGACTGGCGACCTGTCCAGGTTGTACCGCAGCCTTTTGGCAGCTGGGATAGACTTCAACAGATCCAAGTAACCCTGATTAGGAATAAGCTGGTATAGACAAAAAAAGGAATGGGTGAATAAAAATGTCATAAATATTCTTAAAAAGGTTTTCAGGTATTTGCATACTGAGGTCTAAAGTGTTTTTTCGTTTTCGTTATCCTAAAAATTCTTTAGAGCTTCACTATGTATTTCAGGATGTCAGTGGTAGAGTTTGAAGCATTATTACAAAAATGTAAAAAGAGAACTAAAAGAGACCACCAATTTCCTTAAGCCAATTGATCCTAAACAGAGACTGTCAGTATTGGAACGGTGTGCTGTAAAGACACACACACAGAGACTGCAGCACTGGAACGGTGTGCTGCACTGATTTTGGTTTTTGCTTTAGGTGGTCCTAAATCGTCAAATCATCTCCCAAATTGCTTGCTACAACGCGAAAATCGCAAATAAAGGTTTTAAATCTTTTTTTCAGAGGCAGTGCATAAGCATGATTGACACAACGTGAGGTCGTATTTATTTTTAAAACTTGTGAAATTTTTGGACTTAGTGTGCATTGACCTTTACTGTCAAAGGAAAATTCTCAGAAAAGAAAAATGATTTTCTCAGTAACATAACATATCTGTTGTGTGTGTCATAGGCTGTGTCATAGAATGCTTGTTTATAGCTGCTTTAATGTAAGAAAAATGTGAGAATAATGTTAGAAAAACTTTTGTGTTTATTCCACAACATCAAATGACATTGTCATCAAATAAAAAATGTAATTAAAAGAATTTTTTATACATTGTACATAAACATTTCAGCATTTCAGCATATGTTATCTGGAAATTTAGGGTCAGAGCACAAGGTTGGCCATGTGCCGGTTCCCGGGAGCAGAAAAAGGGGTTAAGGGCCTTGCTTAGGGGCCCAACAATGGCAGCTGGGCACTGCTGGAAATTAAGCCCTAAACCACAGCTGTCTGTTGTTAACAAATGTTTGTCTTGAAAAAGAAATACAATGCTACAGTAACTGCATTGCATTAGATTTACTGCATCACACATTGTCACTGATTATTATCATTATAAGCTTTTTCCTTATTCACAGTCATATTCATACAGAGGAGTTGAACTGAGATGAACCATGCTGAATCACGCTAAATGAACACTGAATCATTCTTCTTTTCAGCTAGATGTGCCTGATTGAATTTTCCTTGTGCAGTTTATGCTTCTGATACATTGCTAATACTTAGATATAAAGACGCATCTTTTAAATAGGCCTATTTGGAAATAGGGTCACAAACAGGCTCGGTTCTTGCCAACTGTAGAATGGTGGGCAGACAGATATCCCAGGTGGGCATTTTTAGGGAGTGGGGTTGACAGGATAGATACTCTGTAAAATTCAATTCTTTTTAATAAAATTTAATAAAAAAGAATAGCAAAAATATTGTTGTACTTGCTTAGGCTTGGTTAAGAAGACATAATAACATAATATATTTATTCAATATTAGCACAAATATGTTTGGAAAATGTTTGGTGCTGCGTTGTGATTGATGGGGGCTTTCTACACCTCTTCTTCAAACTTCTAAACACAAAGCCCACCTCAGACTGCTTTTATCAAGTCACAAACCATACAAAAGAAAGAAAAAGGATTTGTATACCACTGTCTGTACCAAATTTTGATTGCTTGGGCAAGATACACATTTGGGTGGGCTCAGCCCACCCCTGCCCATGCTTAGCTCTGGCCCTGGTGACAAAAATATGCCTAATCCCCGGCAAAGACTGATTGGTATTACCTTAATAAAATTCTGCGATGTACACTGATGATCACAAAAGCCAAAAAATGTGTTGAACAAAACAATAATTATACCCCAATCTCCATAAAAACAGCTTGACAGGTCTGATGAAGCCTTTTTATAACAAAGATACTTAAAACAATAACAGAGTGTTATTATAATCACGGCTATGTTTTTAAATCAATTTTTTTAATTTAGATAATAATAATGATGAGTGCTTTTGTAAAGCTTTTTATATAGCAGCACAGCAATAGTTAAAAACAGTTATTTTGTGTATGTTCTATGCCACAGAGGTCTTCTGAAGCATCTCTGACAAATTCCTATTCATGAAAAAACAATAGCAGTGTGTCCATTGTTTTACATAATAGAGAATACAGGAGGCGTGTGGAAAGCTGTTAACAAGCCTACGTTACAGTTTCATTATATGCAGGCTTTGCTTAACACATATGTGTTTGGAGTATAGTGCTCAAAATAAGCTCTTGTGGCGGTCCCAGGCACTGCAATTTATATTAATGCTAATTAGTGAGTAGTGGGTCTTCTCTCTATAAACAGAGGTAATTACTCATGAAGTTGTGTGGAAATGTCTGCTGAGAGAGCAGCTGTTCGAGATGAATTAGTCTTCGTGCAGTTTAAACCGAAACCATTTGGGTTAAGCATGTTTCCATCATACACCTACAATTTATATTCTAAAGTATTGCTTGCTATACCATCTATCTTTGTATTATCCACATACTACTTATTTTTCTAATGACAGAATTATAATGGGTTTCACTTATAATAAATTCTTCTCGACTGTTTTTTGGTTCAACTGTGCCTTTGTTTATCTAGAGGCTGCAGGCTGTCTCATTATCACCTTCACAGCCAAGCTTCTCACTGCCAAGGGACCATTCTCATGTATGTTAATCAAGGTTTAACTTGGAGGCTGCAGTAGATTGTGGGCATACTGTTGGCAAAATCACTGCACTATGTCTTAGTGTGACCATACATAGGAAAACATACAGCTCATCAGGACTTACTTCTATACTTCTATTCCATCTGTGGAAAAAAAGTGCCTGGTGTGTTTTACTATTTTTGGACTCTTATCTATTTTCCTAACGTGGAACTGTTAACATTAGTATGTGTTACACTGCCTCTAAAAAATTAGAAGGAACTTGTCCAGATTTTGGACGATAATTCACTTGGACTTTACAATGTACCTTAACGCAGGGGAAAGGTGGCTTAGTGGTTAAGGTGTTGGACTTATCCCAGAATGCCCGGGGTTCGCCACCACTGTGGGCCCTTGAGCAAGGCCCTTAACCCCCAATTGCTCAGTTTTTGGATAAAGATGTCTGCTGTAAATGTTTCCTTATAGAGCACCAGCCAAATGTCAAACTGGTCCACACACACACTCTTACACAAACTAACTGATGACATAGGAAACATTTACATCATTTGGTAGGCACCCTTATCCAGAGCAACAAAGATTAAGCCTGATCATTAAACAGATTAATACTGGTACAGCAGATCCCAGAGTGAAACAACCCAAAACCTGCATAATTGAACAAAAGAGCATTTTTTCATTTTTTTCAATGTCAAGTGTGATATATTTTGAGAGAGTTCAATTGTCTCTTGAATACTCGACTGTTCTGGCATTAATGGGAAATTCAGTCCCCTGCCTTGGAGCCAGAACAGAAAGATATCCTGGGGCAGACCTACCAGACAGTACCTTAGTTTAGGATAAAACATCAGCTGCTACAATTTATCTGATTTGGTAACATGTATTTCAACTCTGTTTCATAACTATGTTGTAAACAATAATTTATTTCTCCTGGTCATGGTTGCTGTTTCACCCAGAAACACCATGTGTGAGGCAGAAATACACACCCTCTGGCATTTTTGGATAGCGGGAGAAATCAGAGAAAAACAAACATAGACAGAATGAATACATTAAAACACAAACAGCAAATCAAACACATGACTGCAAACATTTTTCCTGCACCATGTGCAATAATAAAACAAGATTAAATGTCATATACTGGTATGGTACTGGTATTTTTTATCACAATTTATGTCCAGTGACATACTGTGTCACTTATACATACAATTGTCCTAAACATGTCATATTCCATTCCATTAGAAATGGTTTCACATGCTAATAAGTCTACTCAAATTATTAAAGCGTATTAATATACTGTAATAATCATGTACGGCATCTCTTATGACATGTACTACTGTATACTGCCAAAAGTCTAAGCAGCTTACCAGCACACCCATATAAGTGTGTCTTTCCCGAACTGTTGGAAGCACAAAGTTGTCTAGAATTTTTTCTAGAATGTCCAGCATGAGGATCCCCCTGTGCACAAAGCCCTTGAGCTCCATGAATCCAGAGTAAAAGAACTGTCCTGCACAGAGCCCCTAACCTCGAATTCACACCTTTGGAATGAATTTGAACATCAACTGCACCTCAGACCTGATTTTACATTACTATCCTATTCTACTCTACTCAATAGTCAATTTTCAAGGGTTTGGTTATTATAGATTAAGTGTTAGATGAATATAGACATGTAATAGTTAGGTGTCCATATACTTCTGTCTATACAGTGTAGTGTCTATGTGCATATATCTATGGTCCTATGTTTTCTACACTGTAATTGGACTGTTTTGCCGTCACTATAAATGCAGAAAACTGAAATTGATAGAGAAGACGGTTGCTTTCTTTGTTATGAGAAACCTTATAGTATACATTAAAAGGCATCTCTGAACAAAGGAAGTGTAACCAATGAGTCAAAGTTCAGCTTTCTTTCATTGGAGAATTCTGTCTTCCACAAACAAAATCTGGAACTGATATGTGAGTTCTTAAGTACTATTGGCTGGCTGCTTAGGGATTTAATTAACTATGGTCATGAATCTTTAATCAATGACAATTCCATAAGATCAATAAGGGGAACAAATCCTGATTTCTTCCCTGGTTTTTCATTTTCATTCATTTCATTTCATAACTTCTTGTTATTCAAATGTCAAATAATTATTTGACTCTCTCCGCAGATGTTATTTTCAACATCTGGTGGTATTTTTCTTGGAAGGGTTTAAACTACTGTTTCACATTGTGGTTCCCAGCCTTAATACTATTAAAGGATATTTAGTCAAATGGAACATCAAACTCATTCATTCATTCATTTTCTAATTCAGGGTCACAGGGATCTGCTGAAGCCCATCCCAGTCGCCTCTGCAAGGGCGAAGGGCAGGAGGAGGACACCCTGGACAGGTCGCCAGTCCATCACAGGGCCACACATACACTCACACTCACTCACTCCTATGGGCAATTTAGAATCACCAATCAACCTAACATACATGTTTTTGGACTGTGGGAGGAAACCGGAGAACCCAGAGTAAACATCAAACTAATAATAATAATACATTTTTGACACTTAAGGTCACAGTACAAATAAAAAAAACCCAATAAAAGACAATGAAAATAAAACAATAGTTAGGGCCGAAATTGGCGTGAGATAATGCCAAATAAACAACACTTGATTTTACCTTTATAGTATACATATTTCCTCTGCTAACAGGGCAGGATAACCTGCTAGTTTAACTTGTTATTTATATTAATTTTTAAGGCATTTGGTAGATATAAATACGTTATTAAGCAGACACCCATATCCTGAGCGACTTACACTTATCTCATTTTTACAACTGAGAAATTAGGGATTAAGGACTTTCCTCATGGACTCAGCATTTGGTAATTTGGTGGTACTAGTAATCGAATCCACAATCTTCCTATTAGCAGTCCAACAGCCCAACCACTTGCTAGTTGCCCCTATCAAGAGCGACGTAAAAATGTGTTTTTAAGTCTGCATCAACAAATTCACAAATTGTGACGCTCTGTGTAGCAGACATCCTTATCCTGAGTGATCATCATTGAACAGCTCAGTATTGCCATGTCTGACATTTAAAATATATAAAAAATAGCTTGGAGTTTTTTCTTTGATTTAGCATAGCAATACTGAGCTGTTCAAAAATTGTGTAAAATATTTAGTTCAAGTCTACAAATTGGACTGCCATATGCTATAACAAATCGAAGGGAAAAGTGCAAATATTCATGTTCTCTATTCATTATTCTTGTATACACGTGTCATTGATTGGCTGATGATGTGCCATCCACACAACATATGGTTATAGGACTCAAACCTTTATAACAAGTTCTTCAGTTGTGTCTTGTCTTTGGATAGCGGGAGAGAACGTGTTTGTCAGTCCACAATAAGGAAGGAAGCTCGTATAGATCTTTACCACCCAATAACTTTAGTTTGTTAAAATATCATGCTCTTTACTGCTTACTGAGTCATTCTTTTTATGATTTAACAGCTTCCACATATTTTTTTCTTTGATTTAAACATAAATAAATTATTAGAACAACATCTTGCATAGCACATTAACCGTGCAAAACCATGCAGTTGTTTACATCCGAGTATCTACAATATGGCCGTGCATCCGGGTAAATGACCAAAATGTGATGTAGGTGAAAACTCTTATTTGTACTTGTGTGAAATATTTAGTTCAAGTCTACTAATTTGATTGTTCAAGCATGGTCCCAGAGTGCTGGTATACAGTATATAATTACAGCATTAAAACCTGCTTGTATCGCTCTGCTTGTTTGGGTTTTACCACCAAAATTCCTTCCAGTAGCTGTTTATAGTTATAATAAACCGTTACAATAGAGTTTCCAAATAGCCAGCCAGCTAACGGGCTGTCAGCAAGTCTGTGCATTGCATGACAATGTGCTACACTCTTCAAGAACTGTTGTATGAATCCAATATCGCACTCATCTTGCTGGTGTAGTGAATATCAGCATGGATGTGATAACTTACGGCACTCATGCCTACAGCCTAATTACAGCTGTACTGATATTCACTATAACAGTACTCATGCCCGGCCAATGTTGCTTGATAAGCTATTGTGATTTATGCAGTGGTTTCTGTAGCTGTCTCATGATTACATGTTGCTTCATGGGATCCTTCGATACTTTACCAGGCAGATCATTATCCTGATTTTAAAAATTCAGGAAGAAAAAACAACATTTTTAATGTTTTTCTGTGTGTATGTTTGTGTGTATGAGAGAGAGAGAGAGAGAGAGAAATGTCCCCCTAAGGCAAGAAATATACAATATGACAGTTTTGACCGCTTGTGAACATTTTGCTGGGAAAAAAAACTGAATGGGAGAAAGAGACAGTTTGACGAAAGAGCATTTATGTGTCATGGAGTGCATCGCACTGTGAGGCGATTCTTAGAACAGTGTTTACACTGTTTACTCATTGCCATTATAATAATAATATATTTAACTGATCTGTGTATTTCATGTTCAATTCATTCGTCGTCGGATCACTGGAATAAGCTTTTCACATTTTACAGTGATAAAAGCTGTTATAATCTGAATAATCGAATGCTACAACAACATACACTTGGTCTGATAAGTGTTAATGCAAAAAAGCAAAAAAAATTGCAGCGTACTGGACGTTCTCAGCTTCTGCCTCACTTATACACCATACATTTCAGTATGCATTTAATCACCTTTGCTTAAAATAGAAACGGGAGAAAAGTAATCCTCGCCACACTATAAAGCTACTCATTTGTTCGGTACCTAGCAGGAGGTCTGAATCTTATTAAAAGCATTTTATAAGAAAGACGCTATAAAGTCAGATTCCACATGCAGCAGTTCAGTCAAAGTTGCCAGGTTCTAGACTCTGGCTTGAGCTCCACAGACTCATCTTCTGAAATTACACCATATTATTGGCCTCATCAGAGCTAAACGAAGCATGCTGGCCAAAATCAATGCTTCTCCTGAGACTGCAGAGGGATTGATGATAGTCCCCATGAATAAAGAGTCGATACTATGAGTACAGCTGGACAGACAGAAGGTGAAGACTGTTCTGCCCTTAAAGAAAAGCGTTAGAATCCCATGTCTTTTAAAAGAAGATCCTTGTTGGTGTTGGCTAATCTCCTATTGACTTAAGGCGAAAACACAGACACAAATTAGGACAACCAAAGCTTCTGCCATACTAAGGGAAGAAGAGAAGGATGCTATGCCTTTATTACTGTCTATGGCTCTAACTCTAACCTCGGATATTGAACCTAAATACTTACATGCACAGATATATATATATATATATATCTGTGCATGTAGGATGCCTTATAAAAGTTGTAGCATTAAGATTTCCTTTAATGGGAACTAAGACGCCCAAACAATGTTTCTGCATGGCAATGCCCTGTGGACAAAGCTCCTGAGCTCCATAAACACATGGTGTCTTATAGTTCTGCACAGGTGGCAAACCACAACTGAAGCCCAATCCCACAGAACACCTGGAATAGGATGTCCAAAAAAATTACAAAGTTTTGATAGTCAGGTATAACCTGGTATATACCAAAAGAGTGTTTTTACGACACGTTATTGATCCGGAATTCGGCCATATTAGAGACATTAACTATAAACAATGCTACTAAACTGAACAGAACTTGCAGGTTTGGCTGATTATTGCTGCAGGAAAAATTGTCAAGTTTTGTTGTGTTTTTGGGCTGTACTAATTGGTTGGACCTAAAAAAACATTTGACGTACCAAATTGGACTGCCATATGCTATAACAAATCGAAGGGAAGAGTACAAATATTCGTGTTCTCTATTCATTATTCTTGTATACACGTGTCATTGATTGGCTGATGATGTGCCATCCACACAACATATGGTTATAGGACTCAAACCTTTATAACAAGTTCTTCAGTTGTGTCTTGTCTTTGGATAGCGGGAGAGAACGTGTTTGTCAGTCCACAATAAGAAAGGAAGCTCGTATAGATCTTTACCACCCAATAACTTTAGTTTGTTAAAATACCATGCTCTTTACTGCTTACTGAGTCATTCTTTTTATGATTTAACAGCTTCCACATATTTTTTTCTTTGATTTAATCATAAATAAATTATTAGAACAACATCTTGCATAGCACATTAACCGTGCAAAACCATGCAGTTGTTTACATCCGAGTATCTACAATATGGCCGTGCATCCGGGTAACTGACCAAAATGTGATGTAGGTGAAAACTCTTATTATACTTCTGTACTTATTTATATTATTAAAACTTTAACTATTTTGTTATTATTATCATTATCATCATTATTGTTAATAGAATTAGTAACAGTAGTAGTAGAAATGTTAATATTAAAAGGGAAACTTATACTACAAACATTGATATGGACTTTTTTTTTAATATAGCAGTGATATATACACTGTCAAAACTGAGCAATAACCATAAAGCAGATTTATATGTCACTGCTACACATTCATTACAGATTAAAAGTAATGTTGGTCAATGCAAGTAATTTGTCACTGAAAACAGCAACCATCAAGCACCAATTAATTAATTATAAGACAGAACACTATTAAAGAATGGCAGTTGGTTTTACCACCATGTTTTGGTCCATGGTCCATTTGGACCTGGTGCAGTGTGTGTCAGTGATATTTTTATGAAACAAAGCAAGATAGCTGAGGAAGATCTGCACTGGCATTAAAAGTAATAAGATCCGGCCTGTAGAGACACTATACATAAATTAATAAAACATTAGGAAAAGATGCTGAGTTAATAAATAACTCTAATAGATCTGTCTAGAAGTTGATGCAATGTGGGAAATAATGCAGCACAAATGGAGCTACTACGCCACCTTGTGGTGCTGAAAGATTTTTTAGCCACTGTGTAAATTATAATACCATAGAAACACTTATTCTGTTTAGATCATGGGTTTAGTTTGATGGTAGCCAAATTATCTGCCTTACTATCTTGAGAAAGCAGATTGTTCATCACGTTCAGTCTTCAACTGATAACAATGTTATAAACAAAGCCAGGGCTTTGTGATGACTCCGGCTTTGCTGTTAGAACTAAACAAATATCAGCAAATCAAATGGCAAGGATCAGGATCAGAAAACCAGACCAACGTGCTGGGAAAATTGCCAGGAAATTTTTAGAGAAAGCAGTTTTAGAGAAAAAATTTTATGGCTATAATAGTTATAGTTTCTATGGCTTTTATTACTATTACCAAATTGACAAATGTAACTCTTAGGAATGATTGGTCAGATGTTTGGGCAGAAAGTGTTAATTAATTATTTAAATTTACAGCATTTGGCAGACACCCCTATCCAGAGCGACCTACATTTATTTTCTTTTTACAACTGAGCAATTGGGGAATAAGAACCTTACTCAGGGGTCCACAGTGGTGGGCTCTGGCAGAAGTACCTTCACCATCAACAAATCCAATGTCAGCTAATATATTTAAACAAACCAACTGTAGTTAAATGAAAACACAAGTCAAGAAGGAAGTGGTTGCGCAGCGGTTAGAGTATTGGAATGCTAATTTGAAGATCAGGGTTGAATTCCCTGCACCACCAAGTTGCCACCACTAGGCCCCTGAGAAAGGCCCTAAATACCCAATTGCTAAGTTGTATAAAAGAGATAAATGTAAGTCACTCTGGATAAATGCCGTAAATGTAAGATCGTTATTCTGTGTTTACACTGAACATCAGATTAGGGTAAAAATATGAAGGTGGTGACTGTGGCATGGTTGTTGTTGCCGGAGAAGTTTAAATGTTATTAGAAATCACAGATATCCTAGCTCTTAGCTGGGGCAAGGTGGCTCAAATGGTTAAGGTGCTGAGTTGTTAATCTGAAGACCAGAAACACCTGGGTTCAAGCTCCAGCAAGTCAACCACTGTTGGGTCCTTGAGCAAGACCCTTAACCCCTCCTGCTCCAGGGGCGCTGTATCATAGCTGACCCTGTGCTCTGACCCCAACTTACTAAGATGGGATATGTGAAAAATGCATTTCATTGGCTCTGTACATGTACCTCGCACAATGAATTGAATATTATTATTCTTCTATTCTTTTAAATGCAGATAGATTTATTTACACACAATGATGCAGAATGTGTTCAGGAGGGTTCAGAGGAGAATGGACATACTAGTTCCAGCTAACAGTTCTGTCTCTCTGAATAGAGATATCTAAAATATGATGTAAATTTATACCATACATCATTATTTTTCTGTGACTACTAATAGAACAAAGTTTGTGGGTCCTTAAAATAGTCCCAACTTTCCCTCTCTTAGCGTCCCTTAGTTATATTAAGCATGCTGTTGCAATACTCTCTTGGAGCTTTTCCTCTTACCTCTCTCATCATTAGTTTATTATTATTCATCCAATCAGTGTTGATTAGATGCGACCGGATTTCCAGAAGACGCGTGTGTCGCATTTTTTACCAACAAACTCCTCCAGCAGCCCAATTATTTCCACAATGTCTAAAGTTGTGTACACAAAATAATACGTTTCAAATTTAATTTTTTTATGATTTTTAAACACAAAGTATGTAACTCTACATCATGCCACGTTGCATGATGGGATGCCATAGCCGTTCTAGGAGTATCATGCTTGGCTGGCGTTGATACAGATCCCTTGTTTCCATAGCGTAAAGCATTGAGATTTTGATGGAAAAGAGATTACATGACATAGCAAGATAAATAGTAAAGTGAGCTCTACTGGGACAAATAAAATGTCAACACCAAGCAACGGTATTACAAAAATATTGAGACTTTTATAAATTTCCAGCACAAAAATGGATTTCACTCACATATCGGACATTAATACAACAGATCCTTTCAAAAATAAACCATTTTTACTACGATAAACATAGTTTTATTGTGATATTTGTGTGCTTATACAAACAATAATCGAATTTAATATAAAACTGTTTCACTACACTAGAACCCATGGATAATTTTTATAAGAGGAACTGTATTGAATCAGCATGATTTAGTTTTTACATTTCCCCCCCCCACACACACACAAATTTAATACAAACATAAAAAAAACAGTACAGGTAAAAAACAGTACAGGTTTAAGGGAAGTCCCAGAGTAAATTGCATGTTTTCGCTGTCTTAGCCGAAAACAAACTGCACTGACATGATTGTTTTGTCACAAGATTTGTCACCAGTGCTGGAAAACTGAATAAAAGTATTCCATTGTTCAGTTTCTTTTTTCTTTTTTTGTGAGTTGCTGCTGCAGATTGTAATGTAGAAAAAATGCCCTACAATAGTAAATTTTCTAAAATGGTGAAAGAAAGTCTTTACACACTAGCTGAAAAGATGTGTGATCCTCCCAATATGGCATCTACCAACAAGATTACTTGAAATTCAACAGGACATGGCGTCAGAATCACGTTCTTATTTAGTTTCAGATGGCTACACATGTGACTAAAAACACACTGGGTGCGATTTAATTTAAACTGGACATTAACTGTCCTGTGCTGTTGCAAATAAATTTCTGATTGGTTCATTAAAAATAACAGGAGTACAGGTGGTCCTAGGCAGCATGGTGGCTTAGTAGTTAGCACAGTTGCTTCACAGCAAGAAAGCTTGGGTTTGATTCCCAGGCAGGGGGCTTTTTTGTGTGGAGTTTACATGTTCTCCCTGTGCTTGCGTGGGTTTACTCCTGGTACTCGGGTTTCCTCCCACAGCCCAAAAACATGTATGTTAAGTTGATCAGTGATTTTAAACTGCCTATAGGAGTGAGTGTGAGTGTGTGTGTGGCCCTGTAATGGACTGGTGACTTGTCCAGGGTGCACCCCTCCTGCCTTTTTCCCTTTCAGAGACTGCTGGGGTAGACTTTAATAGGACATGTGTCTATTTCATAATGTTATAGATATAAAGATTAAGAACAACCTTTAAATTGTTAGATATAAATAAATCAGAAATTAATCTTGACACAGGTTGACTTAACCACGAAACGAATACATATTGTCCGTAAAAATTTCAGGCAACATTTTTATGAATTCTCATATTTGTGAAAAACATTTATATACACTATTTCCCGACACCTCTAGTATGATTGGCTAACCTATACCACGTGGCTTCGCTCAACCAATAGACTTAAACCATACCCGGAAGTTTAGAAATCCGGAAGCGCGTTTAGTGCAGAGTGAATGTCATAACATTTAAGGGGGGCGTTTTGCATGTACATATTTTCGTTTTGTTTATCATGATGTTATAAAAAAGTATTAATAACAGTTAAATGACGCGGATAACAAATCAAGTGTTATTAAAAGTTTGAAGTAGAAGCGCAAACTCCGTCCATGCGCGACTTTACTGCAATGATGGCAGCTACAGTAACGTTTTTTGGGAGCTCACTGGTCTGTGGTTCATCACGGCTCTGTGGTTGTGTTATTTTATTTAAACGGCTTTATTGCAGCTCAACAACGAGAGTTAGAATAAGTGATGCCCTCAAAAGCCTAGAAACCGGGTCAACTATCAGAATACAGGTATGATCTGAACATGCTTGTTGATCAGGGTTGATATTGGTTGTTATTAAGTTGATGATCGGATATAACTTTGATAATAAGTGGTGATTGTGGCATATTTACAAACCTAGACAAGTGGATGCACTAACCCTGATTATCGATCACTATTGATACTTCTTTTGGATAACCTGCACATGGTAATCTGATTTCTTTAGGGTTGGGTTCGCTCTATTCGACCACAGAAGCACAATCTCTTTCTTCATGTGAGTGATGGAAGTTCTCTGCAACCTTTACAAGTGGTTGCCGGCTCTGACCTCAACACCAGGTATCTTAGTATCTGTAAAATATATTTAGTCAGTGTTGTCTAGTTTCTTTAAGTACATTTACACATACAGAATCCTTTATGAAATATATTTATACTGTATTTTTCTTTTCACATCAAGAGACCTTACTTTTGGCTGTGCTGTAGATGTTACTGGAACCTTGGAAAAAAGTCCCAACAGAAAACAGAGCGTAGAATTGCAAGCCAGTCGCATTGAAGTGGATGGAGCGTGTAACCCTGTGGTACAAATGAGTATATTTGATATAATTGTGTGATAAAACTATCACGACAGCACTTGTCGGTATTAAATAACACTTTTTTAAATTTATTTTAAGGATTTT